>JBBDGP010000319.1:10710000-10829565 GCA_037952835.1 Lithobates septentrionalis
TTTATTCTGAGCATGCGTGGCACTTTGTCCGTCGGATTTGTGTACACACGATCAGAATTTCCGATTGATTTTGTTGTCGGAAAATTTTATAGCCTGCTCTCAAACTTTGTGTGTCGGAAAATCCGATGGAAAATGTGTGATGGAGCCTACACACGGTCGGAATTTCCGACAACAAGGTCCTATCACACATTTACCGTCGGAAAATCCGACCGTGTGTACGGGGCAAAACTGTCACAAACTGACACCAATGCAATAATCAGAAAAAAAACAAACTGCTTGGTGTCAGTGTGACGGGGGGGGGGTTGATTAGGGGGTGATGGGGGGTGTACAGTATGCCTGGCGTGTTCTACTGCGTGTGTGTGTTTTACACTCACATCGATGTCTTCTCTCCTCGGCGCCGGGACGGAAAATACAGAGCCGAGGAGAGATGACATCACTTCCTCCGCTTCTGTTTACTATACAGAAGCCGAGGAAGCATTTCATTCGCCAGAAGCGATCGCGAGGGGGGGCCACAAATGAGTAGCCTCCCCCTCACCTTTGATTGCCCCTGACGACTGCCGCAGGCACCGGGGGGGTCCGATGGGACCCCCCACCCGCGGGCAAGCAAGGACGTACAGGTAAGTCCTTATGCCTGCCCGTGCCATTCTGCCGACGTACATCGTCGGGCGGTGGTCGGCAAGTGGTTAATACCACAGGCAGGCAGTTACAGTATTTACAGTTAGTGTACTGCGTCCTCTGCACGTCCTAAAACTACCTGAAGACAATTGCTGGTGTTCTCATATATATATATATATATATATATATAATGTGTGTGTATATATATATACATCCCAGCTTTGTGCAGCTACATCTCACTGCAAGCCATTAGTATGTCTGGAAGGCTAACAAGGAGAGGCAGACAGTCACAAGCCAGTAAAAGAGGGCAAGCAGGCTCTGTGTCTAGGGGCAACAGTGCTGGTCGTGGAGATGGTGCATCCTCATCAGCACAAGGCCGTGGGACACGCTTGTCCTTTTTTTCGGCAGCTGGCCATGTTGAGCCGCAATATGCGGAAGACTTGGTAGAGTGGATGACCAAGCCATCCTTATCCTCCTCATCCTCTCTCACGCAGGCTCAGGGTACTTTGTCTAGCAAAGCAGCTGCCAACGCAGCCTCTTCCCTCGGCTCAATGGCATCAGTCACTCCTTCCCTAGCCCCACCATGTCCTCCTGAGGAGTCCCCCGAACTGTTTGACCACAGTGTTGGGTACATGCTCCAGGAGGATGCCCAGCGTTTTGAAGGCTCCGATGATGGTACCCAGCTAGAGGAAGGCAGTAACGTGAGCCCAGAGAGAGGGGGTGCCTAAGGAGGACAGCAATCTGGCAGTCATGTTCCCCCAGCTGCAGCATACTGCCAGCTTTGCTCCAGTGATGAGGAGGTAGGGGATGATGAGGTCACTGACTCCACGTGGGTGCCTGATAGGAGAGAGGAGTAGGAGGAGGCACATCACCAACGAGGCAGAATGCCCTCCAGGGGCCAGCTTAAGGGCAGCACACCGACTACATCACACCGCAGAGCTCCGCATGTGCAGGGCACTGCTGTCTCTGCACGTTATTCCAAAAGTTCTTTGGTGTGGGCCTTTTTTGAAACGAGTGCATCAGATCCCACCGCTGCTATTTGCAACATATGTCTCAAGCAAATCTCTCGTGGCCAAAACATCTCCCGCTTGGGCACCACATGCTTCACCAGACATATGTTGACCTGCCATGCAGTTCGTTGGCAAGCGTACTTAAAAGACCCACACCAAAGAACAAAGAGGACCTCTCCTTTCTCCTCATCAGCTGTGATCTCCAACCCCACTATACCTTCAGTCCTCTCTGAGACCTGCACTGAGAGGAATGAAGGTGTAGAATTAGGTGTGTCACAGCCAAGTACTTGGGGGCAATCTGCTATCAGTATACCAACGTCAGATTGTACCAGGCAAATTTCCCTGCCCCAGCTGCTGCACCATCGAAAGAAGTTCGCTCCCAGCCATCCACATGCCCAGCGGTTGAATACTAGCTTGGCTAAATTGCTAGCACTTTTCAGTTGGTAGACTCTGCCCCCTTCCGTGAGTTTGTGGAATGTGCGGTTCCTCAGTGGCAGGTTTCCAAATGCCACTTTTTCTCACGGTAGGCAATTCCGGTTCTCTACCGGCATCTGGAAGGCAATGTCTTGGCCTCGCTGGACAGGGCGGTCAGCGGTAATGTGCATATTACCGCTGACTCATGGTCCAGCAAGCATGGACAGGGACGTTGCCTATCTTTCACTGCGCACTGGGTGACTCTTCTGGCAGCTGGGAAGGATGCAGGACAGGGTGCAGTATGTTGGAAGTTGTTCTGCCACCACGCCTCCAAAATACTACTAGTGGTGATTTTGCCACACCTCTCTCCTCCACCCCCTCCTTTTCTTCTTCCTCCGTGGCCTCTTCCTGTGCTGATTTTACTTCGGAACCAGCAGTGCTCCGTAGGCGTTCAAGGGGCTATGCAAGCATGCAGGCCAAAAGATGCCATGCGGTGCTTGAGCTTGTGTGCTTGGGTGACAGGAGCCACACTGGGGCAGAGATTCTGACAGCTCTGCAGGGGCAGGTTCAGAGGTGGTTGACGCCACGCCAGCTTAAGGCAGGTATGGTGGTTTGCGACAATGGCACCAACCTCCTCTCTGCCCTCTGACAGGGACAACTGACCCATGTGCCCTGTTTGGCTCATGTCCTTAACTTGGTGATGCAGCGGTTCTTGGGCAGGTACCCGGGCTTACAGGATGTCCTGAGACAGGCCAGGAAAGTCTGTGTGCATTTCCGCAGGTCATATAATGCCAGTGCTCGGCTGGCTGACCTCCAAAAGGATTTTTTTTTTTTTTCAATATGTTTATTGGTTTTCAAGTTTAACAAAACATACATAACAAAACAATAAGACAGTGTGATACATGTAACTCGTTGTCATGTAGCATCTATCATCACCTCCAAAAGGAATTTAACCTGCCCAAGAACCGCCTAATCTGTGACATGCCCACCAGGTGGAACTCAACGTTGGCCATGCTGCAGCGGCTGAACACGCTGCAGAGGGCCATCAATGAGTACCTGTGCTACTATGGCACCAGGACAGGGTCAGGGGAGCTTGTTTTTTTTCCCCATGCCAGTGGGCCATGATCAGGGATGCATGCACTGTCCTGTCACCATTTGAGGAGGCCACGAGGATGGTGAGCAGTGACAGTGCATGCATCAGTGACACTGTCCCCCTTGTCCATCTGTTGGAGCACACGCTGCGTGGAATAATGGACAGGGCACTTGAGGCAGAACAGAGGCAGGAAGAGGAGGACTTCCTTAGCTCTGAAGGCCCCCTTTATCCAGACAGTGTTCCTGCGTGCCCGCCGTTCACACAGGAAGAGGAGGAGGAAGAGGAGGATTGTGTCAGCATGGAGGTGGAGCCTGGCACTCACTCAGCATCAGCAGCAGTCTTTAAGGGATCATTTACATTCCCAAGGAGGGGAGGAGGTGGCTGCGGATCATGTCATCCTTAGTGACCCAGAGGACTCCAGACCGAATGCCTCAGCAAACCTACGCTGCAAGGCCTCCCTGATCCTGCAAAGCCTGTGGAAGGATCCTCGTATTCGTGGTATCAAGGAGAGGGTTCAATACCTGGCTGGCAACCCTCCTTGATGTACGTTACAAGGGTAAGGTTGCGGACCTTATCTTGCAGTCTCAGAGGGAGCAGAGGATGAAACATCTTCGGGAGGCCTTGCAGAAAGGTCTGTGCAACGCGTTCCCAAAGACTGGGAGGTTACAAACTCCTGTTCTGGACAACGTGTTGCTGAGGCTTCGGTCAGTCAAAGAAGGAGCGGTGGAGAAGGTGGCCGTCTGACCGATGCGTTCAGACAATTTTTTATGGTGCAGGAATACCTAGGGGCAAGATCTGACTTTGACACCTTTCCCACCGAAAATCCTCTGGGTTACTGGGTCTTGAGGATGGATCACTGGCCAGAGCTTGCACAGTATGCAATTGAGCTACTGGCCTGTCCTGCATCCAGCGTTCTTTCGGAACGCATATTCAGTGCTGCTGGAGGTTTTGTAACCGATCACAGGGTGCGCCTGTCCACCGACTCAGTCAATCGACTGACCTTCATAAAAATGAATCAGTCTTGGATCACCACCAGCTACCAAGCACCTGATGCTGATGTAACCAAATAATTTTATTTGAAATGTCAGATCCTTTCAAGACTGCCTATGCTGGTGCTGAGTGACTATCCTCTTCCTCCTCAATGATCATGCTGATAGCTTGTAAGAATATTTTTGGTTCTGGGCGCCACCACCAGTGGCTAAGGCCCAATTTTTCAGTCCCTGTTTAACAGGGGCGTGTAATTACAATTTTTGATGCAATATTTTGCAAGGAGGGTTCGTTGCTGCACTCAACTAGAGTATTTGTGAGGGGTTGCAGTGTTGTGGCACCAGTGCCTAAGGCCCAATTTTTCTGCCCCTGTTCAACAGGTGCATGCAATTACAATTCTTGATCTAATATGTCACAGCAGGGCCCGTTCCAGCTTCCACCAAGAGTAACTGTGAGGACTTAGTGTTGTGGCACCAGCACCAGCACCACCAAAGGCCCAATTTTTCTGACCCTGTTCAACAGGGGCATGTAATTACAATACTTGATCTAATATTTCACAGCAGAGCCCGTTCCTGCGCACACCAAGAGTAATGCCCCGTACACACGGTCGGACATTGATCGGACATTCCGACAACAAAATCCTAGGATTTTTTCCGACGGATGTTGGCTCAAACTTGTTTTGCATACACACGGTCGCACAAAGTTGGCGGAATTTCCGATCGCCAAGAACGTGGTGATGTCAACCACGTACGACGAGACTAGAAAAGGCCAGTTCAGAACCAAGCGCGGCACCCTCTGGGCTCCTTTTGCTAATAGAGAACTAATAAGGCCTTAGTTATAATGTAAAGTATAATGGGTATAAGTACCATCATCCCAAAACATCGTAATCAAGGGGAAATAAGGGGGTGGAGACACGATTGCAGTTGCTGCTACTGTCAATTCTTGCCTCGACCCCCCCAAAAAAGAGGAGGGGTGGGACTATTCCGGTACTCAATATCAATGTACAGTGATAGATATAGAAATGAGTTTAAAACCTTATAAAAAAATCAATTTTAATAGTAAAAAATAAAAATACAATTACAATTGCAATTACAGACAACATCACTACATACAATCATAAAACTAAGAGGGATATACCACACTGACTGCGCAAGTGGATTCCGCACAATTTTAGATCAGAAGTGTATGTAAAGCTTTAATTCCCCACCGGTTTCGCGGTTAACACCGCTTCTTCAGGAGAAACATATCTAAAACATGATATAAGATGGCTTTAACATATGCAAGTATATACATTAAATTATTGCAGCAAAATCATACACAAAAATACCAAAGCACTTCATACACATAAGGTAAAGATAAGGACAAGCTCACCCACTCAGGCGGTTTCCGTGGGTATGCAGGGCCCAATATAAATCCCCCCGCGGCGAACACAGGGGATGACAGACAGACTCTAGTGAGTAAAGATTGAATTAAACAGACTGTAAACATCACAATGATGATGATATAGTGAGAGGGTGTGTCGTTCCCATAGAAATACCGTAGACCCCAGGTGGTGGTATAGGAAGGAGGAACATGCAGGGAAGCAATGGGGGAGGAAAAGGGGGGGGGGGGGGGAGAGGGGGGAAAAAGGATTAAAAAGTTAGAGAGGCCGGAATAGAAGGGGAGAATAGGAAGAGTGGGAGGGAGAAGAAAGGGGAGGGAAGGAAGGGACCAGGGAGGGGGGGGAGGGGGAAATAGAGGGGGGGGGAAGCAGGGAAAAGGAAACCAAGGGGAAGGGGAGGGGGGAAGGAAAGGAAAAGGAAACAAGGAAGGGAAGGAGCAGGGGAACAGGAGAGTAGAGTGAGGGAGGGAGGGGGAGGAAACAAGGGAAGGGAAGAGGGAAAGGAACAAGGGGAAAGTAAGAAGGAGGGGATGGAAAGAGAAGGAAGAAAGGGGGGGAGGGCGGGGGGGGGAAGGGGGTGCAGGAGAAGAGAAGAGGGAGACCAAGAAAACCACCACCACCCATAGCGGTGCTAAGGGCTATGAAGATTGATTAAATTAAATTAAACAACTGCAAACTGACAGCAACAAAGGCTGGCACTCACCAACTGTCAATTAGAGTAGTATATTACGCATGAGCTGTGGTTGATGCAGGAAATCAGGTTATGGATGACGTAGGTGAAAGAGATAATGTGGAACCATATGAGGCACTACCACTTCAGGCACCCACGTTACTAGGCTGGTGGACACATCACAGTAGGGCCAATCCAGCTAGGGGCAAGCATATAAGCATCAAAATTAACCACTAACGTCACTATAGGAAAGTAATGGATAGGGTCAGGTATAGGAAAAAGAGATGCTGCAAAGATCTGTCTCATATCCAACAAGGACTGTTGGAGTCCGGATGACAGATGAATAATAGGAAAGCAGGCAGTGAGGATAAGGGTGGCGGCGCCCTTTTAAGGCTGAAAGGGCGCATACATAGGACAGTACAGGGTTAAGCACCCATCAAGATAAGTCATCGCAACTGATACGGTGCGGTTTAGTAATAGCACAGGGAACAATAGAGTAGGCGCCGGGCAGCACTAATACAGAACATAAAAGGAAACACAAGGAAATAGGAGAACTAGTAATGCAGCAACAAACGGGAGGGTAATAGAAACTGACCTTTAGGGGAACAATCCATGCATAGCTCAGCGTTTGGAGGTTGTCAGGCTCACATAGCAGCCAAATGTGGCCACTATATGGGCTCCCCAACCCGGAAGTCAGGGCACGCCAACGTTGGCGGCCTCTGACATCACCGGGTCTGTTTGCCCGCACTGCACAGGTGCACGATTACGTGCTACTGCGCAAGCGCGCGCTAGTGTCAAAGTGAATCGTGTTCCCGGGCACAAAGTCACAAGCAGCCTAAAGGGCTGCCAGGGCAAACATGTGTCCGCCGCGGGGAGAGAAACCGGGACCCAGCAAAACACCAACACCTCTGAGGGAAGGGGGGGAGGTTGTCCCTGTACAGCAAAAAATAATAAGCAATTACAGTAACAAAAGATTTAATAACAGAGCAAGTTACATGTTCAATGCAATATATGATGATTACAAATGTCACCTAGGACAAGTTATTGTCCCAACAGCATTAAGGGTGGTCACAGATCGATAAACATGCTGTGATGAATAAATCCTAAATTGAGAATTGATAAGAAGACACATGAGAAAAGGGGGAGAGGGGGAAAAAAGGGGGGGAGGCCTGAGTAGGGGAGGGGAGGGGGGAGAAAAAAAGGGGGGGAAGGAATGGGGGAGGGGGGGAATAATTGGGGAAAGGGAAGGGGGAGGGGGGGGAGAAAGGGGAGGGGGAAAATGGGGAGGGGTAGGTGAATAGGGAAGGAGAGGGAGGGAGGGAACGGGGAGGAAAAACGGGGAGGGGGGAAAAAAAGGGGGGAAAAAAACAGGGGGGGGGGGGGGGGAAGGGGGAAAAAAAACAGGGGGGGGGGGAAACAGAGGGGAAGGGAGGAAGATGGTAGGAAAGGGACCCAGGGCATCACAAAAATGCCTTATATGATACTGACTCATTAAGGCCCGGAGGGAGGGTGGCATTGAAGGGATTCCCTCTGAAGAATCGAGCGATCCCAATCGCCGCCCCTGGGATGGGGCTGGACTACCTCAAGAACCAGAAATTTGACGACCGAGTTGTCAAATCTGTGGTGCAAGCCAATATGTTGGCCAATGGTAGTTAGTTTACTGTTCTCCGAGTCATAAAGATGGTCACCAATTCTTTGTCTGAATTCTCGGATCGTTTTTCCCACATAAAATGCTTTGCATGTACAATTCATTAAATAAATCACCCCTTTGGTGCCGCAGTTAGCAAAGGTACGTGGGACCAGGGTCTCCCCATTCGGTAGGGCAAAGTATCTGCCCTCATGGACCCAAGGGCACCGGGGACAATCCCCGCATTTGAATGTGCCGTTCGGTCCAGTCCTCAGGGGTTTGGTAAAGGTGTAGTGACTGGAAGTCAATTTATCCCGCAAGGACCGAGCCCTACGGAACACCACTTCCGGGGTGGATCTTACATATTTGGCCAGCGTATGATGCTCAGCCAAAAGATGCCAATTTTTTGTTAAAATATTGCGGAGCAAATTATGATGTGCAGAGTACATTGTGATAAATCTCACGGTATCTTTAGGGGGGAAGGTTCCTTACGCTTGAAAAGTAGGGAGGTCCGAGAACGTGATACTGCTTTATTATATGCTTTACGAAGGTTAGTGGGGGAATATCCACGTAACAGTAAGCGTTCACGTAGTGCCCTGGCCTGGAGTCTAAAGTCGCTGTCCCGTGTACAGTTTCTGCGTAGATGCAGATACTGGGCATATGGTATACTCCGTACAAGGGAACTCGAGTGCGGACTAGTGGCGAACAGGAGCGTGTTGCCGGCAGTAGGCTTTTTCAGACTCGTGGCTTTCAGATCGTTTTCTGTGGTTCAGTTTGTGCTTGTGGGTTTGTATCTGCTCTTCAGTGCGTGCAAGCAAGCTACACATGACTTTGATTAGTCATTGTGTTCTTGTTCGTTCGTTGCTGTTTTTTAGGTCGCTCTTCACAGGCCTTGCTGTTCTTCAGTGCGTTCTGTTACTTCGTTCTGAGCAGCTGACCATTTTCTAGCCATGTTGCGTATACGTACTCCTCGTAGAGTTCGTGCTGTGCGGGGGCTTGGTGTTGGGGTCCTGACCTTGACACAAGTCCAGTCCATGAACAGGGTGGGGAGGAGTTCATGGACCAAGAATTGGTTGCTTCAGCGTGACCAGTTCTGTCATATGCCTTTGCTCCGTGAGATCCGTGAGAATAATCCTGATGATTTCAGGAACTTTCTCCGGATGACGGACCCCGTATTTCACCGTTTGTTGGCTTCGCTGACCCCCTATATCAGCAGGCAGGATACCTGCATGAGGCAAGCCATCAGTCTGGAGCAGAGGCTGGTCGCTACCCTGCGGTACTTGGCGACAGGGATAAGCCTGCAGGACTTGAAGTTTCCCCCAGGCTCTGGGGATCATTATCCCAGAGACCTGTTCTGCCATCATCCAGGCCCTGCAGAAGGAGTATATGAAGGTAAGATTTTTATCCTTTAATATCACATTTTATTTTATTTAATGTTTGGTAATATATTGTATTTCTTTCCTCATTCCCTAATTAGCATGATTGTAATATGCTGTGAATGTCCCCTTTGTTCTCATGCATGCTAGATTTTTATGTAATTTTTTTTTGTCCTTCATACATATTTGCCTTCACTTACCTCCCTAGCATGGTCTCCTGCCCCTATATTCACCTCATGTAGTCACTTAATCTATTTTATCAGCTCCATAGTAGTGCTTTACCCCAAACACCCCCTAAAATGTTTTGAAATGTGATTTGTGCTTTAAATTCAGGCAGAGTGCCAGAGGCTTTTTTTTGGGGTGTCCCCAAATCATTTTTAACCCTCCCTCCCCCCAACTGCTAAGTCAGCTAATAACAATTATCTATCTATCCTCAATCATCTATCTTCTGACTTTGCCAAACCCATACACACTATACCCATCTCTTTTGTGGTCAGATTTATGGATGAATTCCCCAAAGCATGTAGTGCAAGGGCCTGCCTGTATACTTTCAAATGGTACTGTTTAAAGTTTTTGTATTCTATTATTATCTTGATAGGTAATAGCAGAATGTCCAAATGTGCTCAAATGTGTCAAATGTGTATTTATATCTTTGTATTATGACACTTCTTACCTGTCCAGTTGGCTGCCAATAGTGTAACTAAGGAGGGGCTGGTCAAAGTAATACACATTATTTAGGCATGCATCTCTCAATGAAGTGGAGAGGGTTACCTGTCCGAAAACTCCCCCCCCCTATAATGTGAGAAATGGCCAATGAGAGGGGGTGGGGGAGGGGGAATATGATAGGTGTACCTTACACTTTGGTGTTGTAAAATTTCCCTTAATAAATGTTATCTTGATGTTGGCCAAGAATGTTTGTGTCTAATCTGCTTTCCATGTTTTAATGTGCAAAAAGACTAATTTTTTTTCCCTCCACAGTTTCCTTACACGCCACAGGAATGGCAGACTGTGGCCTCCCATTTTGCCCAGCGGTGTGACTTTCCTAACTGCGAAGGGGCAATTGATGGGAAACACGTCCACATCGTCCCACCACCCAACTCGGGGTCATACTATTATATTTATAAGGGGTTCGATAGTATTGTGATGTTGGCGGTGGTGTCGGCTAATTATGAGTTCCTGTATGTGGACGTGGGGAAGAATGGCTGGATGTCCGATGGTGGAGTCATCGCCCAGACAGAGTTTTACAGGCATCTCCAGAATGGCAGCTTGGACTTGCCACCTCCAGAAGACAATGTGGAAGGACTCCCATTCGTCTTCGTTGCGGATGAAGCTTTTGCGCTGGGGGACCACCTTATGCGGCCATTCCCTATGAGGACCCTCACCCCGGACCAGAGGGTTTGTAATTACTGGCTGGCCAGAGCCAGAAGAGTGGTGGAGAACACATTTGGAATCATGGCCAGCCAGTTCCACCTATTTCTTACACCCATCCATATGGCGGAGTATAACCTGAATCATATAATCCTGGCGTGCTATATTCTACATAACTTTTTACAGCAACATTCTGCCAACTATGCTGGCTCAGTTGGGCCTGAGGCCCGAATTATAAATGAAACAACCCTGACGGCGCTTGAAAGTGGCCGTCCTGGCTTGCCCTCCCTGAGTGCCCGTGATGTCCGGCTAAGATACCTTAAATTCTTTGCGGGTAGGGGGGCCATCAATATGCCAGACAATTTGTGAAACCTTGATCAAATAAAAAAAAATTAAGCAAATCTTTGGTGACATTTACTGCTTGTGCTTGTTTTAGCTGACCCTGACAGAAATGTTGTGAGTCCTGAAAATGGCGTGATTGTGTAACCTTACAAAGCACTGTTGGGTGTTATTTACTTAAGGCAAAGACACTTTGCACTACAAGTGTACTTGAAACTGCACTGAAACTGCACTTGTAGTGCAAAGTGGATTTGCATTTAGGAAATAACCCCAATTGTCACAGAAAGCAGCAATTGGAGCACCACAAAAGTGTTGTAGCGTTGAGACAATAATCCACACATTCTTGATTAACAATCTTTTTAATACCTGCACAATCACATGTGCATTTAGAAAAGGTTTTTAAAACAAACCAACATGTTTGTTGTATAACAATTTTTGGGGTGGCATTATAAAAAATAGAAATGTCCATTTAAGATAAAACAGGCATGTTTCCAAACAACAAGAAAGACACAAATCTTTGATCTTACAAAGTTCACATTTGGTAGAACTTGAAGGCAATATCAGACATGAGTATTTAGGAACTGTGTTTGATATTGCGTTCAGATGGGGTGAAGTCACCCCAAGAAAAGCCAAATTTTGAAGATGCACACCAATTTACGAATGTCAACATGTGTGACCTGCCATCATGGGGGATCAAGGGACGTGTTTTGGGGGAGCAACCCCTTCCTCTCAGCTACTTTATTATTGAGGAAGGGGTTGCACCCCCAAAACGCGTCCATTGATCTCCCATGATGGCAGATAGCACATGTTGACACACTGTGTGCATCTTCAAAATTTGGCTTTTCTAAAAATCGCTAAAACATTTTTAACATTGTAGCACACCAAAAAACAAAGGTATTTGGAGGGGTTTTAAACTCTCCCCAAAACATCAATGATCTTATTTTTTTTAATAACATCAATGATGTTTTTCTTGAGGTTTTCCAATGCTAAATTACACCCCATTATCTCCCCGATCAGGAGATACCTTTCCGAGGTGAAAGGATCTGGATCCACAACATCACGATCACCTAAAAAGAGAGAAAACAAAAAAAAAAACAGGTATTATAAATATGCCGGCATCCATCTCTCACCTGAGCCTGTGGTCGCAGACACTCACCTGTTGTGGTGACTAGTTCCACCACGTCTTCCTCCTCCTGCTCTTCTTGTGTTTGTGGGATTTCCAATTCTTCCAGAGGTGGGGGTTCTCTGGTCTCCTCGGATGATGGGTGTCCTCCGAGTCTTTTCTCCCCTATGTAAATCAAAAATGGTATACTTGGCACACAGATATTTGATGGCAGAACTATAAATATGAAACATTGCTTGGAAGTGGGGTACAATTGTCTATTTTGGCAGAGTTCCAAGATGTAGCATTTTCAGTGTCCTTTGTCAAGTTTCAATACTTTACCTGTCTTGTACAAGCTTCACAGGTGGAGACACCCCTATAGTATACACTGGAGCACCTGTGTGGGACCCCCTAATAAAAAGGGTGTTCTTGTGTCCCACACTAGTGCTCCAGAGTCCATATGTGAAAACTGCTGCTGAGTGTCCTCTCCTTACACAGAATCTAGTTTGCATTTCATTCTAGTAACAAACACATCTACACAACCAAATTATTTTCATACAAGTAGGCCGTAAAAAATGTGGGCAAATGCATATGGCCAAAACAATGGTGTTTTATAGAAAGAAAAATGTTTGATACGAACGAATAATGTGCCCATGAACATGAAAGTTGCCATTTTAAACTGTACAACACTTAAGAAAAGCACATGGAGCAGCACAAACGTAATAAAGACAAAAAGAATAGGAACACAGGACAACTACTTTACTTTTTTGCAGCACTCTCCAGATCTTTCTGTACTGCTCGTGATCTCGTAATTTCAGGTCCGACCACAGCTTCCTGAGCTGATCTTTCGATCGTCGTACCCCGAAATTCCGGTGCAGACTCTTGACAACTTTCGCCATGATCTTGGCCTTTCTGACATTGGGGCTGGGGTAAGGTCCATACTTTCCATCATAGTCGGCCTTCTTCAGGATGTCGACCATCTCCAACATCTCCCCAAAGGACATATTTGAGGCCTTAAATCGTCTCCTTCTGGATCGGGACATTTCCGGCTTCGGGCTCTCCTCCCCCTCCTCCTCGTTGCTGTAATTAGCACGCACCTGCTGTGTCTCCGCCATGTGCTCTTCCCCCCCACTGCGCCAAACAAAAAGGGGCGAGGAATAGACTAGAAAGAACGTCAGGGGCGGGCGGAGTTCCACGCATGCGCAGTGTGTATAAAGCGTAACACGCGTGTGTACTACGTACGATCTGTGAGCGGAGGAAGGAGTATCGGAGGCGCCGATCGTGATAACGAAAGTAAGAGCCACACTTGGGCCTATACTGCTTCTAGATTGAGGCCTATATTGTAACAAGATTAGGAGAGTTTTGGCTGACATTAGGGTTTGTCTTGTGTTGTGTAATGCAGTGAAAATGGATATCTTGAAAGATACCGACTTTATGGCAATCTTCATAGATATGTTCAGGGAGCTGCCTTGTCTATGGGGGATAAACCACCCACATTATAAGAACCAAACAAAGAGGAAGGCAGCGCTGGATCAATTGCTGGAATTTGTGAAGCAGGTGATCCCCACGGCAGACCTATTTGAAGATCCTAATTGGTGGCCTGAGGAGTACATATCTAAGGGAGCACAAGAAGGTCCAGGATTCCCAGAGATCCGGAGCAGCAGATGACATCTATGTCCCCAGGATGTGGTACTATGACAGGCTGCATTTTCTGGCAGGTCAGACTGAACCCGGGTCATCACTCTCCAGTCTTCCTTCCACGCTTCCTTCCCCCCCAGCTGAGGCTTCTGACGCCCAACCTGGGCCTTCCAGGCAGCAACATGTGGAGGAGCCCAGATTGAGTCAGGTATAGCAATCCTCTAAATATTGCTGGTTGTCCAATCAATGATGTTAACTAGATGTTAGTTTGGAGTACTAATTTATGATTGTGATTGATGATGCAAAAACTAAAACCATGTCCCTTTTTCATACACAGGGAAGTCTCAACCAGGAGGTGGCCGGGCCGAGCAGGCTGCCTGATCTCCAGGTCCCTCCCCTACACCTGCAAAGAGAAAGTGGCAGGAAGAGGAGTACCCTGGAGGAGGCTGCCATAGGCCTCTTTTGGAAGGCTACAGAGGCCCTGAGAGCCCCCCACACTGTGGAGGAGGAGTTTGCTGGCATAACTGCCTGCAAAATGCAGCGGATGGAGGAGGGCCAACGACTACTGTGTGAGTCATTAATTTTGGAAGCTCTCAATAAGGGGTTGAGGGGCCAAATAACATCTGCTACCCACATTTGTGACCTCACACATGGTCCTCCAACAGCAGAGCCACAGCCAGGAAGGAAGCGTGGAAAGAAGACCAGAAAGTGATGACCCTGAGTCCTATCTGGTCTGGCAAAAGATGCAGCCTCTTATATGACCACAGCCTGGGGACATACATGTCATCTGCTGCTTTCTGGATCTCTGGGACTTCTGGACCAGACTGCACTCCCTTAGATAAGGACTCCTCAGGCCACCAATTTTGAGGTAAAATAATTGATGTCTGCCCTGGGGGTCCAAGGCTTCGCCAATTTCTGCGGTTTCTCCAGCGTTGCCTCCCTCTTTGTTTGGTTCTGAGCCCTTAATAAAGGAATTTTTGTTTCAATTACACTCGCCTACCCTTTTTCCCCGAAAATAAGACCTAGCGTTATTGTCGGTGATGGCTGCAATATAAGACCTACCCCCCAAATTAGCCCTAGTTAAAGTCCTTGTAGGTCTTATTTTCAGGGTAGGGCTTATTTTCGGGGAAACAGAGTAGGGCTTATTTGGGGGGTAGGGCTTATATTGCAGCCATCAACGACAATCACACTAGGTCTTATTTTCGGGGAAACAGGGTATGTGTGTTTTCCTTAAAAAAGGACAGTTTGTTTGTGACGATTCAGGTACATTTCAAAAATACAATGTGAAATTGGGGGCGTGGCGACCGGACTCCAAGATGGACGCTTAACCCAGGAGCTCCGCTCGCCCACCGGAGGTAATCCATCAGCATCAGAGCCCACCAGCACCATCCGCTGCTCCAAACACTGACATCCGTGCGCCAAATCCCCGATCAAGAAAAGGATGCCACGGCACCGAAAAACACCACAGCAGCCGCAGAAGATGACGAGCTATTATGCCTCGCGCAGGCATCAGCAAAATGGCGGCGGCGCCAGAACTGACAGGCCGGACCAGGGATCCGGACGGAACGGCGGAGCGGGGACACCAGCGGCTTCCTCCTGCCTGACCAACCCTCCCAGCGAACAATCCTCGGGCCCCTCTACCCCCACAACCCAGCAAAATCGCGGCAACGGAGGGACTCACCGGTCAAACCACAGGCCGATCCGACCATGGAGGTAAGCGGGCCTTCCAATACTACAGGCCAGAGCGTTAAGGGCCGGGATCCTATTACAGATTTCCCCACAGCAGACAGGCCAGTATCAGAAACCTTAATGAAGGATATGCTGCTGTCCCTGCGCTCCTCATTACAGGCAGATCTGATGAGAGGAATCACTGAATGCCAGAGGGAAGTGCAGACGCTAGGCCGCAGAGTGAACCAGGTGGAACACAAGATGGAGGAGTATACCTCATCTTACAATGTTATGGTAGAAGCGCACACAGCACAAGGGGAGGACATTTTATGGCTAAAAGATAAAATTGCAGACCTCGAGGACAGATCCAGGAGGAACAACCTCAAAATGAGGGGGGTTCCAGAATCTGTCCCCCCTTCTCAGCTTCTGCAATATGCCCAGGCCCTTTTTTCCACCTTAATACCTGAGGCAACTGCATCAGATCTTCTAGTGGACAGTATCCACAGGGTACCTAAACCATCATTCCTCCCAGATGACACACCTAGAGATGTCTTAATGAGGATACACTACTACCACATAAAAGATCGTATTCTGCAAGTTTCCCGCAAACAGGAAAACATTCCACAACAGTATGCCGCCATCAGAGTTCTGCCTGATTTGTCCAGACACACTCTGCAACGCCGCAGAAATTTATTGACCATCACAAAAGCCCTGAGAAACCACAACATCTTGCATAAATGGAAGTACCCTGCTACCTTATCGATCACTCACAATGGTCAAACCATTTCGGTGTCCACCTTAGAAGAGGGACTTAAGGCTTTAAGGAACTGGGGCATAATATCTGACCAACCAGCACAACATGTGCAACCTCAGGGACCGATCCCTATACAGAGCGAGTGGCAAACCGTCTCCTACAAGCGCTCATCCAAGAAGAGCAATGGTGGAAGCTCATAACACTCCACACAGTTATAATTCAGTTAATCTCCAGGGAAGAGCTTAGGCTTAACTCTTACCTACACCCCAGTTAACCAGTAGCAGTTACAACTGCACAGGGATCAATTCATGGATCCATTTCTTATCGAACCCCTGTTGACTCTCTTTTTTTTCCTTGTTTTTCTGCACCCTTTGTTTTTGATATACACAGTTTTATCTACGAAAGTACCGGACCAGTTAAGACACACGAAGAAAGGAAAAGACCTACCTCTCCTCATCAACCCACAAGGATCTCCCACCCAACTGGGCGCAGTGAGTACATCTACTACATCACCCCACAAAACCACACGTACCTTTCACAATGACGATAACATGCCTTTCAATTAATACCCGGGGACTAAACCACCCAGCTAAACGATTCTCCTTGTGGAAGGAAGCTAGCACACACAAAGCGGACATTCTTTGTGTCCAGGAAACCCACTTCCAATTACATAATGCTCCTCAATGTAAGCACAAAAACTACCCAATCATATATACGGCCAATACACCAAATAGCAAAAAAGGAGGTGTCCTAATGGCTTTCAAGGACTCGCTATCCATACAACCTAAAGATGTCTTCAGCGATGCAGGAGGCAGGTACATCATCTTCACAGGAGACATTAATTCTAAACCATACACAGTGATCACACTGTATGCTCCGAATACACGCCAAGTCAGATTCATCAAAAAAGTCCTACACAAAGCCAATTCCATGAAATACGGTAACCTATTAATATGCGGGGACTTCAACATAACCTCAGATCCGACACTGGACACGTCATCAGGTCAGTCAAAAGGAACCCTATCCCTTCAGTCCATACTCCACCAAGAGGAACTATACGACATATGGAGATGCTTACACGCCACGGAAAGAGACTATACCTTTTTCTCCAACAGGCACTCTTCTTATTCCAGAATAGACATGTTTCTAACAGATAAATGGCTCCTGCAAAACGTGAACATGTCTAAAATACATGAAATTACATGGTCTGACGATGCGGCCATTTCCCTGTCTATTGTAGAGAAGGGAGTCTCCTCCTCACCACCCATCTGGCGTTGCAACACCAGACTTTTCCAAGATAATAAATATCACAAAACAATTTTCCAACATATACAAAATTTCTTTTACGAAAATGAAGGCTCCGTGGGCGATCCTTTTGTTGTATGGAGCCCTCATAAAGCCTTTATGAGAGGAATCCTGATCCAATTGGGAGCTAGAGAAAAGAAGAGGCGAACTCAGCAGCTGAACACAATTATTGCAGACATACATCTTATAGAAACTCAAAACAAAACATCTCCATCCACAGCACTTATCGACAAACTCAATTCTCTTAGAGAACAACTCAGAACGCTCCTAACTCAACAATATGACAAACACTTAAAATACTTACGACAAAACTACTATATCAATGCTAACAGAGCAGGTAAATACCTAGCAAATAGACTGAAAGCTGCACGCACCAGAACTAGAATAGCATACATTCAACACCCTACGCTAACACACAGAATCACAAACCCACAAGAAATAGCGAATCAATTCGCTGCATACTATAGCTCACTGTATAACTTACACGAAGATACACATACACCTCACCCAACTATAGACAAAATAAATTCTTTTCTGGAGCACTTAAACCTTCCAGCCCTCTCTGACGATCACTTAGAATACTTAAATGCTCCGATAACACACAGAGAAATTGAAATGACAATACATACACTTCCAAATGGGAAATCCCCAGGCCCAGACGGATTCTCTAATGAATATTTCAAAATGTTCACCAATATTCTATCTCCACACATGACAAAAATTTTTAATAAAGCTGCTGAGGTTGCCTCCTTTCCACAGGAAATGCTAAAAGCACATATAGTGACTCTACCAAAACCGGGTAAGGAACCTACCACACCAGCTAACTTCCGACCCATATCGCTGCTGAACTCCGACACAAAAGTATACGCGAAACTACTAGCTAAACGACTAACACACATATTACCTAATCTCATTACGAGAGACCAGATGGGCTTTGTGAGGGGGAGACAAACTTCAGACGCCACTAGGAGGATTATTAATGTGATAAACCATGCTAAAAAGACTCGAACGCCTTCTCTGCTGTTATCTATTGACGCAGAGAAGGCGTTCGATAGGGTCCACTGGACCTATATGGAACAAACATTGTTGAAGTTTGGATTCAAAGGACCAATTTTGCAAGCTATTATGGCATTATACTCTTGCCCGTCAGCACAGGTGTACTCTGCGGGGTTCCTATCCGCAACCTTCCATATCAAAAACGGAACCCGACAGGGGTGCCCCCTATCTCCTGCAATTTTCAATTTGATGATAGAGCCATTAGCTGAATCCATACGCTCACACCCTTTGATAACAGGCTTCCAGTTTGGGTCAGCTAAACATACCATTAACCTATTCGCAGACGATGTAATCCTGCTACTCACTAATCCCTCCATATCATTAATACAGGCCCAAAAAATCCTCATAGCTTTTGGAGAGATATCATACTATAAAGTCAACTTTACTAAATCTCTCATTTTAGACATGGGTATCCCACCAAATACCCGAAAATCGCTACAAGCAAAATTACCATATATGTGGAGTAAAGGAAATATCACATATTTGGGGATCACACTCACTAATAAAATATCCACAATGATAAAAGCCAACGTATTACCACTAATTAACAAACTGGAAGCCCAAACCAAAAATATGTCCAACAACGAAATATCTTGGTTAGGCAGAATTACAGCTTACAAAATGATGCTATTGCCACAAATACTATACATATTCCGCTCCCTACCACTGTCTATCCCTCAACACTTAATAAAAAATATAGCGAATATTGCTTGGAAATACATATGGAAGGGGAAAAAAGCTAGATGTTCACGAAATAATCTCACATCACATAAGCAAGCGGGCGGAGCGGGCTTAGTGGACATACACGACTACTATTGGGCAGTACGCCTTGACCAAATCAAACACTGGTTTCAAACAACTGACACACCATTATGGGTGGACATTGAAAAAGCGACAGCACCAATGAATAATTTACCCCTGCTACTCATGACAGACGGGTGGATACCGTGGGAAACAAAAAAACTGCCTCCTACTACGCAAATCTCGTTAAAGGCGTGGAGAGTTATACGGGAACAAACGTATAAAGACAAACAAGGCATACAGTATAATATACCCTTATCGTTCTTGGAAACAAAAATCCTAATGCTGACAACCAAAGACCTGACAAGTAAGGGCATACTACACATATCAGACCTATATAATGGCACAAATCCCAAATCTGTGGAGCAACTTATGACACAATACCATCTTCCAAAGAACTCACAGTTTACGTGCGTAAGAATTGTAAACTTCATTAAATCTAAGCCCACACCAACCATACACCTTCCGAGCAATATTTGGAAATTTTACACTACAGCCAAACAACATACAAAAGGAATATCTTTCTTCTATAACATCACCAAAGATAAACTCACGTTTACCAAAACTACTGCAATGAAAAAATGGGAAGAAGAACTAGGTATATTAGCCTCAGATGAACAGTGGCGACAAGCCTTTAGAGCAATACACAAAGCCTCCCACTGCATTAAACATTGGGAATTAACTATTAAACTGGCCAACAGATGGCACTACACCCCATACAGAATAGCGAAATTCTTCCCGGGAACATCCCCACATTGCTGGAGAGCCTGTGGGCAAATAGGTAATTTACTACATATGCTTTGGTCACAGTCCAAGGGTTTCTGGGAATTCATGATTAAAGATTGTTATATCTGGATCAGGGATAGTAGTGACAAAGTTCAGGCCCATCAGGGGCGGTGCCAAGTGGGTGCTTGGGTGTGCTAAAGCACCCTCAAAAATTATTTAAGCACCCTCATAGCACCCCCAAAATGTACACACTTGAATTTCCAATATATGTCACGGAATTCTTTTAAATACATTTTTACCTGTGTGCTCTGTGTGACAAAAAAAGTCTGGGGACTCTTTCATAAAGAGGAGGGATACTGCAGCTCTGGCCGCATAAGCTGCTGATCTTCAGTGAGTCCCGGCATCATTAGTGGCGGATTGATCTGAGTACTGTACAGAGGCGCTAGGTTTTGAAAGCACTGGGACATGTGGCGTCTCTGTACTTGCCAGCCGCACTAAGGAAAGGAAGGAGACTTGCCCCTAGTGATCTCTGCCAGGGACAGATTCACCCAGCTAAAATTTTTGCACAGAGCCTACTTCTCCCCTCAGCGTCTAGCCAAAATATACCCCACTAATAACCCGATGTGTCCCAAGTGTGCGGCGGAGGAGGGCTCCTTCTTCCACATGGTATGGTCTTGCCGATATACACAGGCGTTCTGGAGAGGCGTAGTTAATACGTTAAATCGAATTGGCAAATTAAAAGTCCCCTGTGACCCAATACCCTTACTGCTTGGAATAGTTGACACACTAGATACATCCCGAGCTAAAAAACTCTTTATATTCTACGCAGCCTTCTATGCTAGAAAGGCGCTCCTGCTACATTGGAAAGGATCCGCCTCCCCATCAATAGGCTTTTGGAAAAATCTCATTAATAAAGCATTGCCGATATATAAGCTAACGTATTTAAGTCGCAACTGCCCAAAAAAATTTGGGA
Organism: Lithobates septentrionalis; assembly: GCA_037952835.1. Taxonomy (NCBI): domain Eukaryota; kingdom Metazoa; phylum Chordata; class Amphibia; order Anura; family Ranidae; genus Lithobates; species Lithobates septentrionalis. Next base: position 10,730,904 of record JBBDGP010000319.1, read on the forward strand.
AAATCTGGGATCCCTGGATAGGAGCGGAACATCTAGAGTTGGAATGAGTTAACACGTGGGCGCGGGGCTCCCCTCTCTTCACAATGGGCGTATCGACTCTGACTGATGTTATTTATTGACATACCACTGACCCCCCATGATGGGTCAGTTGTGAATCAGAGGAGCCCCCCCCCCTGGGCCTATATAGTATATAGCTATATTTTACACGAAGCTGAAGTTACTAGTATAATATTGAGGGAGAGACGGGGAGGTTATGGAGGGAACGTAGCCACAAAATTCTCAATTCATGTGTACCCCCCCCCCCCCCCATCATTGTTCCTACTGACCTATTTGTGGTATTTTCATAGATATATATGTGTTGTGGGATTTGTTTTGTAACATCTGCTGCTAAACTTCTGTACTCCTTGTACTGTAACCACTGCAAAATGTTTCATCTGTATGTTTTTGTTTTTATTTTTTTTTTTGCTTTTATTAAATAAAAAACTTTATGTTAAAAAAAAGGAAAGGAAGGAGAAGCTCTCAGCCCAGCCGAGCCGTGGAGGAAGGAATTTGTCTCTCTCTCCTTGTATGGGAGCCACGCCCACCCCTCCTCCTCGTCACCACCAGGCAGACAGGAGCTGTGTGTGATTCTATAGAGCTGCTGTGGGCTGAGCCAAGATCAGGACAAGAGGGAAGGTTCCTATCCCAGCCCCAGAGGAAGAAGGATTTCTTCTGGAAATGTAAGTAGAGTGCACCCTCTCCCTCACCATCACATTATCACCTGTCTGGCCCTGATCCTTAATATGGAGCTACTGAGCTGGGAGGGGAGAGGGACAGGCAGTGGGACTTCAGTCCTAATCAATGGAGGAAGGATAAGGATTGTTTTTCTGTCAGTAAGCTGTGCCAACCCTCCCTACACCAGGCTGTGCCAACCCCTCCCCACACCAGGCTGTGCCAGCCCCTCCCCACACCAGGCAGTGCCAGCCACTCCCCACACCAGGCAGTGCCAGCCCCCCCCCCACACCAGGCAGTGCCAACCCTCCCCACACCAGGCTGTGATAGCCCCTTCCCACACCAGGCAGTGCCAGCCCCTTCCCACACCAGGCAGTGCCAGCCCCTTCCCACACCAGGCAGTGCCAGTCCCTCCCCACACCAGGCAGTGCCAACCCTCCCCACACCAGGAAGTGCCAGCCCCTCCCCACACCAGGAAGTGCCAGCCCCTCCCCACACCAGGCAGTGCCAACCCCTTCCCACACCAGGCTGTGCCAACCCCTCCCCACACCAGGCAGTGCCAGCCCCTCCCCACACCAGGCAGTGCCAGCCCCTTCCCACACCAGGCAGTGCCAGCCCCTCCCCACACCAGGCAGTGCCAACCCTCCCCACACCAGGCAGTGATAACCCCTTCCCACACCAGGCAGTGCCAGCCCCTTCCCACACCAGGCAGTGCCAGCCCCTTCCCACACCAGGCAGTGCCAGCCCCTTCGCACACCAGGCAGTGCCAGCCCCTTCGCACACCAGGCAATGCCAGCTCTCCCCACACCAGGCAATGCCAGCTCTCCCCACACCAGGCAGTTCCAGCCCCTCCCCACAGCAGGTAGTGCCAACCCTCCCCACACCAGGCAGTGCCAACCCTCCCCACACCAGGAAGTGCCAGCCCCTCCCCACACCAAGCAGTGTCAGCCCCTCCCCACACCAGGCAGTGCCAACTCTCCCCACACCAGGAAGTGCCAGCCCCTCCCCACACCAGGCAGTGCCAACACTCCCCACACCAGGCAGTGCCAGCCCCTCCCCACACCAGGCAGTGCCAACCCTCCCCACACCAGGCAGTGCCAGCCCCTCCACACACCAGGCAGTGCCAGCCCCTCCCCACACCAGGCAGTGCCAACCCTCCCCACACCAGGCAGTGCTTGTTCCTTATGGAGCACCTGAGCTGAGACAAGGGGGTCTGGGGGGGACTCCTAATCTCCTCTATGGTGGTGGCAGACACTGATCTAGGGGCATACCCAGGGGTCAAGTCCTGGGGAAAAAAGTGTGGGAACTCATCCAAGATTCCACCCCCCCCACCTCAAAAATAAATGTATCCGCATCCCTTTCCACAATGTATCCCCATTCCTGCCCAACATCATCCATCCCTCTCTACAATGTATGCCCATCCCCGCCAGAATCCTTGAGAGGCATTGAGGATGCTGGGCGGGGACAGGGATACATTGTAGGAAGGGATGGAGGAGGTCACTCTCCTGCTCTGGGTACTCTGAGGAGGTCACTCTCCTGCTCTGGGTACTTTGATGGGGTCACTCTCCTGCTCTGGGTACACTTAGGGGGTTACTCTCCTGCTCTGGGTACACTTAGGGGTTCACTCTCCTGCTCTGGGTACTGTGAAGGGGTCACTCTCCTGCTCTGGGTACACTTAGGGGGTCACTCTCCTGCTCTGGGAACTCCCCATCCCCGCCAGAATCCTGGAGAGGGATGGATGATGCTGGGCGGGGATGGGGATACATTGTAGGGAGGGATGGAGGGGGTCACTCTCCTGCTCTGGGTACACTTAAGGGGTCACTCTCCTGCTCTGGGTACTTTGAAGGGGTCACTCTCCTGCTCTGGGTACACTTAGGGGGTCGATCTCCTGCTCTGGGTACACTTAGGGGGTCACTCTCCTGCTCTAGGTACACTTAGGGGGTCCCTCCCTCTCCTGCTCTGGGCACTCTGAGGGGGTCACTCTCCTACTCTGGGTACACTTAGGGAGTCACTCTCCTGCTCTGGGCACTCTGAGGTGGTCACTCTCCTGCTCTGGGTACACTTAGGAGGTCACTCTCCTGCTCTGGGCACTCTGAGGGGGTCACTCCTGCTCTGGGCAAATAATCTTGACAGTCTATGGGGGAAGCTCTAAAGGGGCACTCCTAATTGTGGCACTTTTAAGAGGGAAGCATGGTCTATATGGGCACTGATCTAAGGGGTCACTCCTGCTCTAGGAACTCTGATGGGACACTCCTGCTCTGGGCATTTGAAGAGGACATTCTGCTGCTCTGGGTACTCTGAGGGGACACTTTTTCTGCTCTGTATATTCTGAGGGGCACTCCTCTTCTGGGCATTCTAAGGAGCAAGCCTGATCTATATGGGCACTGTGATCCTAGGGGTCATTTCTGCTCTGGGCAGTCTAAAGGGGCATTCCTGCTCTGGGCATCCTGGGGTGTCACTCCTAATCTAGGCACTTATGGTGACCACATATAGTGCTGACCTCTTCACTTTATATTCTCTGTTGTAAGTTTTACAATAAAGGGGGCTCCCTGACTGCTATTATCCCGGAGCTTAATTATTGTACAGTGTTGGGGGTTAATTGTGTAGTTCTGGTAGTTATTAATGCATATTCCTGGGGGTTCATTGCTGTGCTACATTATTGTGCCATGCTGGGATTTAATTGTTCTGCCATGCTAAGGGGCTAATTATTGTACAATATTGAAGGTTTATTGTGCCATGCTTGTGGTTCAATATTGTGCCATGCTTGTGGTTCATTTTTGTGCTATGCTGGGGGTTTATTTTTGTTCTGTGCCTGGGGTTAGTTATGTTTTGCTGGTTGTTATGGCTGGCCCTGACATGTACTGGAGATTATATGGCCCTTATACTTACTGGGGAGCTATTGCTGCCCTTGACACTTGCTGGGGGTTATCATTGTTATTCCCATTTGGGCTTGTTTTACTCCAACAATCAATTCTGTGTGTCCAAATGCACTATTTTGTCTATATAAAGGGGAAGGGCTGTGAAGAAACACCTAATTTTCAGTCATGCCTACCTTTGGCCACACCCACTTCTGGCCACACCCACGAGACAGCGATGCACTGCGTGGTCTGCATTAGCTCCACCACTTTTTCTTACAGCACCCACATAGCACCCCCAAAAAAAATTGTCTGGAGCCTCCCCTGAGGCCCATATGGATAAGGTTTAGATCACTGCAAGGCAAAGCCAGAGCTATAGCTAGTGAAGGTTTGAATCCTTTTTAAGAGTTTGGGAATCGTTGGGGATTTAATTTTTATCTTGCAGCGGATCATAGTTGAAGGAAGTAGGGGTATACACTACCGTTCAAAAGTTTGGGGTCACATTGAAATGTCCTTATTTTTGAAGGAAAAGCACTGTACTTTTAAATGAAGCTAACTTTAAACTAGTCCTAACTTTAAACAAATATACTCTATACATTGCTAATGTGGTAAATGACTATTCTAACTGCAAATGTCTAGTTTTTGGTGCAATATCTACATAGGTGTATAGAGGCCCATTTCCAGCAACTATCACTCCAGTGTTCTAATGGTACAATGTGTTTGCTCATTGGCTCAGAAGGCTAATTGATGATTAGCAAACCCTTGTGCAATCATGTTCACACATCTAAAAACAGTCTAGCTCCTTCCAGAAGCTACAAAACTGACCTTCCTGTGAGCAGATTGAGTTTCTGGAGCATCACATTTGTGGGGTCAATTAAACGCTCAAAATGGCCAGAAAAAGAGAACTTTCATCTGAAACTCGACAGTCTATTCTTGTTCTTAGAAATGAAGGCTATTCCATGCGAGAAATTGCAAAGAAATTAAAGATTTCCTACAACGGTGTGTACTACTCCCTTCAGAGGACAGCACAAACAGGCTCTAACCAGAGTAGAAAAAGAAGTGGGAGGCCGCGTTGCACAACTAAGCAAGAAGATAAGCACATTAGAGTCTCTAGTTTGAGAAACAGACGCCTCACAGGTCCCCAATTGGCATCTTCATTAAATAGTACCCGCAAAACACCAGTGTCAACATCTACAGTGAAGAGGCGGCTGCGGGATTTTGGGCTTCAGGGCAGAGTGGCAAAGAAAAAGCCATATCTGAGACTGGCCAATAAAAGAAAAAGATTAAGATGGGCAAAAGAACACAGACATTGGACAGAGGAAGACTGGAAAAAAGTGTTGTGGACGGATGAATCCAAGTTTGAGGTGTTTGGATCACAAAGAAGAACGTTTGTGAGACGCAGAACAAATGAAAAGATGCTGGAAGAATGCCTGACGCCATCTGTTAAGCATGGTGGAGGTAATGTGATGGTCTGGGGTTGCTTTGGTGCTGGTAAGGTGGGAGCTTTGTACAGGGTAAAAGGGATTCTGAATAAGGAAGGCTATCACTCCATTTTGCAACGCCATGCCATACCCAGTGGACAGCGCTTGATTGGAGCCAATTTCATCCTACAACAGGACAATGACCCTAAACACACCTCCAAATTGTGCAAGAACTATTTACAGCAGAAGCAGGCAGCTGGTATTCTATCGGTAATGGAGTGGCCAGCACAGTCACCAGATCTGAACCCCATTGAGCTGTTGTGGGAGCAGCTTGACCATATGGTACGCCAGAAGTGCCCATCCAACCAATCCAACTTGTGGGAGCTGCTTCTAGAAGCGTGGGGTGCAATTTCTCCAGCTTACCTCAATAAATTAACAGCTAGAATGCCAAAGGTGTGCAATGCTGTAATTGCTGCAAAAGGAGGATTCTTTGATGAAAGCAAAGTTTGATGTAAAAACAATGTTATTTCAAATACAAATCATTATTTCTAACCTTGTCAATGTCTTGACTCTATTTTCTATTCATTTCACAACGTATGGTGGTGAATAAGTGTGACTTTTCATGGAAAACACAAAATTGTTTGGGTGACCCCAAACTTTTGAACGGTAGTGTATATACTCATGTTGTTTTTGTTTCTATTCCTTCTATATGCCATGATGAGGTGCTCCTGTTGCCTGATTGGACGCGTGACCAGAGCCTGAGCAGATGACCACATCTTCCCTGATGAGATGTCCCGAAGCCCGACCCACGTACAAGACACAGAGGATCTCAGACCGACCGGCGACTACTACAGCTCACCACGTCATCTCCAACAAAGTCTACATGTCAAGCCGTGTTTTACTTTTTATGGACTAAGAAGAAGATCAGGATTCATCAAGGGACACATGGGATCATATGACAAGAGGAGGGAACTGTTGTGGAAAATTTTATATTAATGTATTGTCATAAGAGTCTCCCAGTGTCTGTCATCTTGTAGCCCACTCTAAAGAGCTGACTGGGGCAGACTGACGCTGGTTGAGACCTGTTAAGTAGTGGGAAACTTCCTGGTGTTTAGAGAGAGGTGTTTGCGGGGAGAGGACATGTCCGCCAGCAAAGGGCCCCTGTGCAATGCACAGAACGATCGTCTGGTGGGGGTGTGTTCGCTCTGCAAAGACATTATCGGTTTAGCGGTTGTTTGCTCTTGTCACTCCTGGTATGCCTGATCAACATATTTGGGGTGCCATGACATACACCTGCAGATAACCTCCCTTGCACGAGGAACTCTAGTCATCGTCATTTGGTTGTATGTATGTATGTATTGTGTTGTGTTGTTAAATCCTTATATGGCCATTCACATCCTGTGAGGTCATATCCTGTGTCCATTTCTTGTGAGGTCACAAGCTTTGTAAGAGGTGTTTTGGCTGTTATAAGCCCAACCCTCGAGCTTTGGGACTTCCTGTTATGCGAATAAAGAGTCAGCACACGGCTGAGCAGGCAGTGTGATCTTGGAACTGGAAACGTGAGGTTGTTTCTATTTGTGAGCATGGGGCACACACACCAGAGGAGGGGCTACATCAGAAGGAGAGACATATGATCAAAAGGTGAGATGCATTTATATCATTAGACGAAATTGTTATTATGATTAGAAACAGGAGATTTGGCTGTGTGCTCTGCGTACAACCAAATGTCCATGACACCTCAGATGTCTCAGATTGGCTGGATACCTTGAATTGAAGTGAATCAGCGTTTATTTTTGTTTTGTTTTTTTTGTTTGTTTTTTTTTGCTCCTTACCATAATCCGGTACAGCGAAGGCTGACTGTGGCAGGCGCATACACTTGCCCATAATCCTATACAAAGTTCTTCTTTCTAGTAGATTTAATGGCGGTATGCGTTGTCAGGAGATGCATTTGTAAAGACCCTGCCTGTACTGCATTAAACATTCCCTTCAAGATGTTGCAGCATGAGTATAGCTGCTTGGTGCTTCATGGCTACAATATACATGGAGCCAAATGCTCTCTCTGCAAAGAGTACCCACGGAAGCGTGCAGTGCTAGTGCTCTCCCTCTGAACTTGTTTATTCCTTCTAAGGGACATATGGAATAATTCTACAAGACAATGTTCCATTTATGTGTTTTTTAGGTTTTGGGGATCAAGTCTGCCGGCTGATGCAGGGTTTGTGTTTTTTTTTTCAGTTTTCTCCTCTATTTTTTAAGCTGGCAAGACGGGGAATTGTTTTGGAGTGAAGTTTTTGTTCATGTCTTTTCATATGTTCTGTTTTTTTGTATTTACTCCACCTTTTTGGTGGTAGTGTGTTTGTGGTGTCATCCTCGGAACTGCACGGTTGGCAGACTGGGGGACACTCCGAAACAGGCTCCACCAAAATGTAATGTTTATAGGTGGGTAAATGTTTTTCTTCAGCATTCTGTGTGGCTCTGTGTGCCTCTGGACTTCAATTATGCTTCTAGGCCTCCATCTAGTGGCAAATTTCAGAATTACAGTCATGTCCTTGAATATTAGCATTATCTCCTGGAATGTCAGGGGTTTGAATTCAAAATTTAAGAGAGCTTTGGTGCTGAAATTTTTACAGACCCAACATCCTCACATAATGTTTTTACAGGAAACTCACTTACTAGGCAACAAAATTTTGGCCATGAAACGTCCCTGAATACACAGAGCCATACATGCCACTTATTCATCTTATGCTAGAGGTTTGTCTATCTTGTTGCACAAGTCCTTACCTTGCTCCATAGAAACGGTGATTACAGATCCTGGGGGCAGATACTTAGTGGTAATAATTGAAGTTTATTCCCGCAGGTTGGCCCTGGTAAATGTATATATTCCCCCTCCTTTTACAGGGAATATCTTGTATGAGGTGTTGGAGAAATTGACACCACATGCTCCATTTCAGTTGTTGGTGGCCGGAGATTTCAATAATATTCTTAATTATACGCTGGACACGTCCAATCCACATAGGGCTCTGAAATAAATGGCTTAATATTGTATAAAAAGCCTTCAATAATGATGTTTTCTCGTGAGACGAATTTTGGAATTATTTCTGCTTGAGTCAGCTTAAATCAAACTGTGTGTTTTATTGTACACACATAAACTTGGAAAATACTTACAAAAATAGTATATTCATATTCAGAATTAGTGTTGTTTCATATATGCAAAAAATGTTCAAATATAGTTCATTTGTTTCAAAGATCTGAAAAAGTTCTTAAAGTCATTAGACCATGTGCTTCCCTTTGAAACAGCTCTTCAAGATGGCCGATTAACTTCTTGTGTCCTGGAAGGAATTCTGTGTGCATAGGAGAGCTGTGTGTCTTGGAGAGGGAGATGTGTCTTGGAAGCAGTAGATGTGTGTAAAGAGACAGGATGCTGTTTATCCTTTGAATATATGAACTCAGTCTTTCAAATTCGCGCCCAAACACAAATCCCTCCCATACACTCCCCTTTCTCCTCCTTCCAAAAAGTGGGGGCTAACAGAGAGCAACATCTGTTTTTAACTTAACCAAACCTTTTAAACATGAAACCAGATATATGTGAGAGGCTATCAGACTAAACATCAGACCTCTTAAAACATAAACGCATAAATCAAACAGAGTATCGGTTACATAGGAAGATTTTCAACCCATACATATATTATTTACAAAATCCATCAAATTCTGACAGGGTCTTGACCTGCATTTTCAGTCAATGAATGGCCATCTGGATATCACTAGCTCAAAGTCCTATCATTCACACAAATATGGAATGCATATTCTTTTTAATAAAGCCAATTAAAATTTAGATATTAAGAATATAACATTCCCCTCTGAAATATGAATAACAATCATATTTTCAAGGTTTAAATTCATTCATAGCATCCATGTCCCATTCATTCAGACTTTGATCCAATAACTCCAAATGTATTTCCATTACCAACCGAGTTTGCAATACCAAAACCCATCTTTCTCTTAAGCTTATTTTGCAATAAATCATCTCCTTTCTTGATTTCATTTCTAATTCGATAATATAATTTTTTCATTCTAAACATCAAACATAACTGGAATATAATGAATAACATAATAATAATAAAAAGAATAACTATAGGATGTGATAAAATATTTCCTGCTGCTGAGGTTATTGAAGTTTTTCCCCAAATTGATACACTATTACTGAATTTTTTCCACCAATTACTTCCTGAAAATTCTGACCATTGATGAGATATCTCTTGCAAATTACCTTGTTCATGTTTAAACAATATTTCTGCATTCTGAAGTTCCTTAGCCAAAGCTATCAATAAACCTTTATCCTTATGAATTACATTTGCCCATTCTTCCCAAGGAAATTCATGTATCTGAGATATATTATATTGTGTGGGAAGAGCACTTATATTTTTCATAAGCATATTTGTTAAATTTGTTCTAAACCCATTAATACTTATTGCTACAATGTCTCCTTCTGTACAATACAAGCCTTGATTTAGGTTTTCTGTATTTGTACAAGAAGAGAAAAAAGTTTTAACCCTTTCTGTATCTGACATAATCTGAAAACAAACCTTCTTTTTATCTACACGAGTAACTAATTCAGAAATTGTTTAAACTTTTTCTATTCTTGCTGAACATAATGTATGATTATGATAACAAAAATGAAAAATACTTTTATCTTGATTAGGTAAACAGATAACTTTAGACTGAAATTGTAAACATGATGACAAATCTAATTGTTCTAATTCCGAATTTTCATTGTTAAATGCAAAATCTGTATACTGTAATTTATAATACAATAATTGTGTATTGCTGACGGGTAATCCCAAGACAGTGATTGGAACCAAAATTTGTTCTTGTCCTGCTATTGGAATCATAGAAGAACTATAACAAACATCCTGTTTACATCCTATCCATTTATTTACCCATAAATCTGTATGATTTATAGCATATACATATTCTCTGGGTAAATTCTGTAAAATGCCAAGAGGGGTTATTCCACTCTGAAATGCTTGTGCAATTATTTTAAAATTAGTGGAATATTCAGTCTGGATTTCTAAACATGCTCTGGCAATATGAGAATGTTGTTCACTTAACATTAAATCCAGAGTAATATTTTGAAGATGTAAAATAGATGGACCCATTATATTAGCTGTTTTAATAACCATATTTTCTAAAATTTCATTTAAATTTCTCTGTATTTTAATCCCGTTACTACCCACTAAACCAGCTGTCTCAAGATCAGACTTTAAAGTATTAATGTCCATACTATTAGTAATACTCCCAATTGTGCCAATCCCTCCTAAAATACCTTCAACAATACCACGCCTATTTCTGTTATGATTTCTATTATTAATTCCAAACCATCTTTCAATACCCAATTCCATATTAACCAAATGTCCTTGACATTGTGGAAACCTTGTAGAAATTTTCCACTCTGAAACATTAAAGTTCCACAATATAATGACAAACTTTCCCTCTCTCAAAAGAGTTCTGGATTGGAAATGGTTAATCTGAAATGGATTTGCTGAGACAATTTTCTTACCAACACATGGAGTTTTCCTAGGAGACCTTACAACAACACTTCTCTTCGCACATTTCATTGGATAATTTACTATTGATATGCAACATTCATATATACCAGTATCATTCAAAGATACTCTCATTTGTTGATAAACAAATGTATTATTGATCCAATTCACACTACCATAAATTCCTTTATGAATTATCATAGTAGAACTGTGAAGAAAACTTCCCAAAAATTCATCGTTCCTTTTCCAAGTTACCAATGAATCTTGAGGTACATATATTTTTGTTTTACATATCAAATGCAAACTATCATTATCTTCAAAAATGTTCAAAGATTGTGGAAAAATATAAATTTCTGGAATAATCATGTTGACCACAGAAATACTAACTTTAACCCTTATTTGTGTTAATTGTCTTGTTACTTTAAAATCCCATGTTTTTACAACATCCCCTTTTTCATCTCCAATTATATTTAAATGTTCTGGATCTAATATTTTTACGAAACTTTGAAAAAGGTAATAAAAATGATCTAGGGGGTAAAATACTTTCCCAGATCTTGACATAGTATTAGTAACATCTCCAGACCAAATTGTTGAGTCATTACCCTTTAAATATATAGCCCAGAAACTCCTCAACAATATATTACATTCAAAAGTTCCAGTTTTGTTGTTTAGTCTATAAGATCCCTGCATTTTAACAAAATTTGTTTTAGATTCTATTTTAACATTGACCTCAATATTATTGCTATGAATGAAATACAATTGCAGACAGCAATCATATCCCTGACCTACACAAACATATCCATACAAATCTTCAGCTGTATCAATATCAACGTATCTAAAATCATGATTCTTGTCAAATGCATTAATATCAATAACTCTCTCATTTTTGTCCTTTCTATTGATATTAGTGTTTTTATCATTTTGTTCCTCTGAATTGACATCAATGTCTTTATCACTTTTGTCATCTATATTGATATCAGTATCTAGATCTCTTTTGTCTCTGAATAATGCAATGTCTTTGTTGTGTAATTCTTCAATCCTGTTAACCTCTGCATAGCTGGAACAGTTTGTGATATATTTTACCACAGATAAGATTGTCACGAGAGAAAAGATGAATACTGCGATGTTGATGAGTTTTCTCTCTCTAAAACCTTTTTGTTGAGCTGACATCTTTTCTTCCTTTTGGAATCCATAATTTCTCCAGGTTAGATTTTTGTAATTCATTCCTGGAAAAAGAAATGCAGCATCATTATCTCGGATTATAAAGTTTGCATTGATCAGTGTGCACCCACGTTTTTTGTTGTCTACGTGCATTTTTCACTGAATTGAGGGGCCTTTGTACCTGTACCATTACCCCTTGAACATCCAAAATGTCAAATGGACCTTCCCAATTACTTTGCCATGGTCCACTTTTCCTGAAACTTTTTACCATGAGCTGACCTCCTTTCTCAAACTTAGTAGTATGTGGAGGGACCATTTTTTGCATACAAGTAGCTGCATGTGGCAAAATACTATTCAAATTGTCCTGCAACATCTCCAACCATTTTGATTTCTCTATTGCCTCCCTTTGAGGTGTAGACAAAAAAGGTTCATGTGGAAATACAAGCGGCATTTTCCTCCCTGTCATTAATTCAAAAGGAGAATAATTTGTAGCAGCAGAAGTTGTGCTTCTTACACTCATTAAAATAAAAGGAATAACATCAACCCAAGTATTTCCTCTGTCTAACAACATTTTTGCAATTCTAGATTTAATAGTCCTATTCATCCGTTCAACAATTCCTGCAGACTGTGGATGATATGGTACATGAAATCTCTGTTCAATTCCCAAAATTTTACACATTGCCTGCATGATTTTACCTGTAAAATGGGATCCTCTGTCACTACTGAGGTTTGCTGGTATACCCCAAACTGGAAAAACATGATTAATCAACATCCTAGCAGTTGTTACAGCATCATCTTTGCGTACTGGAAGAATCTCAATCCACTTCGAGAAAATGTCAACTAAAACCAATGCAAATCTGAATCCATTTTTTCCTGATGGTAATGGCCCTATATAATCTATTTGTATAGAAGACCAAGGTCCATCTCCTGGAGGAATTCTTTGTAAAGGAGTTTTCTGACCCTTTGGTCTAGGATTCACTTGTGCACAAATCAAACAAGATTTGATTACACTGTCCACTGTCTCTTCCATTTTGTCCCAATAGAATTTCTCTTTGAGAATTTCAAGCAATTTTTGCTTACCAATGTGACCTAAACTGTCATGGTTAAATTTAGTGAATTCCACCTGTAGGTGTTGTGGTACTACAGGACACAATAAACCGTCTGAGTCGTGACATAGGATCCCGTTTTCAAAAACCAAGGAAGATCCTAAATCATCCGATGAAGGGCAAGAGATGGACTTGTCTCTCTCTTGTTCCTCAGAAAACGAAGGTAAATGTGTGTCTGTCTTTTTCACAACATTAATTGAGACCGTTTCAGGTTGAATTACTAACTCTCCATGCAAAGCTGCTTCCTTTGCTAATGTGTCAGCCTTTCTATTGCCTACAGATAACTCACTATTATCTTTTTTATGTGCTGGAATTTTTACAATAGCATATGCAAGAGGATTACTCTCTGCAAGGTCAAAAACTGATTCTAATGTCTCTTTCTGCACAAGAGTCTTGTTGGATGAATCTACAAAACCTCTTCGTTTCCAAATAGGTAAATAATCAGTAAGAGAACGAACAACATATGAGCTATCACTATAAATCACTAGTGAGCCTCTATTCTCTTCCTTGTCAGTTGTCAATACAGTTTTTACTGCTTCAAGTTCTGCTCGTTGAGCTGAAAAATGTCCTGGCAACTTGTGTTGTATGGCAAGATTACGCTTTGGATACCAAATTGCATACCCACTGTAATAATTACCTGACATACAATATCTGGAACCATCAACAAATACAGGTTCATCATTTTCCTCTGCCTCTCTACGAAAAAGAGGAGAATGTGTTTCATGGACTTCACACAAACATTCATGTTCTAGCCCATTGTATTCCATCAACTGAGGAAGGATATACTTGGCATTATGTTCAACCTGTATTTGTTTAGGTGACAGAGCCACTAACCATTGAGAAAATCTTTGGTTAGAGACTCCAGGAACATTTTTCTTAAAAAGGAACTTCAAGGTACTATGTGGGGTTTGCAGAATGATTTTGTTAAATCCTACAATATGCTCTGTTGCTTTTATTTCATAATGCACACCCACTAACTGTCGAACACATTCATCAAGTCCTCTCTCCACTGGGGTAATTAAACGTGAAAAATACCCAAGAATTCTCCAATCTTCTCCCTGTTTCTGAAGCAAAACAGCTGAGATGGCAATCTCTGAAGCATGCACTTGCAAAGCAAATGGTGCCTGTTTATCCACTGTCGCTAATGCAGGAGCTGACTGCAAATCATTTTTCAACATTTCAAAAGCTTTTTGCTGGACTTCACTCCAAGGACCAAATCCACTATCCTCTGTATGTTTTAACAAGTCATATAGCGGTTTCGCCTTCTCTGCAAATGACTCGATAAAATCTCTGGAAAAATTTACCAATCCCAAAAATTGTCTCAATGCTTTGAATGTTGTTGGTACAGGTAAAGATGCAATAGCCTCTATACGTTCCTGTAAAGGCTGCTTCTTCCCTGGGCCAATCAAAATTCCTAGAAATTTTACCTCACTTTTCATAAGCTGAACTTTGCGTGTATTCAGCTTGAGACCTTCTTCTTGCAGAAGTGTGAACAATTCTGCCAGAAGAGTCAAATGCTCCTCCTCATTTTCACTTGAAAGAAGTATGTCATCTACATACTGAATTAAACAATCAGGTCTAGAGAATCTTGATAAAACATTTGCCAACGCCTGATGAAATATAGACGGAGAACTATGAAATCCTTGAGGAAGTCTTGTAAAAACGTAAGAAACATTTTTATACACAAATGAAAATTTGTATTGACAGCTCTTGGCCAAAGAAATGCTAAAAAATCCATTTGCAATGTCTAATACAGAAAACACTTTTGCATTAGCATTTAATTGCGACATGATATCTGGTGTTTCCGCTACAATAGGCGAACAACATGGTATGTATTTGTTTAGCATTCTTAGGTCAATCAAAAGTCTGTATGCACTGGGGTCATCTCGTTTAGCCACAACCCATAAAGGATTATTTGTTACAGAATTTGCTTTCCTGATGATACCCTGTTCCAAAAACTCTTGAATGATCAATGAGACAGGTTCATCAGAATCAGGTGGTAATTTATATGGCTTCACGAAAGGATGATCCTTGCCTTCAACATTAACTTCAATGCCTTTAAATAATCCAACATCATTCTTTTTTTGACTCCAAAGCTTTTTGTGTGACTGTACCACTTGTTTTAACTTCAAATTCTCTCCTGTATCAGGCCATTTGTAATCATTGTCAACTGTTTCTGTCAAACATATGCTTCCCACTTCTGAATAATCAGCTGGATCAATTACCACAGGCTTACGATTAGCTGAGCCTTTCCAAAGCACTCCATTGCCTAAATCAATAATCCACCCTCTTTGATACAAAATATCAGCTCCAATGATATTTTCGGATCCTTTACAAAACCACATGTCTATTTCAGTTTTCAAATGACCTGGGATTTCAAAAGAAACATTTTTACACATTTTAGCTTGAGAATCACCTGTTCCATTAAACCCAACAATTGTACAAATTGCTGCATCCGATAAAACAGGTAATTTCAAACCAGTGACACTAATCTGAGCACCAGTGTCTAAAAGAGTTTTCACTTTTTGTCCATTAATTTTAACCTTTAACCACTTCCCTACCCGCCCATAGTCATATGACGTCCACAGATGGGATCTCCCATCCTGGGTGGGCGTCATATGACGCCCTGGGATTCCTGGCCGCCTAGGGGGCGCGCGCGCGCCACCGGGAGCGCGCACGCGTGCCCGCCGCGTTCCTCGGGACCCGGTGCGTGTGCCCGGCGGCCGCGATGTCCGCCGGGCACCCGCGATTGCCGGTTAACCGGACCGGCATGTGGATCTGTGTGTGTAAACACACAGATCCACAGCCTGTCAGCTCTGAGGAGAGCGATCTGTGTTCCCAGAACGGAGGAACACTGATCGGTCTCCTCCCCTTGTACGTCCCCTCCCCCTTCAGTTAGTAATCACTACCTAGGAAACACATTAACCCCTCCCCGCCCCCTAGTGGTTAACCCCTTCACTGCCTGTCACATTTACACAGTAATCAATGCAATTTTATAGCATTGATCGCTGTATAAATGTGAATGGTCCCAAAAATGTGTCAAAAGTGTCCGATGTGTCCGTCATAATGTCGCAGTCATGAAAAAAAATCGCGATCGGCGCTAAAAAAATAAATAAATATTTTTTTTTAAAAACGCCATAAATCTATCCCGTATTTTGTAGACGCTATAACTTTTGCGCAAACCAATCAATATACGCTTATTGCGATTTTTTTTACCAAAAATATGTAGAAGAATACTTATCGGCCGAAACTGAGGAAAAAATTAGTTTTTAAAAAAAAAAATTGGGATATTTATTATAGCAAAAAGTAAAAAATATTGTGTTTTTTTCAAAATTGTCGCTCTTCTTTTGTTTATAGCGCAAAAAATAAAAACCGCAGAGGCGATCAAATACCACCAAAAGAAAGCTCTATTTGTGGGGAAAAAAGTACGTCAATTTTTTTTGGGTACAACGTCGCACGACCGCGCAATTGACGTTTGAAGTGCGACAGCGCTGAAAACTAAAAATTGGCCTGGGAAGGAAGGGGGTGAAATTGCCCTGTATTGAACCGGTTAAATAAGGTCGACCACTCTTGTCTAAAAATATAGGCGCTACAGGGACTAAAGAGTGGTATTCAATCTCTTTTTCCTCTATCTGTCATGGAGAAGATAACAATGGCTGTCTCCCACTGCTATCACTGGTTGAATGTGCATTCATATTTTTACCAATCTCTTTTAGCTCTTTCCTCAAAGGGGCATAGGGAGAAAAAGTTTGAACTTCTTCTGTTGAAGGTGGGGCAGAAGGTTTAGTGAATACTAATCCATTTTCTTTCCCAATGTTTTTTGACTCAATATATTTTAAATACTTCCTACATTGTGATTTATAATGACCAGGCTTCTGACAAAAGAAACAAGTCATTGGTCTTTTCTTATTAACCTGTTTTACCCTGTCGTTCCTGAAGGTGGCAGCACCGTCTGCTTTAACATTATTCTGAATGTCTATGTCAGAATTACTATTCTGAATGACAGCAATTTTAGTTTTCAAACTACTACGTTTCAGCTGTCTTCTTACAAGATCTACAACTGAAGTTGCATCGTCCAGAGTTTCCTTTTGACTGGCTAACGCCATCGATGCAGGATCTAGATATGTAAATTTCCGAACAAATGCCCTTATTAATGCAGAATTCTCATCTCCCACTGCATATACCATTTTAAATGCCTTTGCAAATGTTTCACGAAAATGATATGGATCGTCATGTATTGTTACCTTTAAAGAATCCAATATCTCAGCAGTCGGAGTTTCCTCCCCTGTGATACACATCAGTAACTGACGCAATCTTTCAGATGCATCAGTATGTACTTCAGTTCCATATTCATCAATGTAAGGTGTTTTAACTAAACGTCTTGCTATATGATTAGGAACCCATAAACAGAAAATTTTATTCCTTTGCTCATCAGTCAAATTGAAACGATCACAAAAACTTTCAAAAACATCCCCATTGCGAAACACATCTGCTCTCAAATCATAATGCGGCATATCTTTCAAAATTTTCATCAACTGATCGTGTATTTGCAATTTAAGTTTAGACGCTCTGTCTAATAACTTTTGCTTTCGAACGTCACATTCTGTCGGTTCGTCTAACTCAACAGGATTCTGCGGTATAAGCGGCGATGTTGCCGCAGCTGACTGTTTTTTCTTTGCAGCCTCCTTTGTAAGTACCGAGATCGGTTTGTTTTTTGAAATTGTATCATTCTGCATTTCTATTTCATTCTCTAAATGCTCAATATACGTACAAAAAGTATCACAACTTGAACAACTAGGTTCCAAAGGTACATTCTCTTGTGTTTGCATAATTTCCGTTACATTTTGACTTTCTGACTGATTCACTACACAAATCATTTGTTTATCTGGCTCATCAAAAACCATTGTATTAAAAACTGAAATTAATTTCATTATATTTCGTAATTTTTTCTTCGTTTTAGCTAATGAAAATCTAGTTTTATCAATTTCATTATTTGCCTGTAGGCATTGCTGAAACATAGATTTCCATAACTTAGCATCAGAAAAATGACTGGCTAAACCTTCAAATTCTAAAGTACTTTCTTCAGCAATTACATTTATAAATTCCATATTTTGGTACTCACCGAATATAAAACTTTTCCGTTTTCCGCTGGACTCTAATTAAACCGTCTGTCAAAACTTCAGAATTTCCAAAATCCTCTGGTCTTCACGAATCAAAGTAGCGATTCTAGGTTCTTTCAATAATTGCAAAGTTTTCTCCTGTTCATCACTTTTCCCCTTTTTTCAACGGAATAAGTGGCAAAAACTTCTGACGATTGAAACTGGCTGGCGTCCGCCAATGAAATAAATGGCTTAATATTGTATAAAAAGCCTTCAATAATGATGTTTTCTCGTGAGACGAATTTTGGAATTATTTCTGCTTGAGTCAGCTTAAATCAAACTGTGTGTTTTATTGTACACACATAAACTTGGAAAATACTTACAAAAATAGTACATTCATATTCAGAATTAGTGTTGTTTCATATATGCAAAAAATGTTCAAATATAGTTCATTTGTTTCAAAGATCTGAAAAAGTTCTTAAAGTCATTAGACCATGTGCTTCCCTTTGAAACAGCTCTTCAAGATGGCCGATTAACTTCTTGTGTCCTGGAAGGAATTCTGTGTGCATAGGAGAGCTGTGTGTCTTGGAGAGGGAGATGTGTCTTGGAAGCAGTAGATGTGTGTAAAGAGACAGGATGCTGTTTATCCTTTGAATATATGAACTCAGTCTTTCAAATTCGCACCCAAACACAAATCCCTCCCATACACTCCCCTTTCTCCTCCTTCCAAAAAGTGGGGGCTAACAGAGAGCAACATCTGTTTTTAACTTAACCAAACCTTTTAAACATGAAACCAGATATATGTGAGAGGCTATCAGACTAAACATCAGACCTCTTAAAACATAAACGCATAAATCAAACAGAGTATCGGTTACATAGGAAGATTTTCAACCCATACATATATTATTTACAAAATCCATCAAATTCTGACAGGGTCTTGACCTGCATTTTCAGTCAATGAATATCTGGATATCACTAGCTCAAAGTCCTATCATTCACACAAATATGGAATGCACATTCTTTTTAATAAAGCCAATTAAAATTTAGATATTAAGAATATAACAGGCTCCAAACTATGACTTGCCGCATTGGGCGGAAGCTGCGGGTCTCACAGAGATCTGGCGGTGGAAGCATCCCACGGACAGATGCTATTCATATTTGTCCTCGGTACATGCTTCGTCCTCCAGAATAGACCTGGCGTTCGCTAATGGGACATTATTATCATTGGTGACTGGAGCGGCCTATCTTCCAGGAGGCTTATCAGATCACACCCCACTGCAGATTTCCTTGCGGCTGGGCTCCTGGGGCTCGAGGAGAGTTTGGCGTTTGTCTCCTAGGTGGGTTGACGAACCCACTGTGGAGGAGATGCTGAAACCGCACGTTGATACATATTGGCAGATTAATGAAGGATCAGCAACGGTACACACTGAGTGGGAGGCCTTCAAGGCCACAACTCGGGGGATATACATATCAGCCATAAAAGTACTGAGAACAGAACAGAATAGTATAGAAAAACAACTTCAGGACAAAGAGCAAGAATGCGCTAAGTCACATGCTGATTCGCCCTCCCCTGCCACATTGGCTCAGTTGTAGTTCGCAAGGAGGAATATTTCTCTCCATTATCATGATGTGACTACTTGCCAGTTGCAAAGGAGTGCAGCAAGAGTCTTTGAAAAAGGGGATAAAAATGGTAAACTATTAGCTTTACTGACGGCAGGGGACACGTCCCCAACAGTAGTTCCCTGCATACAGTCTCCGTTCGGACAAATATTGAGAGACGGAGAAGACATAATGCGGGAGTTTGTGTCCTTCTATAGGTCACTGTACTCCCCTAGAGATTCCTATGACATTGAGGACCTTAGGGACACCTTGGGGACCCTACAGTTGCCTGGGCTGCCAGAGGAATCTTGCAGTTTTCTGGATGCCAAGTTCATGGAGGAAGAGGTAGCCTTGGCAATGGGGTCATTCCCTAGTGGTAAGGCTCCTGGACCCGACGGTCTGCCAATTGAGTGGTACCGCCATTATTCGGAGACCTTGGCACCCAGACTGCTTCAATTATACACAGACTGTTTTCAAAAGGGAAGCCTCCCCCTCTCCTTTTATAAGGCTCATATTGTATTGTTGGCTAAGCCAGATAAGGACCCATTACAGTGTTCATCATATAGGCCCATTTCTTTATTAAATATGGACTTCAAAATCCTGACCAAACTGTTAACTACTAGATTGATGTTGGTCCTACATCAGGTTATCTCCCCAGACCAAACAGGGTTTATGCCCAAAAGGCCACGGATATTAACTTGCGCAGGGTTTTCACCCACACTCAGCTGGGCCCAGATATTTTCAGCGGTGGAATACTGGTCTTTCTAGATCTGGAAAAGGCCTTTGATTCCGTGGATTGGAATTACATGAAGGTGGTATTAGAGGTACTTGGATTCGGTCCTAGGTTCCGGAAGTGGATCGGCATTCTATATCATTGTCCTACAGCAGCCATAAAGTTGAACAATATGTTATCAGAATTTTTTCCAATATATAGGGGCACCCGTCAAGGATGCCCTTTATCCCCGGGTCTTTTCTCTATCATGATTGAGCCCTTGGCAGCGGCCTTGCGAGCCTCTGAGGAGGTACAAGGGATAACGGTGGGTAGTTTGACTGAAAAAAACGGCACTGTATGCAGATGATATGGTTCTTTTTTTGCGAGACTCCAAGCAATCCCTGTTGGCAGCGTTAGACATCCTAAATTCCTTTGTTCGCTTTTCGGGTCTGAGGGTCAACTGGGGAAAATCCCAGATTCTATCACTCAAGACGCCATCCCCCAGATGTGAGATTCCCACAGATTGTCCTTTACAGAGGGTATATCTGGGATTACATATATCCAGCTCCGTAATAGACTTTATTGCTTTAAATGTCGATCCACTTTTGATTAAACTAAAATCCAGGCTACAGGCATGGCAGAATTTACCCTTGACACTCATAGGTAGGGTGAACTTAGTGAAAATGAAATTTTTGCCTCCGTTTCTGTATATATTTGGATTCCAAGATATATTTTCAAAAGAAAAATTAGCTCATAACGACTTTCCTGTGGCAGGGACGACACCCCCTCATTAAACTCCGGGTGCTGCAGCTGCCGTGGAAACAAGGGGGTTTCAGGGCTCCATATAGACTCACAATATCCATGCGTGCGACCAGTAGGGCATGGGTGGCAGTGACCAAGATGGGCAGTGCTTCTGAGATTTCTCCTCACACACCACTTTGGAAAAATCCTAAATTAGCACATTTCAATGAGCACCCAGATCTGATCATTTGGACTAAATTTGGTATTAAGACGCTGAAAGATATAGTGGGTGGTGGGGAACTTCTACAGTTTGACACCCTAAAAACCAAGTTTAACCTTCCCAACACTCTCCTGTCTGTTATCTTCAGCTAAGGCATGCATACAATGCCCAATTTGGAAATAATGGAATTAACCCGAAAATTTGTAATATTGAGTCATTACTGAGGGAGGACACTTTGGACAAGGGAGAGATCTCCTTGCAAAGTGTAGGGCGATGTGGGGTGAGGTGTTCCCCCAGATGGACGGGGATGACTGGGACGATGTATGGGACATTAATTTTACTAGATTGGTTTCTGCTAGAGACCAACTCATTCAATTTAAATTCCTTCATCGCATATATCTTACTCCAGCTAGATTCAAGCATTTTGGAAGGGAGTTACAGAATGTATAGCAGAAGTAACAGCCATTCCTATACAGCCCACAATAGAAGTGTGCCTTTTGGGGCTGGTAGACAGTCTAGCCCCAAAGAGAGTAACTCGTACTTTGCTAACGATCCTGATCTATTATGCTAGAAAAATGATAGTGTTGTCATGGAAAAGCCTAATCCTCCATCTGTATCGGCATGGAAGGGTGTGGTGAATAGGGCTGCACCTTTATACAAGGCTACATACATTAACAGGGGCATACCACAAAAATTTGATAAAGTGTGGGGCAGTTGGATGAATAGTGAAACTACGGTGGCGGATTGAGTGGTACCTAATGGAATATGTTTACAGTGGGTTTTAACATGTATGCAACTATCTGACATATCTTAAATTTTGCACTGACTGTTATTGTGAAAAGGGGGCCTAATTACTATTATCTTAGTTTTTTCTTTTGCACTGAGTGAAGGTCTGGAGGAAGGAGGAGAGAGTCCATGCTGAAAAAAAAAGTAAATAGTTTATTTTGTGTGTGGCCCAATGGGTCTTGTATGTACCTGTATGTTACAAAAGCAATAAATAAAACTTTTCAAAAAAAAAAAATTATTAAAAAAAACAAGAAAAAAAGAAAATGTCCCTCGAAGTAGATCCAACATCAATGATGATGAATGCGGGCCTCGGACCTAAAAAAAAAAAAAGAAAAAGAAAAGAGCTCTGGACTTCTAACAAAGGCTCCTGCCATCTGACATTTCTTGAATAACTAAGGGGCAGGGCCATCCGATGATGTCATCAACCTTGCAAGCACCCCATGTTGGGGGCATGTGGCCTGGTATGGTTCAGGAGGGGGGGCACTCGCTCGCCCCCCCCTTTCCTGGCCTGTTGAGTTGCATGCTTGGATAAGGGTCTGGTATGGATCTTGGGGGGGGCCGCACACCATTTTTTGTGTAAAAAAATGGTTACAAGTGACAAGGAGAAGGCAATTGTATTAAATACATTCTTCTCAGTTTTTAGAAAGGAAAACGGATGCTATAATAATAAAGAACATATTGTTACACAACGGAAAATGTACCTTTATGGCTAACAGAAATGGAAAAACCCCCTAAGGGTGGGATTTTAAAGGCACTACCATAACAACAATGTAAAAAGGTATATAAAGTTTATTAATCATGAGAGGTACATGTAGTAAAACGAAAAAAAAACATACAAAACAAAGGATGCATAATGCTTGTACAAACATGCGACATAGGATACACAATCCAGAAACCCTACGTTTCGTAGATGGACTGTAGTCTCCTTCATCAGGGTTTTTTCTAGAAGGTACAGTGTCTAAAGGATGTTAAGTATACAATAATCAATAACATTTTCCAAAGGAATACAGCTACATGATAATCAAATATATCGTATATATTACTTACATCATAGTGATTAGACAGGTACAAAAATGCATCCACAATTTTAAAAAAAGTGAGGAAGACCTGGAGCAGGGGGTCCCCCACAAGCTCAATCCACCGAAAGAAAAATATCCCCCTCCTGTCACCCAACAGCCCCGCTGGATTTGTCAAACCAAATCAGCGACAGGCTGACACATGTACTGAGGCCCAAAAGTGAGTTGGAGGATCTGGAAAAGAAGCAAAAAAAGAGGAATAAATAAGAAAAGAGGAGGTATATAAATAGACCTATGGACGGTAATATATATGTCATGAAGGGGAAAATCCCACATAAATGACATAAAAAGTGAAAAAACCTACCTAGGTTAAATGAAACAATCAGGAGACCGGTGGAGACAGGGGGAAAAAAGGCTGATGCACAATCTGGAGAGCCAGAGCTGCAGGTGATCACTGTAGAGTGACACTGGTGTTAATGACTCATATAGCCCGAAAATAGTGTCCATGTAAACTAGTGGACAAAAAACTATATCGATAGGTATGACCTCAAAGGGTAGGAAAAGTATAAACAAAGTCTCACCAGTGCATATATATATATATGGTCTACCATATATGTAGTGACCAAGTACAATTCAAAAATGGGTGGAACAACTTAAGTGGAAAGAGAGCAGGTGGGGAAACCCTGCCCCAAAGCGTCCCCACTCCTTAAGAGCATATGAGACATTGCAGACAAAAGGGCAATAGAGGGGAAACAAAAAAAATCAACTGGTAAAGAGTACATGGGCAAACATCAAAGTGTGCATACACGTCAATGGAAATAAACGAAAATAACACTATAGAAAAAATGAAATAATGGAAATACAAAATGGATATGAAAAATAAAAATGAAAAACAAACTAATTGTTCAGAACAGGAAGGAGGTTGGAGAAGAGGGAATATAGCCAGACCGTAAAGGATTCGGGGAGCAGGCAAACAACTGGTATGATGTTATTTTTCCATTCCCCCTGAACTGAAGCCATCCAAAAATGGCTTGAAGCAGACTGCATCATTTAGTCCAGGGGGACAGGTAGCCTTCAAAGTTTATATCCACCGCAGCTCGAGCTGGAGGAGACTTTTATTCCAGTCCCCCCCCCCCTCGAGCTGGGGTGGATACGGTCAAGGATCAAAAACTTAATTCTAGGAAAAACCCCCGAGTGAACCAAAATGGTATGTCTACCAAGAGGCAGGTCCGGATGACAGACCTGCATACTATGAATATGGCGGTAAGCTCTCTTCCAAAAGGGGAGTTTCATCTTCCCGATGTAAAAACACCCGCAGTCACATTTAAGGAGATAGACAACCCCGAAAGTTTGACAGTTAGCAAAGTGTTTAAAGGTCTGGCCATTGGGTAGAACTGGGTTTCTACTGGTGTCCATGTATCTGCAGTAACCACAAGTGCCGCACATATATGTGCCTCTGTGTTTGCAGTGGACCAAGCCCTTATCTCCCCTATATTCGCTTTTGACCAATCTAGAAGCAATCAAGTTGGCTCTCCTGAAGGTGAAAACGGGTGTCTCTGGCAATAAACCTCTCAAACTGGGGTCCATTGTGAGAGTATGCCAATATTTGGAGACGATCTTGCGAATTTGGGTATGTTGGTTACAGTATTTAGTTATTATTCGCAAAGGGCTGTCTGATTCTTTTGGCTGCTGTGAATAGAGAAGATCATGTCTAGTACGGGTTGTTGCTCCTCTGAATGCTTTTTTCAAAGAAGTTTTGGAGTAACCTCTCAGCAGCAGCCTGTCACGCAATTTCCCAGCCTCAAATCGAAAACCTTATCATTGGTACAGTTGCGTCTGACCCTTAAGTATTGGCTGTATGGTATAGACCTGATCAAGGTCTCAGGATGGAAACTAGAGGCGTGTAAGATGTTATTGCCTGCAGTTGATTTGCGGTATAGGCTGCTGCTGAGTGTACCATCATCATTCCTGGAAACCTGTACATCAAGGAATGACATGGTGCTGGTGTCAGAAGACATTGTGAAAGTGAGATTAAATTCATTACTGTTCATCCTCATCAGACATTGATCCAGTAACTCCAAGGGACCATCCCAAATGGTGAACACATCGTCGATGTACCTAAACCACACTAAAAGGTGGTCTGTGTACATCGACAAGGTCTCATCACTCAGGAACATGTTCTCCCACTCCCCCAGGTACAAGTTGGCATAGGATGGGGCACAACAAGTCCCCATCGCTACCCCCTGTACCTGGAGGTAGTGGGAGCCATGAAAAGTAAAAACATTGTGTTGGAGAATATATTCAAGGAGCGACAGGATAAATTTGTTATACCCCCAGTCTGTATCACTACATTGAAAAATGGTATGCCTCACAGCTGCCACCCCGTTATGATGGGGGATGGAGCTGTAAAGCGCCTCTTCATCAATGGTGACAAGGTGTGCTCCATGAGGGATCACCAAATTTTCGATGATCCTCAAGAAATGGATGGTATCTTTTACATATGACTGTAAACCAGCCACAAATGGTTTTAAGTGCTCGTCTATGAGATGGCTGGCATTCTCACTTATTGGCCCCTTGCCTGATATAATGGGTCTCCCTGAGGGGTTATATAGATCCTTATGGACCTTAGGCAATGAGTAGAAAGTCAGTACTTTAGGGAAGGGTGTTTTAATATAATCCCAGGTGGTGTTATTGATTATATTTTTAAAGTAAGCCTGGTCGACTTACTGGTAGTATTCCAAATTGAATTTGTGGATCATATCAGGGGCGATTTTTCGATACCAGTCTTTATTTCTCAGAATTTTAGAGCACATGGTGACTTATTGGGAATTACCCATAAGGACAATATTGCCCCCTTTGTCCACAGGTTTAATTACAGCGGAAGTGTTGTCACTCAAAGATCTAAGGGCCAGCTTTTCAGAGGAGCTTATGTTAGTAAATTTGGGGGATTTAAGACAAAGTTTATCGATGTCACCATTGACCAATCGTAGAAACGTGGCAATGTTAGGGTTCGAACTGGGTGGGTGGAAATGATGAAGATTTTTTCTTCAATTTTGATCCCGAAGGGATATCTCTATCAGTAATAATGGCCTCCTGGGATAGACAGTGCACCTGAGTCAAATCGATGCGATCGATCAAGTCAGTGGTGTCACTCTCCTCCAACAGTGAAACCAGCTGATTGATAGCCCGGTTCCTCCTGGTTTGTTATACATGTTCCTGAGAAGGAGTCTGTGTGCAAAAAGTTGAAGGTCTTTAATGAATTCGAACTTGTCAATGTTCTCATTTGGACAAAACCCCAAACCTCTATGAAGTATCTGGGTCTCCTCCAAGGAGAGAGTGTGAGATGAAAGATTAATTATATTCATAGTGGTGTGGGGGTCTGACGCGGGTGGCGGATCAAAGGAACCATCTATGTAAGAGGGGTTGCTTTGGTACTGACTAAAAGCACCTTCACAAAAGGGGGAGGGTTGAGTTTCTCAACTCCCTGTATAGTCTTTGATCTGGTGAGTGGGCAGGTGACAGAGCTGCCCCCATGGGGCTGGGTAGAGGAGGGTACCGAAGGACCCATTGCTGCCGTGGAGACTCTACCTGACTCCCCTGAAGTTCCCGGGTGGATGACCAGCACCGGCCCTTGCTCCATGTGTGGGGTCACGGATCCGATTGGTGTGAGGAGTTTTCTTGTTCTTAGTTGACGCCTGTGATGAGACAGAGGACAAACTAGAAGACGAGTGTGAAATGGCACCATAATGTTCTTTTTGATTTTTGAATCTATTGATCCGTTGTTGTTGACAAATGTTCCATTTGTATGCCCTGTTCTCCTGAAAGGCTAGCTTATCCCTACTATATTTGCCATCTTTCTTTATTAGAATATTTTTATTGAAACTTTCAAGGTGTTTTTGAAGTTTTGTATCTCTCTCTTCAAAAATTTTATGCGTTTTAAGGGTTTGAAGTTGTGAACAGATGCTTTTAATTTCACTGTCCAAGGCCCTGGAGCGTTTAGTACAGGGATATGCAATTAGCGGACCTCCAGCTGTTGCAGAACTACAAGTCCCATGAGGCATAGCAAGACTCTGACAGCCACAAGCATGACACCCAGAGGCAGGGGCATGATGGGACTTGTACTTTTGCAACAGCTGGAGGTCCGCTAATTGCATATCCCTGGTTTAGTATATTCATTAATTAATAGTAACATCATTTCCCTTGAACAAGGGCGCAGGATCTTTTCCCATGCACATTTGAACTCAGGGTCCAGGCCCTCCAAATTGGGGAAGATCTGGACCCTGAGTCCTAGAGGATTTATGTCCTCCTTAATGTAATCTTGGAAGGATTTGATGTGCCAAAACATAGAGGATTTCCTCTCCAGGATCTTGGTCAGTTTAGAGAACAAGGTGCCCAATTCTGAATCAATGTGTTTATTTTTGCCAAAATCTTTCATTGCCCAAATAGCCTGCCATGTTCAAGCCCAAAAAAGAAGGAATAAGGAAATAAAGAAAAATCAAGAAAATAAGAAATCTATACTACAAGCATATGGTAAATATATCAATAAAATGATATATTATGGTTCAATGCTGAAATGCCGATATGGATTACCAGCCTATCAGCATGGACCATAAAAAAAACAGTCTGTTTGGAAAAAAGACGGGGGAAGGTATTTGCTACCAAAAACATGAATGAAACGGGGATATCCAAAACAGTCTGCTTGTAATGAGGGTGTGCCACACCCCAAATGTAAATAGAAATGGAAAAAACCCCTAAGGGTGGGATTTTAAAGGCACTACCATAACAACAATTTAAAAAGGTATATAAAGTTTATTAATCATGAGAGGTACATGTAGTAAAAAGAAAAAACATACAAAACAAAGGATGCATAATACTTGTACAAACATGCGACATAGGATACACAATCCAGAAACCCTACGTTTCGGAGATGGACTGTAGTCTCCTTCATCAGGGGTTTTTCTAGAAGGTACAGTGTCTAAAGGATGTTAAATATACAATAATCAATAAAATTGTCCAAAGGCATACAGCTACATGATAATCAAATATATTGTATATAATACTTACATCATAGTGATTAGACAGGTACAAAAATGCATCCACAATTTTAAAAAAATGTGAGGAAGACCTGGAGCAGGGGGTCCCCCACAAGCTCCATCCACCGAAAGGCACTTGGTATAGTAATAAAAGATGATATGAAAAAAGGGAGGAAGGGGGAAAGAAAAATATCCCCCTCCTGTCACCCAACAGCCCCGCTGGATTTGTCAAACCAAACCAGCGACAGGCTGACACATGTACTGAGGCCCAAACATGTACTGTGGATAACAGAAGCCAGTGTTAAAAAAAGACTTCAAAAACATAATGTGAATAAATCACCAGAACCAGATGGCTTACACCCAAGAGTCCTCAAAGAATATATTACAGCCAGACCATTATTCCAAAAGGACAGCTTACTGACTGGAATGGTACCAGTGGATTGGCGAAAAACTAGCGTGGTACCAATATTCAAAAAGGGCTGAGATATATACCTGGAACCTACAGACCAGTCAGCTAGCATCAATAGTATATAAACTATTGGAGGGAATGAAAAGGAACCGTATCCAAGACTTGGCTGATGAAAATAGTATCATTAGTTGTAACTAGCATGGATTTATGAAAGATTGTTCTTGCCAGACTAAACTGTTAGCGTTCTGTGTGAAATTGAGCTGTAATCTGGATAGAGGAAAGCCTGTGGACATGGTGTATCTGGGTTTCACCAAAGCATTTGAAACAGTACCCCATAAACGCTTATTTTACAAATTGAGGTCTGTTGGCATTGACCATAGTATATGCACCTGAATGGAAAACTGGTTACAGGCGCATGTGGAAAGGGTGGCGAAAACTATGCTTATCTTCTGAATGGTCTGGAGTTGTTTACTTGCTCTTTTATTACAGTAAAAAAGATGTTAAATACAGTGATAAGACAAAAAAACTATGAATAAATGGTGAATAAAATAATGAGTAAAACTCACTTCTGCAAGTGAAGGGGGTGTGGATTGTCTGGGAAGCCGTGTCCAGTTTGGGTTCTGAGGAGGGAGGCTGGTATGAGTGAGATGAAGATGCCTGTGATGCGATGGCATGGAGTCTGCAGATGGGAAGTCTGGCTGTACAGGTCAAAGGCTGCTAGTTGGATGTCCGACTGTTCGGGTGGATGTCAGCAGCTGTAGCTGAAGTGTTGAGCTGCTTGGGACATCCGGTGCAGAGAAGATGAGCAGGCTTAGTGATTGATAATAGTAGCGGCAGAATAAATGTGACAGCGGCTCTGGGTGGAGTTTCGGGCTGATCGGGGAGTGGGGGTGGCTGCGGATGGAGCTTTCAGGCTGCTCAGATGCTGGAGGCTAGGGATGATTGCTGAGGGCTCTCTGACAGTGTGGCTACCTCAGGATTGGTGATGGCAGTGTTGCTTGGCGAGGTGGAAGCAGTGCCGAGGTGTCGGCTGACTGAGAAGCAGGGGCGGCGGTCAATAGGATTGCCTCTCCTTTTGGTCAATCGGGTGATGGTTCTCAGGACCCGCTTCCTGATTGGCTGGGAAGAGAATCAGGAAGACAATAGTAAATAGTAATTTGCTATTGTCACACAAGTGGGTGGGCTCGTGGTGCAGTGCTCTGCGTCCCATGCCCACCCTCTTTTAAAGCCAATTAGAGCCTCAGGCTCCAATCATCTGCTTAAAAAGACTTGTACGCTCAGTCTTAACTACCACTAGGTAGCCTGTTGGTATCACTTATTCCTTGTAGTTATGCTGCTTTCATTTCCTGACTGGTTTGACTCGCTAGAATACATTGATTTACTAGACGACATCCTGTTCCCTCTTTTGTTTATTAAATTAGAATAGAACTGTTCACAGTTTGCTCCCCTAGGGGTGAATAGGTCTATTCTTGGAGGTTTACTAGCTAGAAACTGAATTTAAAGATATGAATTTGAAGGATTATTCACGATTATTATACTGACTTAATGTATTTATCAAAAATGCATTCGCTATACTATGTAACTGTAATGGTGTGAATCCTGTTATACCTTTCTTAATGTCTTTATTTGTTATTTTATGTTCTGATAAGAAAATAAAAAATTGAATGTTAAAAAAAAAACAAAAAAAAAAAACATTGGAATCCATGCGTCCAGCTCCCTGCATGTAGATTAGGGTCTGGGCTGGGGGGCTGTATTTGCTGACAATACAAAGCTATCCAGGGTAATAACTGCACAACAGGATATAGTAACTTTACAGAAAGACCCCAATAAAATAAAGGGGTGGGAAACCATGTGCCAAATGAGATTTAAGGCCAGTTCACGCCAAATGCAGCCCAGTGCATTTTATTTTCTGCATCAAAAACGCATGGAAAGTAGGTTATATGGTTTTCAATGGCATAGGTCACACCAGTGCTTGCAGTTCCAGAGAAAAAAAGTAGAGCGTGCTGCATTTTTCCTGCACTGGACTATACTGGAACACTGTGAAATGCATCAAAAACACACTTGAACGCACCGGAATGCACCAAAACGTACCAAAAATGCACTGGAACACACGCGTCCTTATTTAAAGTTAAGGTGAAATGCACTGGACTGCATCAAAAACGCACTTTAACGCATCAAAAACGCACATGCAGAAATATATCCGGACTGCGTTTCTATGGTTTGAACTGGCCCTTAATGTTGAAAAATGTAATACACCTGGGAGCTAAAAATATGTATGCAAGTTACTTGCTCTGCTATGCCAAGGTAACTTAGAATAGAGTTCTGTACGACAAGACTGGAATCAGCACATAAATCAGCAAAGTCAGCAATAATAAATGCATACAGTGGGTATAGAAAAGAATCACCCCCTTTACAATAATCACATTTTGTTGCTTTGCAAATTGAAATAAAGACAGAATCAAGTAATAAAATGTGACAGCACTGCTGATAAACCAAATAAATGAGCTAAATCAACATATAAATAACAATAAAATTCATGAAGTGCACAAAGTACAATTGGAGTCCATTTGTGACATATATGTGAAAAATCTTCCTATAAGACCCCTTTCACACCGAGGGAGTTTTGCAGGCGCTATAGCGTTAAAAATAGCGCCTGCAATCCGCCCTCAAACAGCTGCTCCATTGTCTCCAGTGTGAAAGCCCGAGGGCTTTCACACTGGAGCGGTGCACTGGCAGAATGTCAGGAAAAGTCCTGCCAGCAGATTCTTTGGAGCGGTGAAGGAGCAGTGTGTTTACCGCTCCTCCACCGCTGCTCCCCATTGAAATCAATGGGGCAGCGCTGTGATACCGCCGGCAAAACGGCGCTCTGTCGGCATTTTGCGGACGGATTTAACCCCTTTTTGGCCGCTAGTGGGGGGTTACAACCGCCCCGCTAGCGGCAGAATAGCGCCGCTAAAACGACAGTAAGCGGCGTTAAAAATAGCATCGCTTTACCACCGATGCCCCCCGCTGCTCGGTGTGAAAGCCCTCTAAAGGTGCAAAAAATGAATTTTCTAATCCAACGTGCTTCACTGAGACTCCCCACCACTCTATAAAGTTCTCCCGTCACCGAGTGCAATGCACACTCACCTCCTTGTTAGACCCTACAAGGGGTCAAACACACCTTGCACACAGAGCAATTCTCCTTTGAGAATGGCTCCTCTTTTGCACTCGGTAGCAGGAGCACTTTATAGAGTGGTTTGGAGTTTCAGTGAAGCACGTTGGATTCGAAAATTATTTTTTTGCACCTTTAGCCCTGATTCACACTGGTGCACTTTGACATGCGGTTTGACATATTAAATCACATGTCAAATCGGCGGCAATTGCCAGCAATGGCACCGTCCTAATCGGTGCGACGCTGCATCTGCATTTTCACATATATGTCAGAAATGGACTCCAATTGAACTTTGTGCACTTCATGAACTTTATTGTTATTTATATGTTGATTTAGTTTATCTATTTGATTTACTAGCAGCACTATCACATTTTATTACTTGATTCTCTTTTTTTGTGGCAACACATAAGTGATAGCAGCAGCATATTTATATCTAAGTTTTTTCACAGTTTTTTATGTAAACACACAAATCCCCGTTCTGACAGGAGAGGAGAAACAGATCTGCTGTTCCTAGTAATTAGGAACAGCGATCTGTCTCCTCCTCTAGTCAGTCCCATCCCCCCACAGTTAGAAACACACACAAGGGAACACATTGAACCCCTTGCTCTCCCCCTAGTGTTAACCTCTTCCCTGCCAGTGACATTTACACAGTAATTAGTGCATTTTTATAGCACTGATCGCTGTATAAATGTCAATGGTCCCAAAAAAGTGTCAAAAGTGTCCGATCTGTCCGCCGTGATGTCGCAGTCCTGCTAAAAATCACAGATAGCCGCCATTACTAGTAAAAAAAATGCCATAAATCTATTCCCTATTTTGTAGACGCTGTAAATTTTGCGCAAACCAACAAACCAATCAATATACGCTTATTGCAATTTTTTTTAACCAAAATATGTAGAATACATATTGGCCTAAACTGATGAATAAATTATAAATCAATAAATGCAGCGCTAGCAACTAAATGGAATAAATAACTAAATATAGAATAAAAAATGTTGCCGCTGCTGCAAAAAAATGCTAAAACTTTGCATATATTGAACGAATAAATGCAGCGCGGGCAACTAGGTATCATTTAAAAAATATGTGCACTAAAAATTATTGGTGGAGAAAATGGTGATAATGTAAACATAAATAAATAAATTGCACCTATTGCATAAATGTTGAGCTAAAACATATAACGTGAATATGTACATACTATCAACTAGAAAATTTATGAAGACATAGCGCCAGCATTGACAAACAGTGACAGTGATTATAAATATATATATATATATATATAATAACACACATGAAGGTGACATAAACTGGGATAATGTGCAAATTAGCTGAAAAGGTCCCACTGGTCAGCGATGGTAGGCTGTAGGCTGTAGACCTCTAGTAACTGCAACATTTCAGGTGACTAATTGTGTTGAAAGGTAAACAGCCTACCATCGCTGACCAGCGGGACCTTTTCAGCTAATTTGCACATTATCCCAGTTTATGTCACTTTCATGTGTGTTATTATATTTGTAGTCAGAGTCTTCAAGTGTGAAATGCCATTCTCCAAATAACCAAGGCCTGAGGTGTGCCTTGGCCTGACTGGTCAGTATGCCTGAAAAGAGGGCATACCCTAAATGTAAGAATAAGAAAAAAGTACTGTGAGTATGTATGAAGGCTGGGGGAAATGGGTGGGTGGGAACCCAGAAACGCCGACAACCCCGGCCCTGACAGAGGAGGAGGCTTAACTAGCCCTCTCAGACTCCTCCCACAAATACAAGCTGGCTTCCGGCCAGCCTTACACTTGTAGTCAGAGTCTTCAAGTGTATAATGCTATTCTCCTAATAACCAAGGCCTGAGGTGTGCCCTGGCCTGACTGGTCAGTATGCCTGAAAAGAGGGCAAAAATACACCAAATTTAAGTGAAGAAGGGAAGGTAACAATCCATCAAGTGGAGTAGCATGCACCCGGGTGGCAACGTGTGTATCCGGTAAGTATCCGCTATGACAGGAGAAACCCACCGACTCCTATCTAGGTGATGAGAGGGAAGCCCCTATAGAACCTGCGAAGCTACCCAGAACCCAAGTGAACGTCCCATGAAAGATTGGATGAGCCTGATGCCCGAGACAACCCAGACATGACAATGAACTGCTTGTGAATGAGAGGATACGCGGGGGGAAGGGAGCAAGGGCTGGCACGAGGAGCCCCTGCAAAATGATGGCCACGATGGAGCGAAATACTTCACACGGACACAAGTGAAGTAGCTCAGTGAAATGCCCCCAACCCCTGGCCTACCCATACTTGGTATAGGGAAGTGAGAGGGTGAGTGCAAAAAACAACTGGCAGGAGTTCAAATGCTGGATAAGTGATGGAGAAGGTGGATAAGGCCCAACCGCTATGGCAATAAGATCCCCTGATGAAGTCACGTGATTGGGTGACGTCACGCGTAGGGACGGGATAGGCACTGACACAGACCGGGTTTGACGAGCTCGCCGCTCGTAGGATATACATGTGATGTACATCTGCTCCATGTGAGTACATGCTGTTGACTTGAATAAAAGCATCATCTTGCTCAAAATACTACACTATCTGGCATCCCCTTTTTTGTTCCTCCATATGCTGACTCTGCTATTGTCAATGCTGGTACTGAGGGATTAAAGCACAGGGACCATCGGCTCCGGCCCCGGGGACCCCAAAGAGAGATCATCTCCTCCATTTACACTTTATGCGGTTGTCCCATTGCCGCAAGGTAAGGGGCCACTACCTATCTGCGTGTGTTTAAGCACGAAGAGGATAAACACCCTCTCTCTTTCGGCACCCCACCGATTATTTATTGCACATTTGGATTTTAAAAGGATCACTGAATATTTTCTTTGAGTCTGCACTGGCACATATGTTTTACTGGACTTGCAAAATAATTTGTTCTGGACTTCACGCAGCTATATTTCTAATGGCATTTTCTATTTGGGCCATATAGAGTGATGCCATACACTTATGTTGCACTGATGCGTTTTTTGCACAGTTTTCTGCACAATATTTATTCTATATAGTTTTCCACTTTGTGTCCATATATATTCACCCTGCAGGACTTGCACCTTTTTATCCACATATTTTATTTCTATTTTGTGTATATGCTATTTCTGTGATATTTATTATTTGTTACACAAGCTTTACGATTACATTTACGTGTCCATATATATTCACCCTGCAGGACTTGCACTTTTTTATCCACATATTTTATTTCTATTGTATGTATATGCTATTTCTGTGATATTTATTATTTGTTACACATGCTTTACGATTACATTTTATTGATACGGGTTGCACAGCGACACTATAGCACTTTAAAGTTCATCTGCACAGGTTTTACTAGCACTAGGTGTGCAAGAGGATTATATTTATTGGTTCCCTGCACACGCTACACTGATACAGGATAGATATTCACCCTTTTACATTGCTGGATTGTTTCACAGGATACTGTGCGGACAGACATACTACCTGCACACCCCTCCAATTATATTTTTTTCTTTACATTTTGCTTTTACCGCACACTATCATATAGTTACACTTTACTGGACCAGCGCAGCACTATTGATTTTCATTTTCTATGGCAATAAGCATCGTCAACATGGAGAAACCATGCCAGACCCAGAACACTGGTCCCACCTGATATGATCGGGTCATGCTTCATCCTGGGACCTGACGACCGAGTCTGAATCCTGGAACGAGGAAGGAGGGCCAGACTCCATCTCGGGGAAATAAGTCCCATGGCATGATAGTCATACCCAAAGTGATCGAAGCCCCCCCTACCTGGAACAGGCTGGGGATCGGAAAGATGACTGGACTGATGTCCCTGAGCAGTTCTCCAGGCAACATCCTAGACAAGAGATCAGAGCCGAGAGTGGAATCCAGAACCATGAGGACATTTGCCCAATCCTATCATTTAAGAACCGTCAAGGGGACGTGGCTCAGCACACACCCTGAGAGAGACTATACATTCCTGGGCAGTAACCAGGGCCTCTAGGCAACAGGACGTCAACTGAAAGAAAAATTGACTGCTTCTGACCCAAGGGTGCGCCTAGTGGCGACACGACATCTGCACCAAACAACTAGCCCTAACAATGGGCAGGGCTGACGGAAGTGAGTGCAAGCATGGTTGATATCGGTATGGATGTCAATACAGCCCAACCTGAGAACAAAACTAGAGAAATGACAGACAACAAGACATGAGAACAACAAACCCCCTCTGTGCCTACCTGAGTATGAGAACATGAGCAGAAATGTGAAGACCACGAACCTGATGACGGACCCCCCCCCCACCCTTGTTTAAGTAGTAAGTGAGCCTGAGTAACCTGCAGTGCAGAGACAGGTAATTAACTGAAAACTCAGGGCTAGTGTACCCACAGACCATGGTGGGTAGTCGTACAGGTGTGGTGAATGACATGCATCGTATGACGTATGTTATACAGGCGAGAAGATTGTGGTCAACAATCATTAAAAAACGAAACCTCAGGCCAAATGGATCTGTAGACGTAACAGATCCTGACATTTGAGCCCTAGCTAACTGACCCAGGTTAAACATGAACAAAGATACGATGAGACATGACAAACAACGAACATGAAAACAGCTACTGGAGTATATGCCGTGACTGAACACCAATGTCCCTCTGAGAAACGCTGAGGCTGAAACGCTATGACAGAAATGCTGATACTGAACGCTGAGGCAGAAACGCTATGACAGAAATCTTGGGGCAGAAACGCAAGGACAGCAACGCTATGACAGAAATGCTGAAACTAAATGCTGAGGCCAAAACGTAATGACAGAAATCCTGGGGCAGAAACGCAATGACAAAAAACGCTGAGACTGAAACGCTGAGGCAGAAATGCAATGATAGAAATCTTGGGGCAGAAATGCTGAGGCAGAAATGCAATGACAGAAATCCTGGGGCAGAAATGCTGAGGCAGAAATGCCATGACAGAAATCCTGGGGCAGAAGCGCTATGGCAGAACGCTGAGGCAGAAATGCAATGACAGAAATCCAGGGGGAGAAACGCTGAGGCAGAAATGCCATGACAGAAATCCCGGGCAGAAACGTAATGACAGAAACGCTGGGACTGACACACTGAGGCAGAAATGCAATGACAGAAATCCCGGGGCATAAACACTGAGGCAAAAATCCTGGGGCAGAAAAATTATGACAAACACTGAGGCAGAAATGCAATGACAGAAATCCTGGGCAGAAATGCCATGACAGAAATCCTGGGGAGAAACGCTATGACAGAACACTGAGGCAGAAATGCAAAGACAGAAATCCTGGGGCAGAAACGCTATGACAGAAATGCTGAGACTGAATGCCGAGACAGAAAAGCTGAGACTGAACGCCGAGCCAGAAATGCTGAGACTGAACGCCGATCCAGAAATGCTGGGGCAGAACACTATGACAGAAATGCTGTGACCGAAAACGCCATGACCGAAAATGCCTTGACCAGAAAAACGCCAAGACAGAAATCCTGGGGCAGAGACGCTGTGACAGAAATCCTGGAGCAGAAATGCTATGACAGAAATGCCGAGACTGTACGCCGAGACAGAAATCCTGGGGCAGAATGCTATGACAGAAATGCTGGGGCAGAATGCTATGACAGAAATGCTGGGGCAGAACGCTATGACAGAAATCCTGGGGCAGAAACGCTATGACAGAGATTCTGGGGCAGAACGCTATGACAGAAATGCAGAGACTGAATGCCGAGACAGAAAGCTGGGGCAGAACGCTATGACAGAAATCTTGGGGCAGAAACGCAAGGACAGCAACGCTATGACAGAAATGCTGAAACTAAATGCTGAGGCCAAAACGTAATGACAGAAATCCTGGGGCAGAAACGCAATGACAAAAAACGCTGAGACTGAAACGCTGAGGCAGAAATGCAATGATAGAAATCTTGGGGCAGAAATGCTGAGGCAGAAATGCAATGACAGAAATCCTGGGGCAGAAATGCTGAGGCAGAAATGCCATGACAGAAATCCTGGGGCAGAAGCGCTATGGCAGAACGCTGAGGCAGAAATGCAATGACAGAAATCCAGGGGGAGAAACGCTGAGGCAGAAATGCCATGACAGAAATCCCGGGCAGAAACGTAATGACAGAAACGCTGGGACTGACACACTGAGGCAGAAATGCAATGACAGAAATCCCAGGGCATAAACACTGAGGCAAAAATCCTGGGGCAGAAAAATTATGACAAACACTGAGGCAGAAATGCAATGACAGAAATCCTGGGCAGAAATGCCATGACAGAAATCCTGGGGAGAAACGCTATGACAGAACACTGAGGCAGAAATGCAAAGACAGAAATCCTGGGGCAGAAACGCTATGACAGAAATGCTGAGACTGAATGCCGAGACAGAAAAGCTGAGACTGAACGCCGAGCCAGAAATGCTGAGACTGAACGCCGATCCAGAAATGCTGGGGCAGAACACTATGACAGAAATGCTGTGACCGAAAACGCCATGACCGAAAATGCCTTGACCAGAAAAACGCCAAGACAGAAATCCTGGGGCAGAGACGCTGTGACAGAAATCCTGGGGCAGAAATGCTATGACAGAAATGCCGAGACTGTACGCCGAGACAGAAATCCTGGGGCAGGATGCTATGACAGAAATGCTGGGGCAGAATGCTATGACAGAAATGCTGGGGCAGAACGCTATGACAGAAATCCTGGGGCAGAAACGCTATGACAGAGATTCTGGGGCAGAATCGCTATGACAGAGATGCTGTGGCAGAACGCTATGACAGAAATGCAGAGACTGAATGCCGAGACAGAAAGCTGGGGCAGAACGCTATGACAGAAATGGTGGGGCAGAAACGCTAGGACAAAGATGCTGGGGCAGAATGCTATGACAGAGATGCTGGGGCAGAACGCTGAGACAGAAATGCTGGGGCAGAAACGCTATGACAGAGATGCTGGGGCAGAAACACTATGACCGAGATGTTGGGGCAGAACGCTATGACAGAGATGCTGGGGCAGAACGCTATAACAGAAATGCCAAGACTGAACGCCGAGACAGAAATGCTGGGGCAGAACGCTATGACAGAAATGCTGGGGCAGAAATGCTATGACAGCGATGCTGGGGCAGAAACGCTATGACAGAGATGCTGGGGCAGAACGCTATGACAGAAATGCTAGGGCAGAACGCTATGACAGAAAAGCTGGGGCAGAACACTATGACAGAAAAGCTGGGGCAGAACGCTAAGACAGAAAAGCTGGGGCAGAAACGCCATGAGAGAAACACTGGGGCCCGATGCCATGACAGAAATGCTGGGGCAGAACGCTATGACAGAAATGCTGGGGCAGAACTGCTATGACAGAGATGCTGGGGCAGAAATGCTATGACAGAGATGCTGGGGCAGAACGCTATGACAGAAAAGCTGGGGCAGAACACTATGACAGAAAAGCTGGGGCAGAACGCTATGACAGAAAAGCTGGGGCAGAACGCTATGACAGAAAAGCTGGGGCAGAACGCTATGACAGAAAAGCTGGGGCAGAAACGCCATGAGAGAAACACTGGGGCCGGACGCCATGACAGAAATGCTGGGGCAGAACTCTATGACAGGAACGCTATGACAGGAACGCTATGACAAGAACGCTATGACAGGAACGCTATGACAGAAAAACGCTAAGACTAAACGCCTGGACAGAAACGCTATGACAGAAAACCTGGGCCGAAATGCTAAGACAGAAATCCTGGGACCAAAACGCCATGATATAAACACTTGTGACTAAAGTGGTGGATGCCCAGGGGGCATGTGGGGATCCCCCCCATGATGCCCCACATGAGTACCGGGAGATGAGCAGGCGGGTGAGCGCCCCCTATGAGAACTGGGAGGCGTGCGGGCTTCCCTTCCATGCTTGGCGTAGTTCCAGGGAGGTGAACTGGCAGGTGAGTGGCAAGTGGGTGGGTGGAGGATGGACGGCCCCCATATGAGCACCGGGAGAAGCGGGCAGGCAGCTCCCACGGTGCTG
Organism: Lithobates septentrionalis; assembly: GCA_037952835.1. Classification (NCBI taxonomy): domain Eukaryota; kingdom Metazoa; phylum Chordata; class Amphibia; order Anura; family Ranidae; genus Lithobates; species Lithobates septentrionalis. The sequence continues at coordinate 10,770,455 of JBBDGP010000319.1, forward strand.
GCAGGAAACACAGGGATGAAAGGGAGAAGCGGGAAGCGCCCCCCCCACCATGCGGGATTGAGCCAGGCTAAGGTGACGGTAGGACGGACAGCCCCCCCCGCATGAACGCCGGGAGAAGCGGGCAGGCGGCACCCTGGCCAGATGGAACCATGGAGAAAATGGGTGGTTGGAGGATGGATGGACGTACGGCCCCCCCGCTCCCCCTCCGGCGTGAGCGCCGGGAGAAGCAGGCTGGCGGCCCCTCCACGATGCTGGATGGAACATGGGCTGAAGGGGAGGACGGGCGGGCAGCTCCCATGGCGCTGGCAGAAACACAGGGCTAAAGGGGAGAAGCAGGCAGCGGCAAGATTGAGCCCAGCTAAAGGGATGGATGGATGGACGCCCCCCGTTCCGTGCTGGTGGATCCCAGGGATGACAGGGGGACGGGCAGGCGGTCCCCTGGTGGTGTTCAAGAGAGGAAGCGACACCATAGCTGCGGCCGACTGCCACTCTGTAAGGGGGCCGGAAGTGACGTACGTCCACCCAGAAACGTCCACAACCCCGGCCCTGACAGAGGAGGAGGCTTAAATAGCCCTCTCAGACTCCTCCCTCCGGCCAGCCTTACACATATACATTTCTAATCACTGTCACTGTTTGTCAACGCTTACGCTATGTCTTCATAGATTTTGTAGTTGATAGTATGTACATATTCACATTATATGTTTTAGCTTAACATTTATGCAATAGGTGCAATTTATTTATTTATGTTTACATTATCACCATTGTAGTGATTTTCTCCACCAATAATTTTTAGTGCACATATTTTTTGATGAATAAATTAGTTTTTTTTTTTATATACTTATTATAGCAAGAAGTAAAAAATATTGTTTTTTTTTCAAAATTGACACTCTTTTTTTTTTTATAGCGCAAAAAATAAAATAAATCAAATATCACCAAAAGAAAGCTCTATTTGTGGAAAAAAAAGGACATCAATTTTGTTTGGGTACAACGTGGCACAACCGCGCAATTGTCAGTTAAAACGACGCAGTGCCGTATTGCAAAAATGGCCTGGTCATTAAGGGGGCAAATCCTTCCGGGGCTTAAGTGGTTAAATTCCAAGACAAAAATGTAACATATTGCACCTTACCAATCATTAGATGTGGTGGCTGCATTCGTTTTCTTTTTTTAGACTTTTTCCCCCTTTTTTCACCTGGTGATTTGGCCAGTAACACACCTCCTGTATTAGAGAATCCCCACTCCAGATGAAGGAGCACATGATGTACTTTTGGACAGCAACAACGTCGATATAAGGGGATGGGAGTGTTAGATGAACTAGTCAATTTCGATACTCCAAAAAGTTGAAGCCAAACTCCAGCTCACACTGCAGTTACAGCAAACATTTTTTTTCTTTTGAAATAAAGGTTTTACATAAATAAAGAAAGAAACAAAGAAAGAAAGAAAAGCTGATCACTGTAAACCCCTCTGTCAGTGATAAATGGTTTGTCTCAACACTTTAACTGGTACATTTCCAGGACCGCTTATTCTTTTGAAAACAAGGGACACCAACATAGTTGTATCTTTTTCCTCTAAATCGCAGATGTGAGTTTTCTGGGTAATTTGGCCCCTCCTCCTTTTGTTGAGGAGTTGCAGGAACAGCTCCTCGCACATACTGCATTGGTCCTCCTCCATATCCTTCAGCTTATTGGCGGTCATGCAGCCAAATGCCTCCTGTGCATCTGGTGCCATGCTAATGGCACTTGTTGCATGCCTGAGGAAGGCAGTCGTGGCATCATCCAAATTTCTGGTCTTCCTGGCCCTTTTAGTAGGAGGGCATAGGGGAGGAATCTGGAACTCAGTCTGGCTGCAGGGCACAGGCTCCTCCTGACTGAGACTTTCCTGTGCATGAAAATGGGACATATTTTAGGTTTCTGGTCATCAATCACATACAATTTTGAGCTCATGACTGTTGCAAATTGAATGTTAACAAATTAAAAGACTATCATTCTGACCCCAGCATTTTTCATTCTTTTCCCAATCATTTTTGGCCACTACTGTCTATTGATATGGAAACCACTTTGTTAAGGCAGAAATTTGGGATCAATAACGTCTAGTTAACAACATTCAATTTTTGTCTACAAATATGTTCAACAATACTATAACTGGGTCAAGCTGGGCTCCTCCACATCTTCTTCCTGTGTAGAAGGACCAGGGTGAACCTCAGGAGCTGTGGCCTCAGCCGATGTGGAAGGAATCGTTGAGAGTGATGGGCGTGATTCGGTTTGATCTGTTGTAGTACCACAGCCTGGGGACATATATGTCATCTGCTGCTGCTCCCGATCTCTGGGATTCCATGACCTTCTTGCGCTCCCTATTATATGTACTACGCAGGTTACCAACTTTGGCCTTCAAATAATTGATGTCTGCCGTGGGATACAGAGGCTTCACCAATTCCAACAGTTTCTCCATCGCTGCCTTCCTCTTGATTGTATTGGAGTAATCCTTACCTTTAACTTGCCATAAACACGGCAGATCCCGATACTGCTGGATAAATTTGGGGTCAAAAAAATCTGGGGCTGTGAATCTATCCACCATTTTGCCTGCAAGACACAACACAAGACAAACCCTAATGTCAGGCTAAACTCATAATCTGGTCCCAATATGAGCCTCAATATAAGCCTCAGTATAAGCCACTAACCACTGATGCCCCAATTTACAATTGTACCTTCGTTTTATCCTTTCCTTTTGGTGATGTCAATCTTTCGTCCTCCACTCCCATATCGTTCCTACGGTCGCTACATCGACTGCGCGTTATGGCTTTATATACACTGCACATGCGTGAAACTCCGCTCTCAGTGCATTATGACCTGGGGCGTGAGCATCTCTCTTCTGCATGCGACACACACGGCGGAAGATTATGGAGTGTGACAGCATGGCAGATTCCGAGGATTCCAGGCATCCCCGTGGTGGTGGATCTCATAGGAGGCACAAAGCCACCGCCATGAGCAAGGCTGAGATAGTGGAGATGGTGTGTATCCTTGAGAAGCAAGACTACGATTGCAAGCTGCACAACTATGAAAGGCGCAACAGCCGAAAGGACATCATTTTGGAGAAGTCCTCGGCGTTCTGGAGGTCAAATTTTTGGTAAAACGAACGAAGGACCAAATCCGAAAGTGATGGTCAGATTTAAAGCACCACGAGCAAGAGTAGATGGAGTCCATCCATCACATAATCAAAAAAAGTAAGCAAAATTTGTAGCTAAACAATATGTATATGTGTAAATTAGATGTCTGTATATGTGCTTTCTCCAAGTAGGTTTTTAAAATACAAGATAATGTTTCCTCTAATCTTGACCTGGCCAATCCCCAGACGACATCCTATTGTGACGAAACGCGTAGGGAGAAGCCTGCGATGGTGACGTCATTACGTTTTCAGATGGGCTAACAAACGAACGTAGGAAGTGAAGTATAACAGACGGAGACACCGCTATCTACTTTTATGCCATACTCCACTGCTCTTAACTGACTGCATATAAAAAAGAAAGAAGGACGGCCAGAGCTTCTTCTAGCTTTTATACACTGGCTGCCTTCCATTTATTCAGCATCATTTTATCCTCACATGGACTAATACCCGAACTTGTTGTGAAACATTAACTACCACCATCAAGTTCCCCCTCTCAGAAACCCCCAACCCACCCCCTTCCCCCCACCATTTTTAGATATATGTACTCGGCTACCTCCATTGTGCGCCATATTAACCCCGTGATCGTTTTTTTATTTCCTCTTAACTGACTGCAACATTGTAAGTGCGATTCTTTTTAACTTCAATAAATCACCTTTTTTGTACATATTACACTACGGAAGTTTTCTCTTTCATATCCCCGAGAAATATCCGCCGCTAGGGGAGACCAATTTCCTAGGGGGTTTTGGGGAGACCGATTTCCCTGAGCTGGGCGAGACTGCCGTAACAGCAGTCATCGCCATCTGGTAAGCGGATTATATTACTCACCTAGGGTGTGAAACTACATGGAAGATTACCCTTTCTTTTTTCTGGTTTCTTGCATCCCCACGGATGGGTGTTTTTTTCTTGTTCACTCATGGATTGATACTTGATGGGACTTTTTCTTCTTTGCATTTTTCACTTGTGAAGTTTTATATATGTCTTTGTATTATTGTTCACTAGATTATGTCCCATATGAATTTTCACCATTGATCACACGTTGATATGTTTATGAGACTCTGCTTTAGTTTTCTTCAGTCACAATTTTTTCACATATTATTTCTAGCGCTGCATCTTTTGTGTTTTTATATTCTCTAATCTTTGTCTGAATTTTTTTTTTTTAACATGAAGTTAAATATGAAGCAGATATGAACATTTAAATATTTTCTTTTTTTGCTTTAAAAACATTTTTTTAAAACTTCTTTCAACAGGAAAACACAAAAAAGGAGGCTACAGACAAGCCACCACAGGGGACAAAGGGAGGCTTCCCTCGCCCGGGCCCCAACAGGGGAGACTTCAAGGCCATCTTTCCCCCAAAATCGTAGGTGACAACTCATTTAGCCACTGACAGAGGTGATTCTAGGTGGGCCAAAGGCCCTGGACTTAGGGCGGAACTTAAGGGGTAAAGAACACTTTCTGGTTGCTGCCTGGCTCATCAGTGCCCATTAATGCAGCCTTGCATTAAGTTTTTCAATGTTGGCACTTGTCCAGTGTTTCCCCTCTGTAAAATTACATCACCCTCACTAGGTATTTTTAAGGGGAAAAAAAAAAACAGTGCAGCATGTTGTAGTCCACTAGTCAAGAGCAAACATTGTCCCTAGTGCAAGGTTGGTCAACTAATGCAGCAAAATGGATGCTAGAAACATATTTGACTTGGGGGGGATTAATGAATGTTGTCTTATTTATTTTTAGAGGAAAGTGAGTGCGTTCAGATGAACCAGGATGTTGGTTTGGAGGCGTGGGATATGACACCTGGACCCAGCACAGACCTTCCTATTGTGGATGTAACATCCCCTGACGCAAGTCAAACAGAGGGCCAAAGAGATCCAGAAGTGGAAGAAAATATTTGTGAGCCCCTTGTTTGCGCAAGTAAGTATTTTTTGAATCTGTCTTCAAATGTGTATACATGTCAAATGTTTAGATGTCCAAAACAAACACCCACTTCACGCATTAGCAAAGTATGTAGTGCCTTAACATTAACATGGAGAATTGAAACAAACAAAAAAAAAAAACATTAGCATGGAGAAGGAAGAGGTGGAAGGAGTTGGCAGTGTTGCTAGGTACCCCGGTTTTGTAGACCCAGGCACCAGGGCCAAGATTACAGAGTAGTTCCAGTGCGTACATTCCTATTAGTGTAGGTGTGTGAAGGGCAAGAAGGTTGCAAGCAACAATAGACTGGGTAGGTAAGTATTTTCCTAATTTGACTAGTAACTTGACAATAATTCACTATGTAGGGCCTTAGCCACTTAACCATCGTTCCCTTAATACTTTTTTCTCTTCTTACAAGGAAACGAACTTCCAAGATGCACAATTGGCCGTATAAGTGCAGATATGATGCAGGCTTTGATCTAGAGAAAATAAAGGAGGCTGCCCCTGCTTTACAGAGAAGAGTACGTGATTATGTCGACATGCTTGCCAAATTTTAAGTTCATCTGGCCTGAAGTTTTCTTCCACTTGTTGGCTCCTGTTTGCAGTTTTAAGATTTCACGTGGTTTTTATTACTTTTAAGTTCTGGTTCACATTGATACTACTTCACTTCAGTAGCACGATTTCGAAGTAGCAAGGTCAGTGCAATTTCAGGTGCAACTTGACAGACATTTGTGTGGCTTAATGCGCAGATGTCTATTGAAGTCACATCTGAAATTGGAAAAAGCAGTTCAGGAACTACTTTTGCAAATTGTTGTGGCGCCGCTAAATCAGTGTTGCATCGATTGGAACAGTGCCATTGCCTCAAATAGGCTGTGACTTGTCGTGCGATTTTATCGATCAAATCACATGACAAATTGCTCCAGGCTTTCTAGTGTCTGAGGTCTGAGGACTGTGTGAACTACTAACCTGAAAAATGACATCATCACTTGTGCCAAAAACAAAAAATATAAAAAACATGACCTAGAAATGCATCTGGAGAAAGAGAGTTGTGAAACACTGCCCTAAGTAATGTTTTAATTGTAATCTTTATGTGCTTTTAAGAATCGCAAAGCCAAAAATTGAAGATGCACACAAATTGGGACACAAAATTCGGATTTCCCTCATGATCCCATGCCTAAAATGTGTGTCTTTCCCTACATCTAGTTTGCTAAAGCCCCAAAACACACAGTGTGTCAACATGTGGTACCTCTCATCACGGGATATCAATGTACACGTTTTGGGGGTGCAACCCCTTCCTCAAAACTAAAGTAGGTGAGAGGCAGGGGTTGCACCCCCAAAACACATCCATTGATCCCCCGTGATGGGAGCTAGCACATGTTGACACACTGGGGGTTATTTCCGAAAGGCCAATCCACTATGCACTTGAGGAAGGGGTTGCACCTCCAAAACGTGTACATTAATATCCCGTGATGGGAGATAGCACATGTTGACACACTGCGTGTTTTGGGGCATGAGGAAATAACCTGTTTGTACCTACACACATTTTAGGGACATTTAACAGTTATGCCTCTACCTGTACGTGGCTTCAAATTTTGGCTTTTAGAGGGGTGAGATCACCCCATCTGAGGAAGGCAACAGCAACACAGTTTTGGGATACTAATGTCTCATATGGCCTTTACTTTCGCAAAGTCGAACTTTGTAAGTTCCTAAGTTGGGGATGTGTATCTTATGTTTTTAAACATGCCTGTTTAGCCCCAAAAAAGGCAAAATAATGGCAAACATACATGTTTTACACCAAGATGTTGGTTTGTTCAAAAACCTTTTAAAACGCACATGTGAATGTGCTTGGAGTAAAATGTTTTATACTAAACAACATGTGGCTTCTTATTTCAATGCTCAATACCAGTGTATTTGTTAAGTTGGTGTAGTTACAGTGACGATGCGCACTAAAATGTGGCAAACTCAGGGAATTTTAGGGCCTCAAAGCAATTAGAGTTGAAAAGGCTGAATATTTTTATCATTAATGCATTACATACATTAACAACAATTACATTGTGTGTGTAGCAGACCACAGCACAACATAATAGTTAGCTGATGAAGAGATTGTCATCTCATGGAGCAAATAAGTTATGTTTGCACTATTGTAGAAACTGGCCAAAATTAAGGCCATTTAAAAACCTAGGAGACAGATAAGAAACACAAACAGTAATTCAAATGAAATAGGAGTTTAGTATCAAATCAAAAATGTATTCAGGATCAGCAACATTTTGCTGCAAAGCCACTGCTCCTCTACCCACAAAATAGTCCATATACTGTTGCCTGACATCTAGGGCAGTTTGGGAGGACAACACAGCATGGCCACTTTCCAGAGCCGTCATCACAGCAGGATTAGCTGGGCCTGACACAGAAAAGTCAACCTCACTTGGAAGTGAGGCAAGGTAGCTGCTTGCATTACTACGTAAGTAATTGTGCAGGATGTCGCAGCTCAATACTACATGGTTTAGCTTGTATTCGGCCAGGTTAATTGCTGTTAGAAAAAGCATGAACTGACGTGACATTATTCCAAATGTGTTCTCCACAACCCTTCGGGCACGAGACAGCCTATAGTTGTAGATCCTCTGCTCTGGGGTGAGGTTCCTCATGGGAAAGGGCCTCATAAGATGTTCCCCCAGAGCAAAGGGCTCATCTGCAATAAGTACAAAAATGAGGATTCAACATTGTCCTCAGGAGGTGGCAAATGTAAGGTGCCATTCTGTAGCCGATGGTAGAATTCGGTCAGTGTTCTGTCCTCACAATGTGTTCAAAGTACAAGGCTTGGCAGACAGCTAACAGCTTCCCAATAAAGACTCAGGAGGAAGGGATAATAGTTGTAATCTTTACTGAGAATAAGTTTTTTGTAAAACTGCAAAACACAAAATTATAAAAATATGCATTAGCATTTAAAATTACATCCCAAATGCAAATAGTAACAGGCATGGTACAATACTGTTAAGGCACTAGCTAGAAAAAAATGTGGCCTAGCTGAATGAATTTCCTGACAGAAACATCCTACCAAACACAGATAAAATGTAGTTGAATTAGTAGAACATGTACTAATTAATTGAAAACTAATGACAGCCTACTTACAGACTTATGCTTCCAAGGCCAGTATTAAGAAATAGTGGAGGTCTTTAACATGCTTCCTTCACTGTAGAAAAATTATCTATGTCTGCTGGGCAGGAAGTGGGAGTAATAAACTACAGTTCCTGTTAATAGTGGATGCCAATTTAAAGCAACAGTAAGATCAGTAAATATATACTTTATAATGATCAGAACAGTCTGTGCAATCACTCCTCCGTCCGAGTTGCGGCCATTCTTCCCAACGTCGAGGTACAGAAACTTGTAATATGCAGACGCTACCGGTAGCATCAATATGCTGCAAAATGCCTTATAATTCTAATAATAAGAGCCCGAGTTGGGTGGTGGGACAATGCAGACATGCTTCCTATCAATCGCCCCACCACAGTTGGGAAAATCCCACTGATGGTAGAATTAGGCTGCAACAGCCTGCCATTCCTGTGCTTTCGAAGGAAACTGTGGAGTCAAACAAGAAAAAAAAAAATACTACTTTTGCACATAACATTGCAAGCAGTTTTTACACAAACCTTCTCGGCCAACATAACTATAACATTTATTTAAATGAGTATTTAAAGACAAAAGTATAAGGTCAACTTATCAGATTCCTCACCTCCTCTGGTGGCCCATTCTAAAAATGTTATGGTGGTGGGTAGATGTTTTGGACAGGTAACCCTCTCCACTTCCATGAGCTGAATGCCTAAATAATGTGTGATACTTTGGCCAGTCCATCCTTACTTACACTATTGGCAGCCCACTGGACAGGTAAGAAGTGTCATAATCCAAAAATATGGATACACACTGTCCTAATTGAAGCACATTTTTACATTCATAAATTACCTATCAAGACAATAGGAGACAAAAAATTTCAACAGTACCATTTGAAGATATTCAGGCAGGCCCTTGCACCAGTGTTGCCAACCCCCGAAGTGAAAATTACTGGCAGGACCCCAAAATTTACAAACAGCAAGAATTTTTTTTTTACTGACAAAAAACAGGACATTTACTGACAGAGCTGCATTTTTTACTGGCACTGCAAAAAAGTACCTAAAAAGGCCTGTTTTCAGTGCTAAACAGTGCAAATATCAATATTTAAATGATAAACATGTTGCTAGTGCTATTCACAATGTCTTTAAGTTAAACAAAAGTCAACGACCATATTTCTCCATTTACATGGAACAGGAGGGGGGCAGAAGCTACGGGGACATGGTACAGGGGGTCAGAGGCTGCGTGGACATGGTACGGGTGCTCAGAGGCTGCGTGGGCATGGTACGGGGGGTCAGAGGCTGCGTGGACATGGTACAGGGGCTCAGAGGCTGCTTGGACATGACATAGGGGGTCAGAGGCTGCTTGGACATGACATAGGGGGTCAGAGGCTGCTTGGACATGATATAGGGGGTCAGAGGCTGCTTGGACATGGCACATGGGGTCAGAGGCTGCTTGGACATTGCACATGGGGTCAGAGGCTGTTTGGACATGGCACATGGGGTCAGAGGCTGCTTGGACATGACATAGGGGGTCAGAGGCTGCTTGGACATGACATAGGAGGTCAGAGGCTGCTTGGACATGGCACATGGGGTCAGAGGCTGCTTGGACATGACATAGGGGATCAGAGGCTGCTTGGACATGACATAGGGGGTCAGAGGCTGCTTGGACATGGCACATGGGATCAGAGGCAGCTTGGACATGACATAGGGGGTCAGAGGCTGCTTGGACATGACATAGGGGGTCAGAGGCTGCTTGGACATGGCACATGGGGTCAGAGGCTGCTTTGACATAACATAGGGGGTCAGAGGCTGCTTGGACATGACATAGGGGGTCAGAGGCTGCTTTGACATGACATAGGGGGTCAGAGGCTGCTTGGACATGGCACAGGGGGTCAGAGGCTGCGTGTTTAGTGATCTCCTATTGAATGGCTCAGCTCTGCTCTAGCTGTCCTCCCTCCTTGGCTCAGGCTGATCAGCACAATTCAAATCAGTTTCTGACTGACCTGGAGTGGAGAGTGAGTGGATGATCAGACAGGCCGGCGCAGCGGCGCTCTGTTCAGCACTCCCTCCGTTCCAGGCAGAGACAGACAGACCAACCGAGATCCTCCTCCTCCTCTGCTGTGACTGTGGTGAGATGCCAACGAGAACGGAGCGCCTGACATTCAAAAATGGCATCAGCCAGCGCCATCACTTCACTGAGCATGCGCCTGCCCTGCCGAGCATGTACGAGATTTCCCAAGCTGGGCAGGATTCAGAATGGTGCATGCGCAGTTGCGCTTTCGGCCAGTAGCCATCTTTTTTACAGGTACAGTTGCCCGTAACGGACATTTATGGGTGGCCCGAAAACGGGCTGAAATTTATGGGCTGCCCGTAAATTTATGGGCTGCCCGTAAATTAACGGACAGTTGGCAACATGCTTTGGTGAATTCATCCAGAAATACAACCACAAAAGAGGTATAGTGTGGGTTCCAAATGAGTTTGGGCCCCCAAAAAATGGTCTCTTGCACTCTGCCTGAATTTGAGGACAACAATAACATTTGTACACATTTTAGGGGTTGTTTAGGGTTGTTTAGGGTAAGCACAAAAATTAAGCTTACAAAATACATTGTCTAGTTACTAGGCTAGGTGTATGGGCCCAGGATAGCATGCTGGGGAGGTTAGTGAAGGCAAATATGCATGAAGGACAAAAAAGGAACATTAAAAGCTTACAGCACGCATGAGGACAAAGAGGACATTCACAGCATTTTACAATAATGGTAATTATGGGATGAAGAAATTAATACAATACATTAGCAAACATTAAATACATAGAATGTGATGTTAAAGGCTAAAACTTACCCGAATATAGCTCTTCTGCAGGACTTGAATGATGGCAGAAGAGGTCTCTGGAATAATGATTCCCAGAGCCTGAGGGGAGATCCAGGTTGTGAACTTCAGATCCTGGAGACTTCTCCCCATCGCTAAGTACCGCAAGGTGGCGACGAGCCTTTGCTTGGGAGTAATGACTTGCTGCATGCATGCGTCCTGCTTACTAATATAGAGGGGTAAGCAAAGCCAATAGACGGTGAAGGCAGGGGTTCGTCATCCGGAGATAATTCCTGCAACAAAGGCATATGACAGAATTGGTCACGATTGAGCAACCAATTCTTGGTCCAAGAACTCCTCCCTGTGTTCCTGGACTTGACTTGGGTCAAAGCAATAACTCCAAGCCCAATAATAACACGAGATTAGCAGAAGGAGACCAAAGGGTGGCGCATGACTATTGAACTTCCTTTTTATTGACTCGTAGTACGTCTAGTACGTCACTACGTTCGTAATTGTTGGCCAACAATTGTGTGGCCCTGTGTATTCAAGACATGTTTGGGCCAACGCCCTTCGGACAAAATTCCACGGTTTTGTTGGCGAACAATCGATCGTGTGTATGAGACTTAAGGAAAATTTGTAGGAAAATTCTTACAACATTTGTTTCACATGGAGGGTCCATGTTATGGTCAATCGGAAGACAGCCAATAAGAAGACTGCTGTTTTGGTGTGACGTATGCTTCTGCCAAGTCCCTTCTTTCTACATTACTTACCTGAGCCCTCATGCTTCCTCTGTCCTCTGTGCCAGCCTTCTAGCCCTGGTTATTCAGATACCCTGAGTATCCTGTGTCATTTTTTGACCCCATTGCCCCCTCTGTGCACCTCCATTGCATCCAAGAGCATCCTGTGTTATCCATTGACCCCTAAAAACACCCTTTGTCATCCAGTGATCACTGAACATCTTGGGTCATCTTGTGACATCAATGTCCCTATATACTCCTCAACTCCACTGCACTTACGGACATCTTGTTGTGCCATCTAACGATCTAGTGCCCCGTCAGCCCTCATGACACTTGTGTCTCAATGCTGCCCCTGAGTTATCTGGCCTGCTACTGAAGTAGGAACGGGGGTCAGTTTATATGGCCATAGTTATGTGTGTAGTAAGACTGATTTAGAATTTCAGCTAAGAATCATATTTCTTGTATTTCATGTTGAAGCTACTTGTGACTTCCCCATTACAGGAATCTGCTACATTCCTCTTTCTGTGCAAAAAGCTTGCTTGCTGACATCATTTAAGACAGATGAAGGAATCGCAAGAGCATACTGCAGAGAAACGAGTTTTGTATAAAGCTAAAAATATATATGATTTGCGGAACTTGTCTGGGTTAGGATGCATAGGTTGATTTTTAAAAGGTTAGAATGTCTGGTAAAACAGAAGTGTACCGCCTGTTTACTTGTGACGCAATATGCTGAAAAATATATCTACACTGTATTCACTGTATTAGACGCTCTTGACATGTAGACACGAGTCGGGTCAGGAGTGTCCATTCTTTTCTGGCCAGAAAGATGGAATAAATCTCCCATACCAGAGTTCTTTGTCCAGTAATGTCATTACCGATATTCTGCTACTTTATTTGGTGCATTTGGCTGTGAGGGGGGAATATCGGTGTGACCTGTTGAGGCAGGTGGCACTGTTTTCCACCAGACCTACAAGGAGTGGTCCGAGAGGCCAGCCCTGTGGGCTATATCGTAGTCTCAAAAGGCGCCTTCTAGAACTGTTATCTAGGAGACTGCGCTGTGTCCCATTTGGTGGCCTGCTGTGGACGACCTTCGTAGCGTCAAAAGGACCTGGGAATCTGAGAAATAGATAGCTGGAGCTCCAACAGGAACAGGTGAGAGTCTTTTTACTTCTGTTTTTGGATAACAGTCAGACAGCCAGCCTCTCGACGGATTGAGAGAAGGGAAGCCTGATCACCTTCCGAGAGAGACGTCCGTTTAGATGATTGTGCATCTTTCGGACGAATCCTCAGTCAGTCAGTAATTTTTTTGTGGTGAGGTGACCGTGGTCCTCTTCTAAGTGCGGTTCCTGGCCGGGAGACCGCGCCCAGGCCACTGACCGAGGGAAGCGTTGTCTATTGTCCCTACTTGTGTCGAGGATTCAGACCCCTTACTGAATTCTCATCATTTACCCTACCCTCTGTTTCTGTCTTGGTGTCTTTTAGGTTATAAGTATGGGTGGGAAATATAGTGTTGAATCTCCCCTGATGGAGGAACATCGGACTCTAGTTTACACCCCTTTTTACCACAACAGATTTACTGAACGGTAGGATTCATAACCCTGCCTACTCTGAGAAGCCCCAAGCCATCACAGATTTGCTCCGGTCAATAACTCAGACCCATAACACCACTTGGTCGGACTGCCAGCAACTTTTATTGACCCTTTTTAATACTGAGGAGAGACACAGAATTAACCAAGCAGTGCAGAAGTATAAAGGCAAAAGACCCTTCCTATTAGAAAGACTTTGTAGTTTTGGGGGGGGCATCAAGTCCAACATCAGTTCCTGTACATGCCGGATTCCCCTATTCCCTTGCTGGGCAGAGACTTACTTGCTAAACTCAGAGCATACATATACTTCCAATCTGACGGACAGGCTATCCTAAAATTGCCCCATCCCTTTGAAGCCCGCATACTGCAAGACATCCCGGGACTATGGGCAGAAGACAACCCACCAGGATTAGCCAGACACATTTCCCCAATCCTTATTGAATTAAAATCAGGAGCCACTCCAGTCAGCCTGAAACAGTACCCAGTCCCTCTAAAAGCCCTAGTAGGAATACAAAAGTACTTAAACAAATTCCTACACTATGGAATTCTAAAACCCTGTCAGTCTCCCTGGAATACACCTCTACTCCCAGTGCAGAAACCCCAAACAGCTCACTGTCGTCCTGTTCAAGACCTCAGAGCGGTCAATCAGGCTGTAATGACCATGCACCCAGCGGTCACTAATGAACTGTTACAATTACTGTATGAGGCAGGTTATAAGGTGTCCCGGAGAAAGGTGCAATTGTCACAAGAGACTGTAAAGTACCTGGGATTCAGAATATCACAAGGACAGAGACAATTGAGAGAAGGCAGGAAAGAAGCTGTTTATCAGATTCCCACCCCGACTACCAGACGGCAAATACGTGAATTCCTGGGGGTGGCAGGATTCTGCTGAATCTGGATACCGGACTTTGCCACAAAAGCCAGACCCCTCTATGAATCCACAAAGGGGGGGAGAAAAGGAACCCTTTCAATGGGGACAACAACAAAACAGAGCATTTCAAGACATTAAGGTCTCCCTAATGCAGGCTCCTGCGCTAGGCTTGCCAGATAGCCAAAAAGTCTTCTATTTGTATGTCAGTGAAAAACAAGGAATAGCAGTAGGAGTCCTGACACAATACTCTGGGTCTTGGCAGCGCCCTGTAGCATACCTTTCAAAACAACTGGACACTGTAGCTCAGGGATGGCCATCCTGCCTGCGGGCCATCGCAGCAACAGCCCTCCTTGTGGCGGGAGCTGACAAGTTGTCATTGGGTCAGGAGACTTATGTCCGAGTCCCACACCAAGTACAGGCATTAATGGATTACAAGGGAAATCACTGGTTTACTAACAGTCGAATGGTTAAATATCAAGCTATGCTGTGTGAAAATCCTCGTATCCACTTAGAGACTGTAAACACTTTAAACCCAGCCACTCTGCTCCCCACTCCACAGGAACCCCTAACTCATGACAGTCTCCAGGTAATGGATATGCAAGCCGACCAGACTTGAAAAACAGCCCCTTTGAAAATCCAAACGTTGAGTACTTTACTGACGGAAGCAGTTTTGTAAAAGATGTTTATCCCCAGATATAGACTCAGACAATGGCCCTGCCTTTGTCCACAGGTGCCTCCAGGAATTAGCAACAGCACTTAAGGTTACTTGGAAACTACACACTGCATATAGGCCCCAAAGCTCTGGAAAAGTTGAACAAATGAACGGCACGCTCAAGTCACAACTGGCCAAGCTCTGTCAGGAAATCCGAATGAAATGGACCTTGATGTTGCCCATTGCTTTACTGAGAATTCGGAGTACCCCAACAAAGAGGACAAATCTGTCCCTTTTTGAGGTACTGTATGGTAGGCCCCCACCCATCATTAGAGGGATAAGGAGAGACTTGCATCAGATAGGAGGGGTAGTTAACTGTAAACTGATACAGAGACTTGGGGAGAGTAAGCAAGACATGGGAAAATGGGTTCAAGAGAAACTTCCCATAAGCCTGTCGAACCCAGTACACCCCTTCAAACCAGGAGACACAGTGTGGGTAAAGGAGTGGAACTTAACCCCACTACGGCCAAATTGGAGAGGTCCTTACACTGTTCTGCTATCTACCCCAACAGCCATTAAGGTAGCCGAGGTGACACCCTGGATACACCACTCTAGGGTAAAATGAGCTGCTGACCTCACAGACTCCTGGCACAGTACAGTAGATCCCCAAGATCCTTTGAGACTGAGACTGACCAGAGAAATCAGAAGGAAGAACTCCAGCCCTGTGTTCAGCACACCCCTGGAAGCTGCTGAATTTACACATGGAAGAAGATAGACAGACTGCAGCCCTGCGGCCAACACACTCCTGGAAGCTGCTGGCTCAACACACGGCGGAAGATAAAGCATATCTACTAAGCTCTGCTCCAACCACACCCCGGACGCTGGTTGGTCTACGCACAAGTTGAAGCCTGAGGATATTCATCGGTGTAATGTTTACTAAAATCTTTATAACGAGACTGTTGAAAGCCATAGCAGTGATACTGGCCGAGCTAAAAAGGGGGGAGGGTAATTCATGTGACCCTTGTATAAGGACCACCAGAGTAGGATCCATAGCTACCAAGATGTTACTGTGGCACTCTCATTATCAATGCAAGGGCACAGAGACTGGTACTTGCATACATAATGGGACTACCTATTCAATATGCTCCGTTGAAAATAAGATAACCTGTTATAACCCCACTTATGCACCCTATAAAACTTGGCTAACCATTCGGAGCTTTTGCTCCACCAGTAAGCTGGTAAACCATACCCTGATCACCAACTCAAGTATTGCAGAGACAAGTTTTAATTATTTTCTGATTCTCCCTATAGTGTATGGAGTGCTAATATTTTTACTCTTTTTGCATTCTTATTGTTACCATGGGCCAAGGGTCACTATCCCAGTGTTTTATAAGTTAATGAGAGACCCGGCTGGAGCCGACAATGGGGAATAATCTCGGTAGAAGAATGTTTTGTGCCTGCTAGTGAGGTCACCATAGAAAAGAAAAAAAACAAAACTGTATGTTATCTAGTGATGCTTAATCTCGCTCATAATAATCGCTATGATTATGATCAAAGGGGGGAATGAAGTAGGAATGGGGGTCAGTTTATATGGCCATAGTTATGTGTGTAGTAAGACTGATTTAGAATTTCAGCTAAGAATCATATTTCTTGTATTTCATGTTGAAGCTACTTGTGACTTCCCCATTACAGGAATCTGCTACATTCCTCTTTCTGTGCAAAAAGCTTGCTTGCTGACATCATTTAAGACAGATGAAGGAACCGCAAGAGCATACTGCAGAGAAACGAGTTTTGTATAAAGCTAAAAATATATATGGTTTGCGGTACTTGTCTGGGTTAGGATGCATAGGTTGATTTTTAAAAGGTTAGAATGTCTGGTAAAACAGAAGTGTACCGCCTGTTTACTTTTGACGCAATATGCTGAAAAATATATCTACACTGTATTCACTGTATTAGACGCTCTTGACATGTAGACACGAGTCGGGTCAGTAGTGTCCATTCTTTTCTGGCCAGAAAGATGGAATAAATCTCCCATACCAGAGTTCTTTGTCCAATAATGTCATTACCGATATTCTGCTACTTTACTACGCTCAGTCATCAGTCCTATTTTCAGCCTTCACCTTCTGGTATACTACTGAAATCACTGGACTGGCCTTCTCCCAGGGCATATGGACCCCTAAACTGAGGAAGCTATCTTTACATAAACAGTAATGCCGCGTACACACGGTCGTACTTTTCGTCTACAAAAGTCAGACAGCCTGTCCGACAGACTTCCGGCAGACTTTCGGTGGACTTGCGGCGGACTTGCGGCCTACTTTCTAACGAACGGACTTGCCTACACACGACCACACAAAAGTCGGTCGGATTCGTACGTGATGACGTACACCGGACTAAAATAAGGAAGTTCATAGCCAGTAGCCAATAGGTGCCCTAGCGTGGCTTTTTGTCCGTCGGACTAGCACACAGACGAGCGGATTTCGGGGTCCGTCGTAGTTACGAAGTAAAGTTTTAAAGCATGTTTCAAATCTAAAGTACGTCGGATTTGAGGCTAAAAAAGTCAGTTGAAAGTCCGGAGAAGCCCACACACGATCGGATTACCAGCCAGCTTTAGTCCGTCAGCGTCCGTTGGACTTTTGTAGACGAAAAGTACGACCGTGTGTACGCGGCATAACTCCACTTTTGTTGAAAAAAAAAATCCCCTCTGGGTGATCTATGTAGAGTGCAAGAAATTTAAAGCATAAGTTCACCTTTTTGAAAAAAATAATAAATGCACATTTTTTTGCAGGTAAAAAAATGTGCGTTTATTTTTTATTTATTTTGGAGCCTGTAAAGTAAGGTGACCAGATTTTTAAAATGGAATCCGGGGACATATTTTTTTTTTACTAGTAATGGCAACAATCGACGACTCTTTGCCCATCGCCGCTGCCGCCGCCTGCCTCACGGCCTGTCAAGTCTAAAGCTCCATACACACTATCAGATTTTCTGATGATTTTTTCCTTCAGATTTACCAAAACCATATAATATGAGGTCAAACCTTAGGAGTTTCAATTTGTATGCAATCAGGCAGGCCCTTGCACTACATGGTTTTGGTAAATCTGAAGAGAAAAATCAGCAGAAAATCTGATAGTGTGTGTGGGGCTTTTCTCTTCGGGCCCAGGCTACTACTGGGTGGGGAGCAGAGGAAGATCACTCCACCAGGGAAGGCAAGGAGATAAACAGGCAGGCGGCTGGCCGGGACTTGAGCCAAGGCAGAAGAACATGCGAGTGGAGCTGAATGGGCATGCGCCCGAAACTGAAGAAATAGTCCCTACGCTCCGACCAGCACATGATCATCAGAAAGGGGCACAGATAATGGAAAAAAATAAACCCCCATAAGCTAGTAGGAGCGGCAGAGGAGGGAGGGGGGTGCAATTCAGATTTTTTTTTTTTTATTCTGCATGGGCTGTCTTTGAAATTGCCCCAGCCCCTGTTCAAATCCAACCCGGGGACAAAACTGGGGACAGACTTGGTCCGGGGACAGTGTCCTCAATCCGGGGACTGTCCCCAGAAACCGGGGATGTCTGGTCACCCTACTGTAAAGGGCACCAGTGATCAGCAGATCACTAATGCCATGCAGGTCTTCTTATATCTGTATACCTGTTCATCCTGTATGGACAGGCAGATACACTGACAAGAAGAAATCAATGAACTACCACAGCGCTCCAGCGCCTTGGTAGTTCATTGAGAACTACAAGCTAACAATCGCAAGGTGCCGGGGGGTTGTAGTTCAGTCACAGAGCTGTGTAAATGAATCACACTGCCGTGTGGGCAGAGCCCAGCACAGCAGCGCTAATTTTAAAAAGTGACAGCCAGCATAGGGAACAGGTTACATGTTCCACCCTAAAAAAGGGGTGGAGCATGTAACATGTTCCCATCGGGACGTTTTGACATGCGATTTGACATGTCAAATCGGTGGCTATTTCCGGCAACGGCATCATCCGAACCGGTGCAACGCAGACTTTGCGGCTCCACACCGGTCCCCAAAAGTAGTTTCAGTACTGCTTTTGGTGACTTTGGGGGCGATTTGAATATACATCTGTGCATGAACCCGCACAGATGTCTGTCAAATTGCCCCCAAAGTCAGACTGCATTGCCGGATTTCAAACCTGCAACAGTGTGAACCTGGGCTCAACAAACTTTGATGCAGATTCCTACCTAATTCTGCTCTGTACTAAATATGTTTGGACTTTTGATACTGATTCTGAATGAGACTGAATTTTTCATTATTAAAGAATAATTCCACTTTTTTGGGAAAAAAATAGCAACTAAAAATAATTAACATATACAATTGCTACACGAGCCATGTACTGAATGTTATTAAAAATGACTTTGCCTTTTCAATCTGCAGAGCTGTAATTTTCTCTAATATTCAGTGCAATATGGCAACCTGCAGACATTCTATACACAGCTGGTGTACAGAAAGCCCCCCAGAAATGTAATGTCTGCTTGTGTAATGGGCCGATTGATTTCCCAGAAGTCTACAATGCATACAGGTCATATTTTAGGTACCCTCTGCAAGAAAAAAAAAAAATTTTTGTTGAGATACTCCCAAAAGGGTTAGTCCTCATGCACATATACGTTTTTACAGCTGCTTTTTTGAGCTTTTTTTTCAGCTTAAAAAGGCCTGTCTATGTTAGTCTATGGCTTCATGCCCACCTAGGCGTTTTTGAGCTGCAAGTGGCATAGGCGTTTTTAAGCTGTAAAAAAAACCCAGGACCAGTGGGTTCTGAGAGACGTTTTTCAGCTGTAAAAACGCTCTAACGCTGAAAAACGCTCAATAACGTCATTCACCAACGTTTTTTAGCGTTTTTGATCCATTGAAAAAAAAAAAAAAAATTTTAAAAAAAAACAAACGCTCAAAAACGCTCAAAAACGCTATTGCAAAAACGCTATTGCAAAAACGCTGAAAAAAGCTGAAAAAAGTTAAAAAAAATCACTGCAAAGATACTGGCGTTTTCATAACGTTATTTTAACAGCCTGTGTGCATGAGGGCTTAATCACATCTAAAAGGATGTTGACACCACAACTTTCCTCATTAGAACACTACAAGTAGATTAGCTAATCAAAGGGAAAAATGACCAAAACAATCACATAGCTTATACAATTGCTACATAACTGTATTGTAGTCGAATGTGGTTAAAAATGACCTTTCCTTTTCAATCTGCAGTGCTGTAATTTTTGGTAAAATTCAGTGTAATATGGCAACCTAGGGGTTAATCACTTCTGAAGGGATGTTGACTCTGCAACTTTCCTCATTAGAAGATTGCAATTCATCAGCTGATTGATAATGAAAAGTTAAATACCATTCAGAATCCTACTCAATGCAGAAGCAGCTCTTTCCTTCAGTGCAGAAACAGG
The DNA here is from genome assembly GCA_037952835.1 of Lithobates septentrionalis. Taxonomy (NCBI): domain Eukaryota; kingdom Metazoa; phylum Chordata; class Amphibia; order Anura; family Ranidae; genus Lithobates; species Lithobates septentrionalis. The sequence goes on from JBBDGP010000319.1 coordinate 10,790,668, forward strand.
TAGGAATCAGCAACATTTGTTAAATTCCATGCAATGTACATAGATCACCCAGAGGAGATTTTTTTTCTTAAAAAAAGTGGAGTTACTCTTTCAGTATATCTTGGTGATTTCAGGAACCTACCAGAAGGTAGAGAGGCAGGAAATGGGACTGATGGTTCAGTGTAGTAGGCCACATAACTTTGGGACATGCCAGAGACTGCACTGAGAAACAAGTGTCACGAGGGCACACAAAGTGCGATAGGAGTCGCAAGATGACACAAGGTTCTCTTGGGTGCAGTGGAGTCAAGGGGTGCACAAGATGACACTGGATGCTCAGGGGTCCTCCTTGGATGACACAGGATGGGGTCTCTGGATAACCAGAGGCTGGAGGGCTGGCAGAGAGTATAGAGGAGGCTCAAGGGCTCAGGTAAGTACTGTAGCAGGAAGGGATTCAGCAGACGCGCAGCAGTGTGTTTAAATTGAAAAGCAACACAAACCACTTGTGTTGCTTTTCAATTTAAAAGCTGCACCAATCTGTAATCTCCTTATTGGCACTGATCAGGAGAGCTATCTTCTGATTGGCCATAGCCTGGGCCCTCCAGGTGAAACCAGAGAAAAGATAGGAGAGTGACAATACCAATCGAAATTTAGGATCTAATTGGCTCTCTGATTATGCTGCAAACCTCATCCATATCACACTGACCTTTTCTTGTGTCAAGATTTTACAATGCCCAAAAATTTGCCATAAAAACTCTGTGCCTAAATAAGAGTGATGGGATTTTTGATTTCATCCTTAGGTACGCCTAAGGATGAAATCCAAAAATTGGCAGCTAGTACACTATTTGATACAAAAAAAACAAATTTTAAGGCTGGGTTTACATGTCTGTGTGGAGCGGCTCACAGCAGGGGTCCAGTGTGTCCCTGTTTCAAGTCTAAATTCGGACCTGAAACAGACAAGAAGATGCACAGAACTCCTCCTATGCAATTCACACTGCAGCCGCCGCTGTGTGAGCCGGCTCAGTTGAGAGATGGTCACAATCTCCTGACATGCGAATTGGATGCGGAGAAACCCTCATTTAATTCACAATAGTGTGAATAAAGCCTAAAGTGCAGTGCTCTTAAAACAATCAAAACCTATATTAATTTCTCACCTCTACATTTTGGTGCAACGACTTTAACCACATGCCGACCAGCCGCCGCAGTTGTACTGCGGCAGAATGGCACGGCTGGGCGAAATGACGTTATGGTCTCGATCACCGCCGGGCTCCTGCGATCGCTCGGGGCACATGGAGAACCCGGAACTGTGTGTGTAAACACAGTTTCCAGTTCCCTGAGAGGAGAACTGACAGATTGTCTGTTCATACAGAGGCTCTGTTATCTTCCCTGCACAGTCCCATCCCCCCTTCAGTAAGAACACAAACTAGGACACACTTAACCCCTTCACTGCCAGTGACATTTTTACGGTAATCAGTGCATTTTTAATGCCAATGGTCCCAAAAATTTGTCAAAATTGTCTGTGTCCGCCATAATGTCGCAGTCACGATAAAAATCGCTGATCGCCGCCATTACTAGTAAAAAAATTTTTTTTTTTTATTAATAAAAATGCCATAAAACTATCCCCTATTTGGTTTGCGCAAAAGTTATAGCGTCTACAAATCAATATACGCTTATTGCGTGTTTGTTTTTTTTTTTTTTGTTTTTTTGTTTTTTTTGGGGGGGGGAGGGACGTTACCTTTTTTATTTCCTGTCCCATAGCCATACCAGGAAGCAAGAGGAAATCCCACCAAAATGAGGAAATCCCAGGGTGTCAACAATGGATTATTTTCCCTCCATTGTGTTCTGATGATGACCCAACATTTAAGATTTCCTTCTAGTTTCAGTAGTAACAGTAAACAGGACAAATGGAGGGGGTGAATGTCCATGGGGACACAGACAGCAACAAAAAAGAATTACCATAAGTTCACTGATTTAGAAAACTGGTGATAATTAAGACAAACTCTAATGCCGCGTACACATGGTCGGACTTTTCGGCCTGACTGGTCTCCATCGGACCTTTAGCAGACTTTTCTAGTCGCAAATCTGACCGACTTTAGATTTGGAACTTGCTTCAAATCTTTACGTCGTAACTCCGCCGGACCCAGAAATCCGCTCGTCTTTGCTAGTCCGACGGACAAAAAACGACGCTAGGGCAGCTACTGGCTATCAACTTCTTTATTTTAGTCTGGTGTACATCATCACGTATAAATCCGTCGGACTTCGGTGTGATCGTGTGTAGGCAAGACCGGTCGTTAGAAAGTCCGTTGAAAGTCTGTCGGACTTTTGTAGCTGAAAAGTCCGACCGTGTATATGCGGCATAAGTAGAACTCACTGGAAAACTAAGACTAGTTCTCCATCAGGTCTGCTATACTTTTGAATGTCGGCTCATGGTGCAAATACCACCACTTTTGGTGCTGAGCCTTGATGGAATTTATTATTATTTATTTTTTTTTACAATCAAAGGTGCTTTATTGTTGCTATATCGGGTAAACACAGCATATAGATTTTAGATTAAACAAAACAGAATGCTTTGGTCATGGGTAATAATAAAACGGTGAAAAAGGACAAACACGGAAGCGCACTGTCCTTTAGTAGATGTTCAGCAGTGCCATTGATGGTTAAAGGCACCTCCACACATCTAACGCACACATTTTCACACACCCCAAACCACATGGTGCTGCAGGACATTTTTAGAAAAGGGTCATGGACTTCTTTTCCACATTTCCAAATTGACACCACCAATCACTACCCCATATGTGTGTACCCATTACTTTCAGGTTGCTGTAGTGCAACACTGTAAGTACTATTATAGTGCATGTCACAAACATTACAGACCTTACACCACTATTATCACTACTGGTAAATATCAGGTCAGCTCCCAGCACTTGAGGTATACCTGCTTGTCGTTTGTTTGCTGTTTGTATTTCGATCGATTGAGGAATATACACTGTATTTTTTTTTTTATTTTAACCTAATATTTTCTTCCTTGGTGTAGAAGATAGACTTTCAACTACTCACCAATAAATGTTGTTGTTGTGTTAAAGCTTTCACTCTTGGTCAAAGAACTCTCACGTTGAAGTAGCAGAATATCAGTAACTGACAGTTGGACAATGAGCTTCTGGTATGCGAGATTTATTCCATTCTTCTGGCCAGCAAGAATGGACACTCCTGACCCGACTCATGTCTACACGCCAAGAGTGCCCAATACAGAGAATACAGTGTACATATATCTTTTCATCATATTACGTCACAAGCGAACACACTATACATTTCCGTTACAAGACATTCTAATCTTTTAAAACAGTCAACCTACTCTTATTGATGCAAAGCAGTTTAGCAAAGCGAATTCTTTTGCAAGCCTTGCTTTTGCGGTTTCCTTATCTATCATGTTAATCAGCTTGACATACTCTGGACACCGGAAAGTGTGCTGAGCACAGATGGCTATGCTAAGGGGGGGAATGGGTGAATTCAGTGTTTTAAACCACAGCCTGTCAGGTTTACAGATATCACAAATATTCTTAACATAGTATATAGCAGGGGTCTCAAACTGGTGGCCCTCCAGCTGTTGCGGAACTACAAGTCCCATCATGCCTCAGCCTGGCTTGTAACTATCAGCCTTGCAAATGCCTCATGGGACTTGTAGTTTTGCAACAGCTGGAGGGCCGCCAGTTTGAGACCCCTGGTATATAGGAATGGCTTCTTAGCTGAAATTCTAAATCAGTCTTACTACACACATAACCATAACCATATAAACTGATCCCCATTCCCACTTCATTCCCCCCTTTGATCATAATCATAGCGATTAATATGAGCGAGATTAAGCATCATTAAATAACATACAGTTCCACTTTCTAATGGATCAGGGCCCAATGTGACTGAGATTTTTATTTAGTCCCGGGGGGTTAGTGGCTGGTATTTCCACATAGCCATAATATGGGTCGCAGCCTTTCTTTCAACAGTGGCCTCGACGAAACTCTGGATCATTCTAGTCCCAAGGGGAATCAGACAGGGCAGTAGCAGACATGCTACGAGTATTACTACAACGATCCCCAATATAGCCTTTACCCCATATACACTGGGGAAACCCCAATCCCCGAACCAGCTACCAGCATTGAGACCATCCCATGTCTTGACTGGCACATGAGCTAACTTTTTCATTCTACCAGTGATTTCCTCAACTACTTTTCCTGTGTTGTCCACTTCTAAGCACCAATTACTCAAATTAAATTTTCCACAGACACCACCCTGAGTAGCTAACAGTCTAAGGCAAGTCTATTCTGATACACATGAGCACGTCAATTAGTTCCTTGTTTAGCAAGCAAATTTAAGGCAGCAGCAGTTTCGTTAGTAATTATTTCTAATACAGCCTGTAACCTTATAATTCGATTAAGCATATAAATTGGTGTTCTATACAGGGGACCCGACCTGGCTATACAATATTTCCCAATTATTGATGTTCTCAGGTGCCATTCTGACCTTATTCGTTCAGGGGGCTGCTCAGAGGTGGCACTGAATGGCACATCATAATCTTTTTCCCTGGCTTCCCAAGGCCATTGGTCTCCCATGTTAGTTCCTCCACACACATAGCAATCTTGTAAATTGTCAGCCACACTTTCTGCCAGTTCAATGAACAGGTTCTTTGTGCTAGGGGGTATTTCCATACCAGTGGCTAGCTCTTCATATAGGGAATGAAATAGCTGATGATTAACACTCTTTGTTTGTTCAGTTTCTAGTGAGACATACACAATTGTACCGGGGTCTGATCCTTTACCATAAATATGAACTCCAAACTTATTTCCCCATTGTGCTAAAAACCGGGCAGGGTTATGTATGGTAAAATTCACAGGGGTGCAACTTCCCACTGTGCATCTGGATGAACTAGCTAAAGATTGTAGAATGGCATCCTGATTTTTCATTCACCATGTTCCCCAAGCAGCACACCTCCAGTTGGGGCAGTAGTTCCATTCCTCATTTGCACAGCTAGGTCCCAGTTTCCCTGAACAGATGTACCTATCATTTCTCAAATACTCTCTCTCCCATTCCAATCCCCCACACCCTCCCCTTGGGAAGTGGTTGAGGTTGATGGCAGCACACACATCAAAGATTAGGCTTGCTGCAGTGCTGGGGTCAGTGATCAGTGTACGGTTTATCAGCTTACCGGTGGAACTAAAGCTCCGAACGGTTAGCCAGGTTTTATAGGGTGCATAATCATAATTTTGATCATAATCAATCATAGCGATTAATATGAGCGAGATTAAGCATCACTAGATAACATACAGTTTTGTTTTTTTTCTTTTCTATGGTGACCTCACTAGCAGGCACAAAACATTCTTCTACCGAGATTATTCCCCATTGTCTGCTCCAGCCGGGTCTCTCATTAACTTATAAAACACTGGGATAGTGACCCTTGGCCCATGGTAACAATAAGAATGCAAAAAGAGTAAAAAATATTATCACTCCATACACTATATAGGGAGAATCAGAAAATAATTAAAACTTGTCTCTGCAATACTTGAGTTGGTGATCAGGGTATGGTTTACCAGCTTACTGGTGGAGCAAAAGCTCCGAATGGTTAGCCAAGTTTTATAGGGTGCATAAGTGGGGTTATAACAGGTTATCTGATTTTCAACGGAGCACATTGAATAGGTAGTCCCATTATGTATGCAAGTACCAGTCTCTGTGCCCTTGCATTGATAATGGGAGTGCCACAGTAACATCTTGGTAGCTATGGATCCTACTCTGGTGGTCTTTATACAAGGGTCACATGAGTTACTCTCTCCCTCTTTTAACCCGGTCAGTATCACTATTATGACTATCAACAGTCTCATTATAACGATTTTTGTAAACATTACACCGATGAATATCCTCAAGCTTCAGCTTGTGCGTAGACCAACCAGCGTCCGGGCTGTGGTTGGAGCAGAGCTTAGTAGATATTCTTTATCTTCCGCTGTGCGTTGAGCCAACAGCTTCCAGGAGTGTGTTGGCCGCAGGGCTGCAGTCTGTCTATCTTCTGCCATGCGTAAATTCAGCAGCTTCCAGGGGTGTGCTGAACACAGGGCTGGAGTTCTTCCTTCTGATTTCTCTGGTCAATCTCAGTCTCAAAGGATCTTGGGGATCTACTGTACTGTGCCAGGAGTCTGTGAGGTCAGCAGCTCGCTTTACCCTGGAGTGATGTATCCAGGGTGTCACCTCGGCCACCTTAATGGCTGTTGGGGTAGATAGCAGATCAGTGTAAGGACCTCTCCATTTTGGCCCTAGTGGGGTTAAGTTCCACTCCTTTACCCACACTGTGTCTCCTGGTTTGAAGGGGTGTACTGGGTTCGACAAGCTTATGGGAAGTTTCTCTTGAACCCATTTCCCTATGTCCTGCATACTTTCCCCAAGTTTCTGTATCAGTTCACGGTTAACTACCCCTCCTATCTGATGCAAGTCTCCTCTTATCCCTCTAATGATGGGTGGGGGCCTACCATACAGTACCCCAAAAAGAGACAGATTTGTCCTCTTTGTTGGGGTACTCCGAATTCTCAGTAAAGCAATGGGCAACATCAAGGTCCATTTCATTTGGGTTTCCTGACAGAGCTTGGCCAGTTGTGACTTGAGCGTGCAGTTCATTCCTTCAACTTTTCCAGAACTTTGTGGCCTATATGCAGTGTGTAGTTTCCAAGTAATCTTAAGTGCTGTTGCTAATTCCTGGAGGCACTGTGGACAAAAGCAGGGCCATTGTCTGAGCCTATATCTGGGGATAAACATCTTTTACAAAACTGCTTCCGTCAGTAAAGTACTCAACGTTTGGATTTTCCAAGGGCTGTCTTTTAAGTCTGGTCGGCTTGCATATACATTACCTGGAGACAGTCATGAGTTAGGGGTTCTTGTGAGGTGGGGAGCAGAGTGGCTGGGTTTAAAGTGTTTACAGTCTCTAAGTGGATACGAGGATTTTCACACAGCATAGCTTGATATTTAACCATTCGACTGTTAATAAACCAGTGATTTCCCTTGTAATCCATTAATGCCTGTACTTGGTGTGGGGCTCGGACATAGGTCTCCTGACCTAATGACAACTTGTCAGCTTTGGCCACAAGGAGGGCTGTTGCTGCGATGGCCTGCAGGCAGGATGACCATCCCTGAGCTACAGTGTCCAGTTGTTTTGAAAGGTATGCTACAGGGCGCTGCCAAGACCCAGAGTATTGTGTCAGGACTCCTACTGCTATTCCTTGTTTTTCACTGACATACAAATAGAAGACTTTTTGGCTATCTGGCAAGCCTAGCGCAGGAACCTGCATTAGGGAGACCTTAATGTCTTAATGCTCTGTTTTGCTGTTCTCCCCATTGGAAGGGTTCCTTTTCTCCCCCCTTTGTGGATTCATAGAGGGGTCTGGCTTTTATGGCAAAGTCCGGTATCCAGATTCAGCAGAATCCTGCCACCCCCAGGAATTCACGTACTTGCCGTCTGGTAGTCGGGGTGGGAATCTGACAAACAGCTTCTTTCCTGCCTTCTCCCAATTGTCTCTGTCCTTGTGATACTCTGAATCCCAGGTACTTTACAGTCTCTTGTCAAAATTGCACCTTTCTCCGGGACACCTTTATAACCTGCCTCCCACAGTAATTGTAATGCCGCGTACACACGAGCGGACTTTACGGCAGACTTTGCCCGGCGGATTTTTCGACGTACTTTCCGACGGACTTTCTGAATGAACGGACTTGCCTACACACAATCCACCAAAGTCCGTCGAATTCGTACGTGATGACGTACGACCGGACTAAAACAAGGAAGTTCATAGCCAGTAGCCAATAGCTGCCCTAGCGTGGCTTTTTAGTCCGTCGAACTAGCATACAGACGGCGGACTTTTCGACCGGACTCGATTTCAACGGATAAATTTTAAACAAGTTTCAAATCTAATTCCGTCCAACTTTTGAGAAAACAAAGTCCGCTGGAGCCCACACACATCGAATTGTCCGACGAAATCCAGTCCGCCGTAAAGTCCGCTCGTGTGTACGCGGCATAACAGTTCATTAGTGACCGCTGGGTGCATGGTCATTACAGCCTGATTGACCACTCTGAGGTCTTGAACAGGACGACAGTGAGCTGTTTCGGGTTTCTGCACTGGGAGTAGAGGTGTATTCCAGGGAGACTGACAGGGTTTTAGAATACCATAGTGTAGGAATTTGTTTGTATTCCTACTAGGGCTTTTGGAGGGACTGGGTACTGTTTCAGGCTGACTGGAGTGGCTCCTGATTTTAATTCAATAAGGATTGGGGAAATGTGTCTGGCTAATCCTGGTGGGTTGTCTTCTGCCCATAGTCCCGGGATGTCTTGCAGTATGCAGGCTTCAAAGGGATGGGGCAATTTTAGGATAGCCTGTCCGTCAGATTGGAAGTATATGTACACTCTGAGTTTAGCAAATAAGTCTCTGCCCAGCAAGGGAATAGGGGAATCCGGCATGTACATGAACTGATGTTGGACTTGATGCACCCCCTAAAACTACAAAGTCTTTCTAATAGGAAGAGTCTTTTGACTTTATACTTCTGCACTGCTTGGTTAATTCTGTGTCTCTCCTCAGTATTAAAAAGGGTCAATAAAAGTTGCTGGCAGTCCGACCAAGTGGGGTTATGGGTCTGAGTTATTGACCAGAGCAAATCTGTGATGGCTTGGGGCTTCTCAGAGTAGGCAGGGTTATGAATCTTCCAGTTCAGTAAATCTGTTGTGTTCAAAAGGGGTGTAAACTAGAGTCCAATATTCCTCCACCGCCTGTTCTCTTAAGGGCATTTGCAGAGGTATGTTGAAAGACGGGGCAAGGGTCTGGCTATTTGCATCAGGATTTCTCGGAGTGGAAGTGGACACTTGATTGGGGAGCCCATTGACTACTACTGAGTTCCCTATTTCTGTCCTGCCTATACCCAGAGTGTTACGGTCAGGAGTATATTTACTGAGATTTGGCATTGACAAACTTGCTGAATCTGATGTAGGTGGACAACAACTTGAGTCCCCTTGTTTACTGGACGGGGCATTTGGACATGGCTCTGACCTGTCTCTATCTGAGGTCCGTTCATCTACATACGGGGGAGCCTGATCTGTCTCTTCGGGTTGAGAATATATGTGTTTTGTCAGTGGTACTACTCTTGTCATAACTATAATTCTACACTGTTCCTCTTTTTGTGGCTTCTATCCACTGCAGGTCTTTATCTCCCATTTGTCCAAAGGATGCACAATCATCCAGACGGACGTTTTCTCCTAGCTGACTGACTGGCTGAGGATTTATCCGAGAGATGCACAATCATCTGGACGGATATTCCTCCTGACTGGCTGGCTGAGGATTTATCCGAGAGATGCACAATCATCTGGACGGATATTCCTCCTGACTGGCTGAGGATTTATCCGAGAGATGCACAATCATCTGGACGGATATTCCTCCTGACTGGCTGAGGATTTATTCGAGGGATGCACAATCCCCCGAACGAACAGTCCTCCTGGAAGGTGCGTCTTGGTCATGTTTCTGTAAGTCTGACATAATAATCTCAAATAATCAGTCAATGGTCTCTAAGTCAAGGGTTCCCTGTGGGGGCCACTGCGCTCCATAGCAGGGCCAATCTTTCTCACACAATGTTATCAATTTCTCAGGGTTAATTTTAAATTACAGTTCTTAGAAAATCCCTTCTTAAAGTTGGAGATCATGGTTTGTAGGGGAGATTCAACACTATGTTTCCCACCCATTCTTATAACCTAACAGACACCAAGACAGACACAGGGTAGGGTAAATGATGAGAATTCAGTAAGGTCTGAATCCTCGACACAAGTAGGGACAATAGACAACGCTTCCCTCGGTCAGTGGCCTGGATGCGGTCTCCCGGCCAGAAAACGCACTTAAGAGGACCAGGTCATTTCACCACAAAGTGATGTCTCATACACACATCAATCATACCAGACATTCCCACCCAAAAATTACTGACTGACTGAGGATTCGTCCGAAAGATGCACAATCATCTGAACGGACGTCTCTCTCGGAAGGTGATCAGGCTTCCCTTCTCTCGATCCGTCGAGAGGCTGGCTGACTGTCTGACTGTTATCCAAAAACAGAAGTAAAAAGGACTCTCGCCTGTTCCCGTTGGAGCTCCAGCTATCTACTTCTCAGATTCCCAGGTCCTTTTGATGCTACGAAGGTCATCCACAGCAGGCCACCAAATGGGACACAGCGCAGTCTCCTAGATAACAGTTCTAGAAGGCGCCTTTCGAGACTACGATATAACCCACAGGGCTGGCCTCTCGGACCACTCCTTGTAGGTCTGGTGGAAAACAGTGCCTCCTGCCTCAACAGGTCACACCGATATTCCCCCCTTACGGCCAATGCACCAAATGAAGTAGCAGAATATCAGTAACTGACAGTTGGACAATGAACTTCTGGTATGCGAGATTTATTCCATTCTTCTGGCCAGCAAGAATGGACACTCCTGACCCGACTCATGTCTACACGCCAAGAGTGCCCGATACAGAGAATACAGTGTACATATATCTTTTCATCATATTACGTCACAAGCGAACACACTATACATTTCCGTTACAAGACATTCTAATCTTTTAAAACAGTCAACCTACTCCTTATTGATGCAAAGCAGTTTAGCAAAGCAAATTCTTTTGCAAGCCTTGCTTTTGCGGTTTCCTTATCTATCGTGTTAATCAGCTTGACATACTCTGGACACCGGAAAGTGTGCTGAGCACAGATGGCTATGCTAAGGGGGGGAATGGGTGAATTCCGTGTCTTAAACCACAGCCTGTCAGGTTTACAGATATCACAAATATTCTTAACATAGTATATAGGAATGGCTTCTTAGCTGAAATTCTAAATCAGTCTTACTACACACATAACCATAACCATATAAACTGATCCCCATTCCCACTTCAACGTAACCCACATCCATATCTTTGAGATATTAAATCTTAAATATATAATAAACGGGTAACAAGACCTTCCCCCTCAGATCTAAAGCGAGTGCACTTGTAGTCAGTGGTGGCTGGTGCTCAAAACTATTGGGGGGGGGGGGGGGCGCAAACAAACTGAAAAATTCTGGGGGAAAAAAACAATTGAATGCTGCCACTGTAAACCCCTCAGCCACTCAGTCTACCCGGCACTTACCCTGTCTCAGTGGGGCAGCGGGTGATGAAGAGCAGTCTCCTCCTGTCCTCTCCTCCTTATAGACGTCCAATCACAGCGCCTGTCGTTTCAGCCAACCAGGTGACGGGTAACAGACTCGAGCACCTGATTGATGGAGAGGTGGTTCAGTGTTGGGAAAGCAAATATTCATTCGCTGTTTTAACACACCTAGGTGAACTGCGAGCGCCAAGCATGGTACTCGCAGGTTACATTTTTTGATGCCTATTGGAGTCTATGGCTCTAATCTAGGTGCTTCAAAATACCTCCCCGCTGCTGTAAAACCGGGCACCTGAATTGGGGTTGCCACCTGTCCAGGATTCACCCAGACAGTTCAGAATTATGTGTCTGGGTTTCAGACTGCCTGAAACCCGGATACATTATTCATACTGGACTATGGCTTCCCAGCAAGGTTGCTGGCTGTAGTTGTCTAAGCTGAGAGGGCCTGTTAAACTCTTTCATGCTGCCCAAAGCCAGCATTAACAATGTCTCCACACACACCTCGATCTGCACCTCTTCCTGCCCCTACGTGTCTGCCCACACTCCTCCCTCTCTCCCCCTCTCCCTCAGAAAGGAAGAGCTTGTGAGACTTTAAATGAGGGAACGCCATGTCAGGAGAAAACATGGAAATGAAGTTACAGTACACAATTGATTTATTACAATCTAGACTACATATCAAAAATTTTGTATCAAATAGGTAGTCACAAGACTTACACTAAATATGCTGCTCATAGCATGCAATACAGATAGAAAATAGACATGGCAAGTATACATGATATAATCGATTGTAAAACAAATGTAATAGAGACAAGTAACTGTTGGCAACTAGTGGCACTCAATGCGTTTCCTGGCATTACAGCCATTCATCAGGAGTGTTGTGAAGTAATATACTGGGAAAGAAAAGAACGGGTTAATGATAATGCCCTTAGAATAAGGGAGGACAGAGGAATTATATCCCAACAAGATGGAGAAAGATTGGGATACTTACTAACAGCCTCAAGGCCAGGTCTGGTATCCGCCAAGGAAGACTGGGGTAACAGGCATGCTGTCTCGACCCTGGGTTGAGATGGGGCAAACCGCCATGTGTTTTATATAGTGTGTGTGTGTGTGTCAGGTCACGTCCATTTGCTGTATAACAAATATTTTGGTGGAAGACACCCGTGTACAGTGACCTGTCGCACCTAATATACTTTATCAACTTCTGTTTATCGCCCTTATACTGGGCCATAATGGTGTTCAGCAATTTTGTTATTAGATGAATTCCCTATTTCCAATAGATCCCCCATGCCATTATTTCTCTATGTATTACCTTCGACCCATTATCCTTTCCAAACCACTTCCTAACCCCTTGTCCGGTTCAGTTTGGGTTTGAGGGGGGGTCGGGTGTTTTCTCTGTTCCTGGGGTTGCGATGTGCAGCAGCCCATCCCACCCCCACCCTTTGGTGGGGGCGGGGCTTGGCCTCCTGCTCATCAGCATCTTGCTTTGACGCCGCAAATGGTGGTATCATTGACGTTGATTTAATGTCTTTTTTTTTTCCATCCTTAGCCATGCACGAGATGGGTGGAGACCGACTGCTGATGGCTCTTCCACATGCAGCTGGGAATCCCCTCCCCCAACTCTCTTGTGCATATTGGCCAATCGGGCATTACGTTGACGGGGGGGCCCCTCCCCTGGGAATGGGAGTATTTAGTAGCCTTGGAGCAGCCGATGGTTCATTTGCTTGACGGAAGCACACACTGATCCCACACACAGGTTACCCTCTTCGCTGGGAAATCCGCCATCCTCTTTTTGGTATGTTTGTTTTGTGTTTTGTTTTTGTTGTTGTGGTTTTTTTTTTTTTTTTTTTTTTGTTCCCTCTACTTGGTTTTATTTCACATACATGCCCTCATGTAGTCCCCTTGTGGGAACACAGACATTTTGCCACATTATCTTTACACTTTGACACATTTAATCCCTTTTTGACACTTTTTTTTTTTTTTTCTCTAGGAACACTATGCACTTTTTGTGCACACATAGTCTATTGAATCATGCTGTGACCACTGTGTTGGGCTCCGGGCGCTGTTCTCCGTCCCTGGAGGGTCCCCCATCTCAACCCCTGGGGAGACTTCATGCCTGTTACCCCCGTCTTCCTTGGCAGATTCCTGACCTGGCCTTGAGGCTGTTAGTAAGTATCCCAATCTATCTCCATCTTGTTGGGATATAATTCCTCTGTCCTCCCTTATTCTATGGGCATTATCATTAACCCCTGTTCATTTCTTTCCCACTATATTACTTCACAACACTCCTGATGAATGGCTGTAATGCCAGGAAACGTTTTGAGTGCCACTAGTTGCCAACAGTTACTTGTCTCTATTACGTATGTTTTTCACTCGATTTTATTATATCATGTATATTTGGCATGTCTATTTTCTATCTGTATTGCATGCTATGAGCAGCATATTTAGTGTAAGTCTTGTGACTACCTATCTATTTGATATGTATTCTAGATTTTAATCATGTACTGTAACTTCATTTCCATATATATTTTTCTCCTGACATGGCATTTCCTCAAAGTCCCGCAAACTCCTTTCTACCCACCAAAATCAGGAATGGAGGCCGCCATGTGTTTTATATAGTGTGTGTCAGGTCATGTCCATTTACTGTATCTCTTTACACCAGAGGCCGCAGTGTTCTCCCTTACATCAGAGTTCTCAGTGTCGTCTCGCCACCCCCCCCCCCCAAATCGGGGTCCCCAGAGTTCTCCCTTACATCAGTCTGCAAAGGGCCCCCCCCTCCTTATAGTGTATGGGAACTCCGCGAGTTCAGATCTAAAACGGAACTCTTAAAATAAACTTCATATGATTAGAAATGTTGTTTGTTCGCAAACTGTGTATAGTTTATACAAAAAAATAAAATATTGCTGTGCGCCACTAAAGTGTTCGGGTTTGACTTGAAGAAATGGTGACAACCCTAGCCTGAATAGGGGATGGCAGCATTGGTCATAGGGGGGGGTGGCTGGAAAGAGGGGGCGGTGCCCGTGCGCCCTTATGGACGAGCCGCAACTGCTTGTAGTGCAAAGTGGATTTGCCTTTAGTAAATAAACCCCTTAGTCTGTCAGCTTGGAAGAATTGGAATTTCCACTGCAGTAGGATTTTACAGTGATTAAAAGGAGGGCTTCTCCTGCATTAGAAGGAAAAAGAAAAGGCAAAACAAGAGAAAAATAATCCGTTGGTGGCAAGGTATTATCCAGGACAACAATGCAGCTTCTGAGGAACAGGAAGTCTGGTTGTGCAGCCAGGGTAATTGTCCCAACAGAGCAATGAGTGAGAAACGGTACCCTGGAACCTTGTAAACAGAGGATCATGAGGTTATTTGAAAGGCCACTGCAGTCCGCCAGCAGTCATAGTAAAAGGAACAGGCTTATCAAGCTGCAGCCAAAGGATTTTAAGATAAAAACTCCCCCCCTTCGTTCCATTGGAGAGGAGACTAAGTATTTCTTCCCATAGGAGGTTGCCAGTGGCAACAGTTGTCAATTGCCCATAGGCAATATAGCAGTAACTTCTACAGTTCACGGAAAGTGTAGAGATAAGAAAATGCCTGGGTTAACCAGGAGTACAATTCTTCAGTGTGTTGCATGAAAGGAACAGTGTAGGCACAACAGGTGCATAATAACAAACTTGCTGGTGCACATAGTCAATAGTTCCAGCCGGTAACGACCCTGCACGTAATAGAAGCAGTCCAGGGTAGTCATCCAACCAAAAGGCACATGGGCAATAGTTCCAGCCGGTAACAACCCTGCACGTAATAGAAGCAGTCCAGGGTAGTCATCCAGCCAAAAGGGACTCAGAGCCTGCAGTCACCGGCAGGGCAGTGGAATAGGATTCAGAGCTCACCTCTCAGCGGTGTGGTGGTAGCGATTTCAGCCATGCATCTCTGGGTGATGTAAAGACTTGTTAACTCATTCTTTCTCGTACCGTGTTGCCAAGCTAAGGGTCTCTGTACGCAGGATTGGGTCTAATTGCTACTTGTAACTGACCGCTGGAGAAGGATATAAAACACCAACTGCCTCGCTACTGGAGGACCGCCTACTTATTTCAGGTACCACCCCCTCATGAATTCACAGCTGATAGTTCTTGGTTACCCAACTGCATTACTTTTCCTGTTTGCCTTGCCTTGTTGTACTGCCTTTACTTCATACCCTGTATGTGCTTTACTGACCCAAGTTCTTTTTGATACGCCAGAACCAGCATGCACCCCTTTGAATAACTTCAGGACCAGGCTTAGAACAGTTGAGCAGTTGAGGCAACTTTTATATAAAACAGTTTTGGCAGTACAGGCCAACATGAACATTGTCAATAACCTAACCCTCGCTTCAATTATTTGGCTGCCCAGGCATATCATTACAAGTCCATAAATGGTGTGTTCCATGACTTAGCTGTCCCCCGGATGACCGATGTCTTCAATGGACTACCAGACGCAGCAGTCTTATAGCATGCCTCTTCAGTATAGTAACAGTAGAAATAGTATACATGTTTAATTAATGTGGACACTGATATCGGATATATACAGAATTTTGGTTTTGGGTAGAGTAAAATGAATTTTTCAAGATACACGAAAATGGTTGTTTTATGTATATTGTACATCAATAATTATTAGTCATGTTGTGGAGTGCATAATGTTGGCACAGGACTGTTTTATGCCTACATATTACTTTTTTTTTTTTTTGGCTCTGCAGTGTATTGCATAATTGTTTGATACACAGGACTTTAAATGTTTTAGTGAGGGTTTACGTCTTCCTTTCTCTCTCCCATTTGTCTCTCTTGTGCTCTCTCTCTCCCCTCTTACTTTTTTTCTTTTTCTTTCTCCTTTCACATATTGGGCAGCTATTTTTACCATTGTCTCCTCTTCTCCCAGTAGAAATTGGAGTTTCCTATTCTCCTCTATAGAATTGAAGTCTGGGATGAGAGTGGAGAATCTCTGGAAGTGAGTGTCCCTCGCTGAGTACTTTGGGCAATGTAGCAGAAAGTGGTCCTCATCCTCCAGGACCCCCTGGTCACATTGCTGGCACAGTCTACTCTCCCTGGGCTTGTAGGTCTGTCTGTGCCATCCTAATTCGATTTCAAGGCTGTGGGCGCTCAGTCTGTACAGGGTCTGTCTTTGGGGTCTTGTAGCACCTCCAGGTAAGGGGCCAGTTTGTAGTCTCTCTGCAGTGACTGGTAAACAGTTTTTTTTATTTATTTATTTTTTTTGGTGTTTGTTAGCTCATTTCTCCATTCTCCTACATTGTTTGTTTTTTCTTTGGAGACATTCATTATGTTTCTCTTTTTATTTTGAGATTTTGTCAGGCCTCATTGTTGCGAGTTTGGGATAGACAAGGTGTTGATGAGTTGTTGCAGGCCACGCTGCTTGGACTGATCCTTACTGTTCAGTAAGGCTTTATGGTGGTATGAGTTGGGACTGCTGTTTTGTAGATAGTCCCAGTAGGATAGCGCCCTCTTCTGTACTGCGAGAAGTAAGGGAAATCTGCTCAACTCAGACCGGTATGCACTGTTGGAGGTGCTTGCAGAATTCCAGATGGAATATTTCTGTTGGGCTGGGGTCCCATTTGGATTGGTTTGGGTAGGTGACAGGACCCCAAACTTCACTGCCATAAAGAAGAATTGGGATGATGATGCTATCAAATATTCTGAGCCAGACTCTCACCTCACTGGTGGTTTTAGGTGGTACAGTTGTCTCCTGATGGCATAGAAGGCTCTGCATGTCTTGTCTTTTAGTGCCTCCTATGGCTGGCTTGAAACTTCCTGATTTGTTTATTTCTAGGCCAAGGTATGTGTAGCTGTTCGTTTCATCAACAGTGCAGATTCTGTCTGTCGCTTTTTTATGAAAAAAAAAACATAAGTTGTGGGTTTTGGCAACAGATGCAAAGCTCCCTGTAAAAGTCTGAGACTACATACAGTTTATAAAGCACTGAGAACCGCTGCAATTGTTGAGGTACATAGGCGTCACTAGCAGGTGGCTATTGAGGCTGGAGCCCTGAATCTGGTGCCCATAGCCCCGAGTCTAGGTTTGCCACCTGTCAGCTTGAGTGTGGTAAGATAGCTGGAGAGAAGAATGTGTGTTCTCCTCCCTCCAGCCTGCAGGGGGTGGCAGAGAGCTGACACAGCTTAGTGTGTCAGCGTGGGACTGCGGGGAAGTGATGCGTGGTCAATATATGATTATTGCGGATCCGTGAGTGATCGTAATTCTTCCCCAAGCATTGTTGTAGAAGCCCCTTGTGTGTCTGATGCTCCCTGTACTGACTCTCACCACCTTCGGATTCTTCTATTCTGATCTGCCTGCTTGTTTAACTGTCTGCTGTATGACTCTCATCCTCTTTCTCATTGCTGTTCCCTCTGGAAGTGCTGAGCTGCCTCCTGACCCTGAGCCCTCGGTACCTGACTTCTAAAAGCTGTCTCTTTTTTCATGCAAAGTGAACAGTCAGCCCCCTTGCAATAATCTTTTACAAGGCTTGTGTATACACTGAAGTAAGGGAGGTGTCAGATGGCAGGCAGAAAAGGTGTGTGTGTGTGTGTGTGTATCTCTTGGTGTATGTACAATGCACCATCAAAAGGGACAAAGCAGAGCTGAAATAGCTGAATGCAGAATTCATAATGTGTGGGATATCTGCAAAATGAAATCGCACTCCACCATGATTGGCAATAGACTAGGGAATAACTAGGTGCTGTGTTCTGCCCACATCCTAATCCTCTGGTCTCCCTACAGAGTGCTGTGCTCTGCCCAGCAAGGAGACCAGAGGACTAGGATGTGGGCATAACACACAGCACTCTGCAGGGAGACCAGACGACTAGGATGTGGGCAGAACACGGCACCCAGCAAGGACAACTGAGGACTAGGATGAAGGGACACCTGGGGGCACCTGATGTAATGAGGGGGGCTTGGGGGACTTAATCAATTCCTAATAAACCATGGGATCCACACTCAGATATGTACCAATAAAATGTATATATGCCCGCCCAAGTGTATAACTTTCTTTACTTTTGCTGCTATGGGCTCTAGGCCCAGAACTTTTGTAGACCTAGCAACGCCCCTGTTGAGGTAAATGGTGAATTTGAATCGTTTGTTTGGACCAAACGGGTCCAAAGTTACAATAAACATGGACATAAGTTTTAATCCTGTTTCGTGCTAGAACAATACATCCTGTCTTTTATATTTCAGAGTTGCAGTCTCCCCATCTCATGAGATGGATTTTACCGGTGGGGAAACATATCTGTCCAGCTTTGACCCTAAGGCGTATTTGACTTCGTACTACACTGGGTCCAGAGAAGGCAGCATACTGAAGTTTAGACTACAAAAACTCTATGAAACTTTTGGGCCAGGTATGTAGACACTCTACCATAGAGATCAATCATTTTAATACGGTTCTAGTAGTATTGTGGTTTTATTCCTCAATGAAAAGCATTTATTGTTGCAATGAGATGTTTAGCAACGCTAATATTTCTGTGTCATGTCTTGCCTGTATTTTTCTCTGTCTTTGATTGTTTGTTTGTTTTTTTTTTTTTATCTTGCTGGGCAAATATTTTTATATTATGAAAAGGGTTGATTGTTCTCCTAGATAATAATAAAATTCATAGCATCAATGAGAACTGCGCCCCTGCCCCTTTTTTTTTTTTTTTTTTTTTTTTTTTTTTTTTTTTTTTTTTTTTTTTTTTTTTTGTTCGGGGTTCCCCTGTGGGGAATTCCCATGCCGTTTTTATCAATGAACTTCTATGTGTATTGTTGGACCGGCAATGCATTAATAGCCGCAAGTAGTTTTAAATTACTTTTTTTTTGTCCTTTTTGAAATGTCATTTTGCTGTCAGACTGTTCTAAACACGGGAAACTTGTGCCCTTTTACAGGCATACTATAGACACCCCCCAGGTACGAAATTTAAAGGGATATTACACATTTATTTCACTTTAACCACTTCCCGCCCGCCCTATAGCGGATTGACGTCCGGGAAGTGGTTCTGTTATCCTGACTGGGCGTCATATGACGTCCTTCAGGATAACATGCCGCAGCGCGCCCCCGGGGGCGCGCATCGCGGCGATCGGTGGAGCTGTGTGTCAGTCTGACACACCGCTACACTGATCTTGGTAAAAAGCCTCTGGCGGAGGCTCTTTACCACGTGATCCGCCGTGTCCAATCACGGCTGATCACGCTGTCAATAGGAAGAGCTGTTGATCGGCTCTTCCTCACTCGCGTCTGACAGACGCAAGTAGAGGAGAGCCGATCGGCGGCTCTCCTGGCAGGGGGGGTCTGCGCTGATTGTTTATCAGCGCAGCCCCCCCGCAGATCACCCTACTGGACTACCAGGGATGCCACTAGGACCACCAGGGAAGGGGCAAAGTGGATGGCCAGGTATGTACCCCATGGCCATCCACATGTGCCCAATCTGTGCCCACAAATGGGCACTGATTGGCACTATTATGCCAATGATATGCCCAGCAATGCTATATCATTGCCACCTGTCATTGCCCATCTGTGCCACCTGTCACTGCCCATCGGTGCCACCTGTCAGTGCCCACCTATCAGTGCCACCCATATATACCAATCAATGCCGCCTATGTGTGCCCATCAGTGCCGCCTATGTGTGCCCATCGGTGCCACCTACGAGTGCCCATCAGTGCCACCTATAAGTGCTGCCGTATCAGTGCCCATCAGTGCAGCTATTTTAGTGCCCATTATTGAAGGAGAAAGCGTACTTATTTACAAAACAATTTAACAGAAACAAAGAAACTTGTTTGTTTTTCGAAATTTTCGATCTTTTTTTATTTGTTGCGCAAAAAATAAAAACCGCAGAGGTGATCAAATACCACCAAAAGAAAGCTCTATTTGTGGGAACAAAATGATAAAAAAATGATTTGGGTACAGTGTAGCATGACCGCGCAATTGTCATTCAAATTGCAACAGCGCTGAAAGGTGAAAATTGGGCTGGGCGGGAAGGTGTCTAAGTGCCTGGTATTGAAGTGGTTAAGCATTATTAAAATCACTGCTCCCGAAAAAACGGCAGTTTTTAAAACTTTTTTTTTTTTTTTGCATTGATCCATGTCCCCTGGGGCAGGACCCAGGTCCCCAAACACTTTTTATGACAATACCATGCATATAAGCCTTTAAAATTTAGCACTTTTGATTTGTCCCATAGACTTTGCGAACAGCCGATGTTCGAGATGAACATGAGTTCGACTCTAACTCGAAGCTCATCCCTAACCTCCAGGTTGCCCTATTGCATTGGATTTTACAGAAAATTTACAGCTGTTTAATTTTTTATTTTTTTTTCTGGTTGAGCCCTGGTTCACACTGATGCGACGCGAGAAACTTACAAGATTCGCTGTGTTCCCCGCATCGCACTGCTTGGCAATTGTGCAGCACCCATGCGATCTCCTGCGGGTGTTAATGTTAGATTAACACCCCAAAAGAGATGATCACCCATGCGATTTTTCAGGTGTGGGAAAAGAAAAGGGTCCTGCACCATTTTGGTGCGGATGTGATTTGAGCCATACAAAATGTATGGCTCACAATCTCGCCACACAGACATGTATGCATGTGATGTGCACAGGAATGTGGTGTGATTCCTGTGCGGATCACATGTAATGTTTTCCACTCACCAGTGTAAACCTAGGCTGAGAAACTGAAAACAAAGTATGTAATTGCATTGAACAGGTATACAGGGTGCAAAGTCTGTGTTAAGGCATCTGTTTTTTCCTGAGTTTATTATTACATTCTGATTATTTATATATATATATATATATATATATATATGTGTGTGGGATAAACACACCAAAAAAAAAAGTGGGTGGTACAAAAAACTGCAAATGTGTCATGTCATATTTCATGTATCTTGAATTAACTCCTAAAAGTTGGGAAAGAGGAAGGGGGGGGATACATTCTGCTCACAGTTCAGTGTATACAGAAATCGGATATTGTAAGATCATTATACAAATTGGATGATCTTGTACTTAAAGGATTTTTTCACCTTTTCGGAGCATGTTTCACCCATATTTGGGGTTTCAAATGTTCAGTGTCTGCCTGCTTCTCCCCCCCTCCCTGTGACAGTGGGCGGGATCATCTCCCTGCACTCGCTGTCACAATTGCCTACACGGCCGCGTCATTCATTCACAGATCCCTGTAAATCGATGCACTACAAGTACCGTCAGCCCTTGAGGCTGACAGCTTGTAGTTTACAGTGAACTACCAGGGCACTGATGAGTGCTCTAGGTAGTTCATTGAGCTTCCTGCCATTCAGTAACTGCCTGCCCGTATCGGAGGTACAGGCAGACAGCTAAACAGACAGTTTGTAGAAGCCTGGCATTACACCCACGATCAGTGCCGGGACAAGGTCATCTGGTGCCCAGGGCAAAGATGGAAAACTGCGCCCCCCCCCCCCCCGCCGCTGTGAAAGCTACAATGCCTACAGATGATGGGATCTATACTGGGAATTTGTTAAATACTAGTATTGGCAGCGATCAGTGACTTAGGCGCGGTTCACACTGGGGAAACTTGTCACGCCCCATTCAGTACAATGAAACCATTCTAATCGGACCAACAAGACACAGCACATCAGGGCACATCAGGGCACAGGTCACAATACACGAGGGCACAGCACATCAGGGCACAGCACATCAGGGCACAGCACATCAGGGCACATCAGGGCACAGCACATCAGGGCACAGGTCACAGTACATCAGGGTACAGAGCCCAGCACATCCAGGTACAGCACACCAGGCCACATCAGGGTACAGCACATCAGGGTACAGAGCCCAGCACATCAGGTCACAGTACATTGGGGCACATGACATTAAGGCACAGCACATGGGGGCACAAGGCACATCGGGGCACATCAGGGCACAGGGCACATAGCACATTAGGGCACATCCGGGCACATGGCACATCAGGGCATGGGGCACATCAGGGCACATCAGGGTACAGAGCACATCAGGGTACATGACACAGCACATCAGGGTACAGGGCACATCAGGGTACAGAGCACATCAGGGCACAACACATCAGGGTATAGGGCACGGAGCACATCAGGGCACGGAGCACATCAGGGCACGGAGCACATCAGGGCACGGAGCACATCAGGGCACGGGGCACATCAGGGCACGGGGCACATCAGGGTAAGGAGCACATCAGGGCACATGGCACATCAGGGCACATGGCACATCAGGGCACAGGGCACAAAGCACATCAGGGCACGGAGCACATCAGGGCATGGGGCACGGGGCACATCAGGGTACAGAGCACATCAGGGTACAGAGCACATCAGGGTACAGAGCACATCAGGGTACAGAGCACATCAGGGTACAGAGCACATCAGGGTACAGAGCACATCAGGGTACAGAGCACATCAGGGTACAGAGCACATCAGGGTACAGAGCACATCAGGGTACAGAGCACATCAGGGTACAGGGCACATCAGGGTACAGAGCACATCAGGGCACAACACATCAGGGTATAGGGCACAGCAGATCAGGGTACAGGGCACATCAGGGTAAGGAGCACATCAGGGTAAGGAGCACATCAGGGCACGGGGCACATCAGGGCACATGGCACATCAGGGCACAGCACATCAGGGTACAGGGCACATCAGGGCACATAGCACATCAGGGCACGGAGCACATCAGGGTAAGGAGCACATCAGGGCACATGGCACATCAAGGGCACGGGGCACAAAGCACATCAGGGCACGGAGCACATCAGGGCATGGAGCACATCAGTGCATGGGGCACATCAGGGTACATGGCACATCAGGGCATGGGGGACATCAGGGCACGGAGCACGTCGGGGCACGGAGCACGTCGGGGCACGGAGCACGTCGGGGCACGGAGCACGTCGGGGCACGGAGCACGTCGGGGCACGGAGCACGTCGGGGCACGGAGCACGTCGGGGCACGGAGCACGTCGGGGGCACGGAGCACGTCGGGGCACGTCGGAGCACGTCGGGGCACGTCGGAGCACGTCGGGGCACATCATGGGGCACGTCGGGGCACATCATGGGGCACGTCGGGGCACATCATGGGGCACGTCGGGGCACATCATGGGGCACGTCGGGGCACATCATGGGGCACATCATGGGGCACGTCGGGGCACATCATGGGGCACGTCGGGGCACATCATGGGGCACGTCGGGGCACATCATGGGGCACGTCGGGGCACATCATGGGGCACGTCGGGGCACGTCGGGGCACATCATGGGGCACGTCGGGGCACATCATGGGGCACGTCGGGGCACATCATGGGGCACGTCGGGGCACATCATGGGGCACGTCGGGGCACATCATGGGGCACGTCGGGGCACATCATGGGGCACGTCGGGGCACATCATGGGGCACGTCGGGGCACATCATGGGGCACGTCGGGGCACATCATGGGGCACGTCGGGGCACATCATGGGGCACGTCGGGGCACATCATGGGGCACGTCGGGGCACATCATGGGGCACAACATAGGGCACATTGTTTACTAGCCTGCATGCAGAGCAGCGCTGGAAGCATCTGTGATAAGTTCTCTCATGTCACGCTGCTCCCCGGCGGCCCCTCCTCTCTTTTCATCCATCCCAGATGATGTCACAAGCAAATAGGGAAGGACGAGAAGAGAGGAGGGGCCGCCAGGGAGCAGCGTCACATGAGAGAGAGAACTTATCACAGATGCTTCCAGCGCTGCTCTGCATGCATCTCGATCTACCAGGCGCCAGCTGTCGGCGATTGACGGGTAGATCCTCCAATGCAGGACAGAAACTGCCTGATAAGGAAGTGAGAGGCGGGGCGGGGCTGGTCTCAGGCTTGTGCAGGAGCGCACTCGGCACATGTTAAAAATGATCAATTTTCGCTAGGCCGGCGTTGTAAACTCTGGATAGGTAGCAGGAATTTTTACAACACCGGTTCACTGGCGCTTCTATTGCGCCCCTCTTCCTCCAGTAAATGGTCCCGCCCAGGGCATCCGCCCCTTCCGCCCCCCCCTTGTACCGGCCCTGCCCACGATCTGCTGATCGTAAATGCAATGCTTTTCAGGCTCCAAAAAAAAGTGCATTTTATTATTTTAAAGATGAACTTATCCTTTAAATTAACAATACAGTGAATTTCTCTGTCACAGCCAGGGCAGCCATCAGAAATTGTTCTCCAGGGCTTGCCTATAGGCCATCCTACTGATTCCGCACACCGGCCACCTCACCTGTACGCACTCAGCCCCCCTCCAATCCTGTATAATATGTCGGCCCCCCCACACCTGTGTATTTGTCAGACACACACACCTGTATATATGTCAGCACCCCCCCCCCCCCCACACACACCTGTGTATATGTCAACCACTCCTCCACACACGTGTGTGTGTGTGTGTGTGTGTGTGTGTGTGTGTGTCAGCGACACGCACACACACACACACCTGTATATATGTCAGCCACTCCTCCACACACCTGTATATATGTCAGCGCCACATACACCTGTATATATGTCAGCGCGCCACAAACACCTGTATATCTGTATATAGGTCAGACACACACACACACACACACACACACACACACACACACACACACACACACACACACACACACACACACACACACACACACACACCTGTGTATATATGGCAGCGCCCCCACACACCTGTATATATGGCAGCGCCCCCACACACCTGTATATATGGCAGCCCCACATTGGGGATGGGCTGACTGCTCGAGTCGAACCTGAGTTCGACTCGAACATCAGCTGTTTGATCGAACATTATGGGCCGTTCGCGCCAAATTCGAGCGGCGCGTCACGGTCCATAATGCACTTCGTCATCACAGTGCATTGCTGGCTGATGATTGGCCAAGCATGCACTATGACCCGCATGCTCTGGCCAATCACAGCGCCGTAAGCAAACAGAGCCATAATTGGCCAAAGGCAGGGTGCTTTTGGCCAATTATGGCTCAGGGGGTTAAGTACATGCCCTACACTATATAAGGCCGCCTGCACGTCGGCCCTATGTAGTGTGTTGCTGGTGGAGAGAGTTAGATAGAGAAAGAGAGTGTCATTTCAATTATTTGAGCAGGCAATTTATTCAGTTGGCTAGATCTCACTGCAGACTGTTCCTGCTGTACTATTTCTAATCTACTTCAGGCAGGCAGTTGATTCAGTTAGCTGCAGTGTATTTAATAAATAAAAAGATAGATATACATACATACAGTCAGACTGATATATAGCCACTGTATCCAGTTTAGCTAGATCTTACTGCAGACTGTTCCTGCTCTACTGTTTCTGATATACTTCAGGCAGTCAGTTGATTCAGTTAGCTGCAATGTATTTTTTTATACACACACACATTATATATATATATATATATATATATATATATATATATATATATATATATATATATATATATATATATATATATATACACAATTACAGTGGGGACAAAGTATTCAGGCCCCCTTAAATTTTTCACTCTGTTATATTGCAGCCATTTGCTAAAATCATTTTAAGTTCATTTGTTTTCCTCATTAATGTACAGAAAGCACCCCATATTGACAGAAAAACACAGAATTGTTGACATTTTTGCAGATTTATTAAAAAAGAAACTGAAATATTACATGGTCCTAAGTATTCAGACCCTTTTGCTGTGACACTCATTTATTTAACTCAGGTGCTGTCCATTTCTTCTGATCCTTGAGATGGTTCTACACCTTCATTTGAGCCCAGCTATGTTTGCTTATACTGATTGGACTTGATTAGGAAAGCCACACACGTGTCTATAGAAGACCTTACAGCTCACAGTGTGTGTCAGAGCAAATGAGAATCATGAATTCAAAGGAACTGCCTGACGAGCTCAGAGACAGAATTGTGGCAAGGCACAGATCTGGCCAAGTTTACAAAAAAATTCTGCTGCACTTAAGGTTCCTAAGAGCACAGTGGCCTCCATAATCCTTAAATGGAAGACGTTTGGGACGACCAGAACCCTTCCTAGAGCTGGCCGTCCAGCCAAACTGAGCTATCAAGGGAGAAGAGCCTTGGTGAGAGAGGTAAAGAAGAACCCAAAGATCACTGTGCCTGAGCTCCAGAGATGCAGTCGGGAGATGGGAGAAAGTTGTAGAAAGTCAACCATCACTGCAGCCCTCCACCAGTCGGGGCTTTATGGCAGAGTGGCTCAACGGAAGCCTCTCCTCAGTGCAAGACACATGAAAGCCCGCATGGAGTTTGCTAAAAAAAACACCCTAAGGACTCCAAGATGGTGAGAAATAAGATTCTCTGGTCTGAGACCAAGAGAACTTTTTGGCCTTAATTCTGTGTGTGGAGAAAACCAGGCACTGCTCATCACCTGTCCAATACAGTCCCAACAGTGAAGCATAGTGGTGGCAGCATCATGCTGTGGGGGTGTTTTTTCAGCTGCAGGGACAGGACGACTGGTTGCAATTTGAGGGAAAGATGAATGCAGCCAAGTACAGGGATATCCTGGACGAAAACCTTCAGAGTGCTCAGGACCTCAGACGGGGCCGAAGGTTTACCTTCCAACAAGACAATGACCCTAAGCACACAGCTAAAATAATGGAGTGGCTTCACAACAACTCCGTGACTGTTCTTGACTGGCCCAACCAGAGCCCTGACTTAAACCCTATTGAGCATCTCTGGAGAGACCTAAAAAATGGCTGTCCACCAATGTTTACCATCCAACCTGACAGAACTGGAGAGGATCTGCAAGGAGGAATGGCAGAGGATCCCCAAATCTAGGTGTGAATAACTTCTTGCATCTTTCCCAAAAGACTCATGGCTGTCTTAGATCAAAAGGGTGCTTCTACTAAATACTTAGGACCATGTGATATTTCAGTTTTTCTTTTTTAATAAATCTGCAATAATGTCAACAATTCTGTGTTTGTTTTTATCAATATGGGGTGCTGTGTGTACATTAACCAGGAAAAATAACTTAAATGATTTTAGCAAATGGCTGCAATATAACAGTGAAAAACTTAAGGGGGTCTGAATACTTTCCGTCGTGTGTGTTATATATATATATATATATATATATATTTCTAGCCAAGCCTATACCTGACTGTAGGCCATTCCTGGAGTATGTGTTCAAAGACACTGGAAGGCCACCAAGGAGAGGCAGACGCTCACAGGCCACTAAAAGAAGGAAAATGGGCTCTGTGTCTACAGCCAACAGTGCTGGTCGTGGACACTGCATCCTCAGCACGTAGCTGTGGGGCACGCTTGTCCTTTTTTCGGCAGCTGGCCATGTTGAGCCACAACATGCAGAAGAGTTGGTAGAGTGGATCACCAAGCCGTCCTCATCCTCTGTCACCCAGGCTCAGGGTACTTTGTCTGCCAATGCAGCTGCCAAAGTGGCCTCTTCCATCGGCTCAATGTCATCAGTCATTCCTTCCCTAGCCCCACCATCATGCCCTGAGGAGTCTCCCGAACTGTTCGACCACAGTGTAGTGTACATGCTGCAGGAGGATGCGCAGCGTTTTGAAGGCTCTGATGATGGTACCCAGGTTGAGGATGAAGGCAGTAACGTGAGCCCAGAGAGGGGGTGCCCAAGAAGGACAAGAAACTGGCAGTCATATTCCCCCAGTTGCAGCATACTGCCAGGTTTGCTCCAGTGGCGAGGAGGGAGGGGATGAGGTCACTGACTCTACGTGGGTGCCAGATAGAAGAGAGGAGGAGGCACATCTTCAACGAGGCAGGATGCCCTGCAGGGGCCAGCTTAAGGGCAGGAAACCGACTGCATCGCACCGCAGAGCTCCGCATGTGCAAGGAGCTGCTGAATCCGTTTTTCCAAAAGTTCTTTGGTGTGGGCCTTTTTTGAGACGTGTGCAGCAGATCGCACCTTTGCTGTTTGCAACATATGTCTGAAGCGTATCAAGCGTGGCCAAAACAGCAGCCGCTGGGGCACCACATGCTTGACCAGACATATGTCGAGCTCCCATGCAGTCTGTTGGCAACAGTACTTTAAAGACCCACACCAAAGAACAAGGTGGACCTCTCCTTGCTCCTCATCAGCTGGGATCTCTAACCCCACTATAACTTCAGTCCTCTCAGAGACCTGCACTGAGAGGAATGAAGCTGTAGAATTGGGTGTCCCAAGCACTTGCAGGCAATCTGCTAGCGGTACACCAACATCTGATTGTAGCAGGCAAATTTCTCTACCCCAGTTGCTAAACCGGCGAAAAATTCGGTCCCAGCCATCCACATGCTCAGCGGCTGAATGCTAGTTTGGCTAAATTGCTAGCGCTCTAACTGCTGCCTTTTCAGCTGGTAGACTCTGCCCCTTTCGAGAATTTGTGGAATGTGTGCTACCTCAGTGGCAGGTTCCCAAATGCCAATTTTTTTTTTCTCTCGAAAGGCCATTTCGGCTCTACCGACATGTGTAAGGCAATGCCTTGGCCTCTTGGGACAGGGTGGTCAGTGGTAAGGTGCATATTACCGCTTACTCATGGTCCAGCAGGCATGGTCAGGGACGTTGCCTTTTCTTTCATGGCGCACTGGGTAACCCTGCTGGCAGCTGGGAAGGATGCAGGACAGGGTGCAGTATTGTTGGAGCTTGTTCTGCCACCACGCCTCCAAAATGCTGGTAGTGGTGATTCTGCCACACCTCTCCTCCACCCCCTCCTCTTCTTACTCTATGGCCTCCTTTCTGTGCAGATTGGTCCTCGGAACCAGCGGTGCTCCATAGGCGTTCTAGGTGCTACGCAAGCACTCAGGCAAAAAGATGCCATGTTGGTCTGCTTAGGGGACAGGCGTCACACTGGGGCAGAGATTCTGTCAGCTCTGCAGGGGCAGGCCCAGAGGTGGTTGACGCCATGCCAGCTTCAGCCAGGAATGGTGGTTTGCGACAATGGCACCAACCTCCTCTCCGCCCTCCAAAAAGGACACTTCACCCATGTTCCCTGTTTGGCTCACGTCCTTAATTTGGTGGTGCAGCGGTTCTTGTACAGGTACCTGGGCTTACAGGATCTCCTGAGGCATGCCAGGAAAGTCTGTGGGCATTTCCTCCAGTCATATAATTCCAGTGCTTGGCTGACTGACCTCCAAAAGGAATGCAACCTGCCCAAGAACAGCCTCATCTGTGACATGCCCACCAGGTGGAACTCAACATTGGCAATGCTGCAGCAGCTGCACATGCAGCAGAGGGCCATCAATGAGTACTTGTGCGAGTATGGCACCAGCACAGGGTCAGGAGAGCTTGGCTTTTTTTTTTGCCATGCCAGTGGCTCATGATC
Organism: Lithobates septentrionalis; assembly: GCA_037952835.1. Taxonomy (NCBI): domain Eukaryota; kingdom Metazoa; phylum Chordata; class Amphibia; order Anura; family Ranidae; genus Lithobates; species Lithobates septentrionalis. Next base: position 10,820,042 of record JBBDGP010000319.1, read on the forward strand.
AAAGATGCATGCACTGTCCTGTCACCATTTGAGGAGGCCACAAGGATGGTGAGCAGTGACAGTGTATGCATCAGTGATACTGTCCCTCTTGTCTTCCTGTTGGAGCACACACTGCGTGGAATAATGGACAGGGCACTTGAGGCAGAACAGAGGGAGGAAGAGGAGGACTTCCTTACCTCTCAAGGCCCCCTTTATCCAGACAGTATTCCTGCAGGCCCGCCTAACACACAGGAAGAGGAGGAGAATTGTGTCAGCATGGAGGTAGAACCTGGCACTTAGCAGCAGTCTTCAAGTGTTCATTTTCAGTCCTCAGAAACCCATGGACTTTTATGTGGCTGGGAGGAGGTGGCTGTGGATCAGGTCTTTCTTGGTGACCCAGAGGACTCCGGACCGAATGCCTCAGCAAACCTACGCTGCATGGCCTCCCTGATCCTGCGAAAGGACCCTTGGATTTGTGGTATCAAGGAGAGGGATCAGTATTGGCTGGCAACCCTTCTTGATCCATGTTACAAGGGTAAGGTAGCGGAACTTATCCAGCCATCGCAGAGGATGAAACATCTTCGGGAGGCCTTGCAGAAAGGTTTGTGCAAAGAGTTTCCAGAGCCTGGGAGGTCACAATTTCCTGGTACTCATTGACAACTTGTTACTGAGGCTTCGGTCAGTCACAGAAGAAGCGGTGGAGAAGGTGGCCGTCTGACCGATGCGTTCAGACAATTTTTTTTTTTTTAAGTCCACAGCCCCAAGGTCTGATCGGTTCCAGCAACCATCGCCAGTGTCTGTTGTACATGGTGCAGGAATACCTAGGGGCAAGATCAGACTTGGAGACCTTTCCAACCGAAAATCCACTGGATTACTGGGTCTTGAAGGATCACTGGCCAGAGCTTGCACAGTATGCAATTGAGCTACTGGCCTGTCCTGCATCCAGCGTTCTTTCGGAACGCATATTCAGTGCTGCTGGAGGCTTTGTAACCGATCAGAGTGCGCCTGTCCACTGACTCGGTTGATCGGCTCACCTTCATAAAAATGAATCAGTCTTGGATCACCAGCTACCAAGCACCTGATGCTCATTTAACCGATTAATTTTTTTTTTTATGAATGTGAGATCCCTTCAAGATCTCGGACGCCTATGCTGACTATCCTGTTATGCTGAGTAACTATCCTATTCCTCCTCAATGTTCATGTTGATAGCTTCTAAGAACATTTTTGGTTCTGGGCACCACCACCAGTGGCTAAGGCCCAATTTTTCTGCCCCTGTTTAACAGGGGCGTGTAATTACAATTTTTGATCAAATATTTAACAGCAGGGGCTCGTTCCTGTGCTCAACAAGAGTATCTGTGAGGGGTTGCAGTGTTGTGGCACCACTGCCTAAGGCCCAATTTTTCTGCCCCTGTTTAACAGGGGCATGTAATTACAATTCTTGATATATTTTACAGCAGGGCTTACAGTGTTCTGGTACCACCAACACCTAAGGCCCAATTTTCCGCAGAGTATATAGGGCAGGCCGTATAGTATATACAGGAGGTCCCCTATTTTCAAACATATGACTTACAAACGACTCCTACTTACAGAGGGAGACAACAGGAAGTGAGAGGAAATCTACCCCTAGGAAGGGAAATTCTCTCCTGCAAGAGTTAATATGGGGAAAAAGGTGTCTCTTCCACTGATTTATCACCAATCCTTGTTTTCCCTTTAAAAACCCCAAATTTTCAAAATCCAATTGCCATTGGGACAGAAAGTGAGGTGAAATCTTCTGAATAGGGGCACAGACAGCAAAACAAATGTTACAGGGGCGATGACCCTTCCCTATGTTTTCCAAAAAGCTTTAAAATAGATTTTTTGGCTGGAGGTACTCTTACAAAATGTACCTATTACAAACCGATTCTACATAAGAACAAACCTACAGTCCCTGTCTTGTTTGCACCGCCTGTATACTGCTGTTCAGAGTATATAGGGCCTGGGGGCCCAATGCCTTTTTTTCTTTTATTTGGGTGCGGGGTTCCCCTTAATATCCATACAAGACCCAAAGGGCCTGGTAATGGGCTCGGGGGGGGGGGGGGGTACCCATGCTGTTTGTCTCTCTGATTTTCATCCATATTGCCGGGACCCGACATTACATTAAAGCCTCAAGCAGTTTTAAATTACTTTTTTATTCCTTTAGAAATGTCATTTTGTGCAGGGACTGTTCTAAACACGGGAAACATGCGCCACTTTACAGGCATACTATTGACACCCCCCCAGGTACGATATTTAAAGGAATATTTCACTTTAAGCATCATTAAAATCACTGCTCCTGAAAAAACGTCAGGTTTTTAAAAAAAAAAAAATTTCCATTGATGCATGTCTCCTGGAGCAGCACCCGGGTCTCCAAACCGTTTTTAGGACAATACCATGCAAATTAGCCTTTAAAATGAGCACTTTTGATTTCGAACGTTCGAGTCCCATAAAATTTAAGTGTTCGAATGTTCGTGCGAACTTTCGCTCCGTTCGCATGTTCTGGTTGCGAACCAAACGAGGTGGGTGTTCGGCCCACCCCTACCCCACATAGACAAATCTGTACACAAACAGCCCCCCTCCCTTTCCTTCACAGCCCCTACTTGTAACTTCCTACCTGGTTCCAGCTCGTTTTTACAAAGGTGACATGTTGCTGAGAAGCATAGTACAGGCAGATCCCTGTCATATGAAGGGTGCACATGCACATAGTAGCCAGAGGTGGCAGTAGAGCTTGATGTCTAAAATCAATGACACGAGAACTGCAGAAACTGAGAGATCGTTTCTATACTGCACAGCATGGATCCCCTTCATCCGTCCTGCCTTCTTCTGGCCCAGGTGGGCCCCTTACAGTTGTAACAGCTGTACTCCCTGATGGCGGCCCTAGTCACAGCACTACAGATTGAAAAGGAAAGCTCATTTTAATAACATACAATTACAATATGGCCTGTGCATAATTTATTGTATATGCTCTACATTAGGGCTGCTGAAATTAATCGCAGCATCGATGCATCGCGATTCGGGTGTCCCCGATGCAGCATCGATGCATGCGACCCAAAAAATCGATGTCTGGCCCCGCCCCCTCCCGGGAGAGCGCTCCGTGCATAAAACTGTTTTTAGTGTGTGTATATTCCGGTCATGTGATTATTAGCCGCGCCTCCCTCCTCTCAGTCTCTCCTGGTGTCAGCTCCGCCCACTGACTGGAGCTATCAGGTCAGAAGAGAGGCGGGCGGGGCTGACATCAGGAGAGACGTGAGGGGAGGGAGGCGCGGCTGAGATTCACATGACCGGAATATTCACACACTAATAACTTTATGCACGGAGCGCTCTCCCGGGAGAATTCACTGCTGACCTGAGATGTGACAACCGGCGGAACACCGGCCGCACGAATGGAGATCGGGGGGAGATGGTGAGCAGGCAGATCGCCCTGCTCATTACAGGCTGCCACCGGCAGAGCAGCATGTAAGTACGGAGGGGGAGGGGGGGGCGCTGTGACACAAGTCCATATCATAGAATTGTCTTCTATGTCCCTTCATCACACCACAACTCTGCATTATTGTCCAGTGTCTGATCATCTCCTGTGCCATGTCCGCAGTGTGTGACCATCTCCTGTGCCATGTCCGCAGTGTGTGACCATCTCCTGTGCCATGTCCGCAGTGTGTGACCATCTCCTGTGCCATGTCCGCAGTGTGTGACCATCTCCTGTGCCATGTCTGCGGTCTCTAATCATCTCCTGTAGCATGTCTGCAGTCTCTGACCATCTCCTTTAGTATTTTGGAAGAGAGCCTGGAGCTCCTGTCTCCTTTCTTTTTCTTAAGAACAGATAGAATAAAAAAAATGGAGTTCTCCTGACTACTTTAATTTTTTTTTTTTTAATGAAAACCATGAGCACCTGCGGACTTGCGCTGTAATCGTGATGCATCGCGGAATCGAATCGTTATCGAATCGTGAGGCCAGTGAAGATGCGCACCCCTACTCTACATACATACTTTTTTTTTTTTGTTTGTTTGTTTGTGGAGCTACCCTTCAATTCACCTGCCAAAAGCTTGTATCCAGTACCTCATTTTCACATTTCTTTACTATACTGTAGGTGGTACAATAGAGTTAATCAACAGGGATTGCATTTGATTGGCGCGCTCACTGTTTAGAACTAGGACAGCTATATGATTCAGAGGAGAGACCCTACCCCTTCTTCCTTATCTTTGCAGGTAACTGTCACAAAAAAGTATTTAGTTAAAGTATATGGAAATCCAATCACTACAATCTTATATAAGATGTTATTTCAAAACAAAATTTTAATATTTTTAAATCTCCAGCTTTCATTAACTGGTTGCCGCCCGCCCACCATCAAATGACAGCGGGGCGGTGCGGCTCTCGTTCTGGGACGAGTCGACGTGATATGACGGCGTCCCAGAACGGCCGCTCTCACTCCTGCGCCGTGTTGCTAGGACATGGCGCGACCCCGATCTCTGTAAAGACCCGCGTCTGCGGTAGGATACCCACGTGTCCCAGATTGCCCGGAAAATCTCGCAATTAGCAGGTCTGTTCCGGGTCCCGGGCACCCTCATTCTGGGACAATACAGTGTCCCGGAATTGGCCCTGGGTCGATCTAATGCCCCCTAAAATAGTCTTTGCATCGTCTGTCTCTCACTGCCTCAGCCTGTGGTGAACCCCTAGCTGGCAGAGACCCTTTAGTTTATTCACCACCACCGCTGAGTTCTGTGCTGAACTGTCAGCACTTCTCAGAAACTCAGTGTGTGTCAGCCTGGAGCGAGCAAGCCTCTCGGTGCACTGTGCAGAGGACGGTAGGCAGATAGGGGTCGGCAGGGGAGGACACTGACAGATGATATTGCATCCTGGATGGAAGGAGGACACATCCTTAGATATCAGGGCAGAGTTCATGCTGGGACTTGAAATCCTTCACTTTTGGGGATGTGACCCCCCCCCCCCCCCCCCAAAGTGAACTACAGGTCCCAGCACGTGAACCTCTCAAAGCTGAAGATATTTCCTGCATCACTGCACACATAATTCCTCACACCTGTTTTCTGTCCAGCTGTTAACGGTCTCTTCTCTCCTACTTGTTTGCCTCTCACTACACCTGCAGCAGCAGCCCCCCCCCCCCCCCTCCTCCTTCATCCTCAGCCTTTCATGTTCTGTCACTTTTTCACCTACTAGTCTTCTTAACCCCTCTGTATGCTAAGCAATCCTCTCAGCAGTGGCCCATCTCTCATCTGCAACTATCACAGGCTCAGAATCTTGCCAGCATTCCATTCTTTGCTCCTTCAACCTGCCAGAATTTTTTTTTTTTTTTCTCCACTGCAGCAGTGTAACTACAGGGGTCGCCATTGCAACCCAGCCTCATACTCCAGGGGGCCCATGCAGCTTAACTCTAAACCTGTATAGGAGGGGCAGCATATAGAGGAACTGATGCCCTCCATGTTCTTCTTGCAGCTACTGAATGCCTGCAGGTGGTAAAGGAGGAAAAGCGGGCATTCAGTGGCTGCAAGAAGAACATGGAGGGCATCAGTTCCTCCTATATGCCGCCCCGCCTATCCAGTTTACTTCTGCTGCCCACATGTCCTTCAACGCTCTCTTGGCCCCTCTGTGATCTTCCCCAGCAACTTCTCTGCTTTCTCCAACCCCCTACTGTCCTCTGGTCCCACCTGTGCTCTTCTTCAGGCCCCCCACCTCGTGCTGTTCTCCGGTCTCCTCCCCGTCCCCCCATTGTGCTGTTCTCGGGTCCCCCCACCCCCCTTGTGCTCTTCTGAGGTCCTCATGCTTTTCTCCAAGCTCCTCCTGTGCTCTGGTCTCCATGCTGTTCTCTGGTTCCCCTTCCCCTTGGTCTTTTCTCCAGTTCCCTGCTGTTCTTTAGTCCCCTGTGCCCCCTTCTGCCCTCGCAGCTCTGCCAGGTTCCCCCCTCCCCTCTCCCACCAGCTGCTGCGGGGATATGTCAGGATGGAGAGCAGAGACGGGGGCTGATAAATACCTCCCAACTGTCCCCAATTTGGAGGGACTGTCCCTCTTTCCTCCTTTTGTCCCTCATCTTGGTCTGATCTATAAAGTTGTCTATGAAATGCACTAATTATCTATTAACCAACTTAAGGACTAGCCTCGTTTTGGATTTTAGGTGTTTACATGTTTAAAACCGTTTTTTTCTGATAGAAAATTACTTAGAACCCCCAAACATTATATATGGTTTTCTTCTAACACCCTAGAGAATAAAATGGCGGTCATTGCAATACTTTTTTTTTTTTGCACCGTATTTGCGCAGCGGTCTTAAAAGCGCACTTTTTTTGGAAAAATTCACTTTTTCGAATAAAAAATAAGACAACAGTAAAGTTAGCCCAATTTTATTTTTTATATTGTGAAATATAATGTTACGCCAAGTAAATTCATACCCAACATGTCACGCTTGAAAATTGCGCCCGCTCGTGGAATGGCGTCAACTTTTACCCTCAAATCTCCATAGGCGACGTTAAAAAAAATTCTACAGGTTGCATATTTTGCGGTACAGAGGAGGTCTAGGGCTAGAATTATTGCTCTCGCTCTACCGGTCGCTGCGATACCTCACGTGTGGTTTGACCACCGTTTTCATATGCGGGCGCTACTCGCGTATGCGTTCGCTTCTGCGCGCGAGCTCGTCGGGACAGGGGGGTTTTAAAAGATTTTTTTTTTTATTTATTTTTACACTGTTTTAAAAAAATAAAAAAATAAAAAAAATGGTGTCACTTTTATTCCTATTACAAGGGATGTAAACATACCTTGTAATAGAAAAAAGCATGGCAGGACCTCTTAAATATGAGATCTGGGGTCAAAAAGACCTATTTACACTAAAATGCAATAAAAAAAAAAAAAGTCATTTAGAAAAATGACATTTGAAAAAATGTGCCTTTTTTTTTTTTTTTTTTTTTTTTTAAGAGGCGTGGACGGAAGTGACGTTTTGATGTGCTTCTGCCCAGCAGTGTCATGGAGACGAGTGAGCGCCATCTTAGCCTCACTCGTCTCCAGACACACCACCGAGCAGGACGCGATCGCCTCCGCCGCTACGACGGCTCCGGTAAGCGGCGGAAGGCACCGGATCGCGGCGGGAGGGGGGTCCCCTCTCCCGCCACCGATAAAAGTGATCTTGCGGCGAATCCGCCGCAGGGACCACTTTTATCTGAAAGCCGGCCGCCGCACGAAAACGGGGATACCGGGGTTATGGCAGCTAGCCCCGTTCAAAGTTTGGACGTACATCGTCGTTCGGCGGTCTTGAAGTGGTTAAAAAGCATTTTATAGAGCTAATCCTTTAATCCATATTCCAAATTGCTGCATTTGTAAATTCCAGAAGCCAATAAAAAAGAATAGTGGGGGGGGGGGGGGGGGGAAGCACCTGTGGGTTTAACCAATCCCCCTTTTTTATTTATTTATTTTTTTTAATTCTCCTTTTTTAAAGGGGGAGTGGTAGGGGGCATGTCCTATGCCTACATGTTTTTGCTAATAGGTGCCCCTTATTCCCATCTCAGAAAGTTGGGAGGTATGCAAACCCCGCCATGGCGCTTGCTCCTCCTCCACCTGAGACTCTGGCCACTGGTTGCCTAGCAATAAGTGACCTCACAGCCGCAACTCTGCCCAGCATGCAAAGTGGAGGAGAGGTTAACTTTCTCCTCCTCCGCGCCTAACTCTCCAGTCTCCACCATGCGGACAGAACACCTGCACTGCAGTCTGGGTTAGGATCTCCGTGGCTCTGCCCCTGGCTGTATCCCCTCATACTCCCCCTCCTCGGCTGTTTACATGTACACAGGAGCCGGAAGGGGACACTGATCTGAGGTCTGTTGTTAAGCTTATATTATATGTATATAGAAGGACTGAGGAGGGGGACAAGGACAGTGAGCAGGAAAAAGGTAAAAAGCACCCCCCAGCACATTTCCCACCTCCACCTCTACTAGCACAAGTGGAAGGGGAGGGGGTCTACACTGAGGGGGGGGTCTACACTGAGGGGGGGGTCTACACTGAGGGGGGGGTCTACACTGAGAGGGGGGTACGTACTGAGGGAGAGGGGGGTCTATACTTAATGTAGTAATAGAAATGCATTTTATGCATGGTGTTGGGATGATATAAGTGTTAAAACCAGCCATTCGCCCGACAAATCACTCACTGCAGAAATCCCGTCAACCCCGAGACTACATTCAACACAACTCTCCCCCGCGCTCCCCCCCCCCCCCCCCCCCCTTGGCAAAATTGTCCCTGAATGGCAGTTTGGAAATGTGGTCACCCTAGTCTGTTCACAGCCGGTCACATGTAAAACAAGGAAGTGCCGGTAATCGGCGCTCCTTGCCTCACACTGACTGAGTGTGTGGCGAGGAAAGTCGATCAGCAGCATTTCCACGCAGGGGGACAGCGCCCTGACTACAGTATAGTAAAAACAGTGTAACCATACAGTGCCCACCAATGCCAGAAATCGGTGCCCACCAAATTTTTACATTTTAAAAGCCAATATAAATAGAAGTGGTAAAAAAAAAGTCCTTGTGGCTTATATTTAACTTTCTTTAAAAAAAAAAAAAAAAAATCTCCTTTTTTAAGGGGGTGTGGCAGAGGGCGTGTGCTATGCCTAAATACGTTTGTTAGTAGGTGTTCCTCATTCCCATCTCAAAATATTGGGAGGTATGCAGCAGTACATGAGTAGACAGGAAGTGGCTGCAGTTGATTAGCAGAACTGAGATTATTATTAAGTGTTCTTGCATAGCAAGACCACTTACTGTTATCTCACATATATATTATTATTAAGTGTTCTTGCATAGCAAGACCACTTACTGTTATCTCACATATATATTATTCTTATTATTATAGCCAAATTTACCACCCTAACTCCTCCCACAGTTTTTACACTACATAGACAAGTAATATACCGAAACGTGCGGATTGTTCCCGAATGGTGTGCTATTACTTTGTGGAACGTTTCGCCGAATGGTTCACGAAATATCGTCGTTTTTGCGGCGAAATTGGTCCCATAGGAATGAATGGGGAAACTAGAGTGGGAGATGACAAAAGCTGGAAAATCAGAACATGATTTCTAAACTGCCGCCACTCCCTCATTTTCAAGCCCACCTACACAAATCTTATATCAAAACGTTCAGCTATCCCTGCTGCCACTAAACATGTCCACGGCTAAGCCATAGTCCTGATAGTTTTCACAATATGACCATTTGTTTGCAACTCACGCCGTCCATTGACATTCATTGAAACTACACTCTAGCCCCCTTCAAATTTGAAGGGCAATTTCTAAACTGCGACTGTGCCTTCATTTTTAATATTTCAGAGACATACTATGTATCAAAATCTAGGTCTGGGTCTTGTGATTCTCACAATATAAAGATCTTCGCTGTAGGATGTATAGTTTTTAAAATACGGCCATTTGTTTAGAGGTCATTTCAGGAAATTTTAGCCATTAATCAGAGTGTACTGTTAGTGTTTGTTTTGTTGCCATGGTTACCAAAGCTTCTGTTATACACAGGGGGGAGGTGGCTGGAGCATCTCAGCTGATTACAGAGCCCGGG
>JBBDGP010000320.1:0-239017 GCA_037952835.1 Lithobates septentrionalis
CTCAATCCCTCTCCCCCTCTCTCCCCCTCCCCTCTCCCTTTCTCTCCCCCCCTCTCTCTCCCCCCTATCTCTCCCCCTCTCTCTCTCTCTCTCCCTCTCCGTTCTCTCTTCCTCTCCCCTCTCTCTCTCCCCTCTCTCCTCCCCTCTCTCTCCCCCTCTCCCCTCTCTACTCCCCTCTCTCTCTCCCTCTCCCTTCCCCTCTCTCCCACCCCTCCACTCTCTCCCCCTGCCCTCTCTCTACCTGCCCTCCTCTCTCCCTTTTCCCCTCTCATTCTCTCTCTCCCTGCCCCCCCTCTCCCTCCCTACCCCTTCTCTCCTTTCTCTATCTCTCTCCCTGCTCTCTCTCTCTGACCTCTCCTTTTCTCTCTCCTTGCCCCCTGACACTCTCTCCTTCTGCCTTCCTCATTCTCACAGATTTAAAAATGATTGTGGGGGGACAGACACCATGTTTTACCGCACCAGGTGACACTATCCCTAGTGACATCACTGCATGCATCTATGGGTCAGGCCTGCTTTGGTGGCAAAAGGGGAACCTACTCAATATTAGGTGGGTAGTCATAAGGCTATGGATGATCAGTTCATTTTGATAAGTAAGTAATGATAAAGGGTTATTTATTTTTTTGTATTTTCCACAGAACAGGGAAGTAATAGGAAATCTCTCTTGGGGAGCTCCAGATAGTAAACCTGACAAGGGTTCTAAAAAAAGAAAAGTTTGGGCTCCTTATAGACTTTGAGTAGTCAGACACTTGGCAGCCCAGCACTTCTCCTCTCCGTGTTCCTGCATGAAGAGAGCTGTAAAGGGGAGTTAGTAATTGATATCATATGATTATATCAGACACAGACAAGGAATACGCCTTACATTGCACAGGCAGTTTTATTTATTAATCATTTCATTGACAAAGCAAGAAAGACAAATTCTGGTCATTCAAAGCATACAGATTTCAAAGAATATGTCCAAATGTGATCATTTATATGGTGTTCAGATACATTGATATCTTCAAATCCATTGGACACTTTTCATTATATAGATTTAATTTTTTAATACAAAAGCCTTGTTCTACAAATAAACATTAATACAGGGTGATGTCACAAAGCACTAAAGAGAGAGCACAGCAGCTGTTTACCTTCAGACTATCTCTCATATAATTATTAACATACACAATATAGTACTAAAAGTAAAGTAAAAGCTTATTTATTGCTTGTTAGAAATATGTTTAAAATTATACACTATATTACTAAAAGTATTGGGACGCCTGCCTTTACACGCACATGAACTTTAATGGCATCCCAGTCCGTAGGGTTCTATATTGAGTTGGCCTGCCCTTTGCAGCTATAACAGCTTCAACTCTTCTGGGAAGGCTGTCCACAAGGTTTAGGAGTGTGTCTATGGGAATGTTTGACCATTCTTCCATAAGCGCATTTGTGAGGTCAGGCATTGATGTTGGATGAGAAGGCCTGGCTCGCAGTCTCCGCTCTAATTCATCCCAAAAGGTGTTCTATCGGGTTGAGGTCAGGACTCTGTGCAGACCAGTCAAGTTTCTTCACCCAAAACTCGCTCAGTCATGTCTTAATGGACCTTGCTTTGTACATTGGTCTAAATCATTTGGTGGAGTGGGGATTATGGTGTGGGGTTGTTTTTCAGGTGTTGGGCTTGGCCCCTTTGTTCCAGTGAAGGGAACTCTTAAGGCGTCAGCTTACCAAGACATCTTAGACAATTTCATGCTCCCAACTTTGTGGGAACAGTTTGGGGATGACCCCTTTCGGTTCCAACATGACTGCGCACCAGTGCACAAAGCAGGGTCCATAAAGACATGGATGAGCGAGTTTGGGGTGGAGGAACTTGACTGGCCTGCATAGAGTCCTGACCTCAACGCAGCGAGAGAGCTGCGAGCCAGGCCTTCTCGTCCACATCAGTGCCTGACCTCACAAACTCGATTCTGGAAGAATGGTCAAACATTCCCATAGACACACTCCTAAACCTTGTGGACAGCCTTCCCAGAAGAGTTGAAGCTGTTATAGCTGCAAAGGGTGGACCAACTCAATATTAAAGCGTTCGGACTAAGACTGGGATGCCATTACCCGCTTGCCAACCAGTGCACGACGATATACGTTGACACAATGGCTCGGCTGGGCATATGAGTGTACAGGTACATCCCCTTTAGGATGCTGCATTGTGGGCGAGTGCGTGCCCGCCTCGAGCTCCATGAGTTTGACCGCGGGTCCCGTGGACTCTATGTCCGCCGGGAGTCCACAGAGGTGATGTAAACAAGCATTTCCCCATTCTTCCTAGTGACAGGACACTGATCACAGCTCTCTGTAATGGGGAGCGTTGATCAGTGTCATGTCACACGTAGCCCATCCCCCCCCCCACATCCCAGGGACACACTTAACCACTTCAGCGCCCCCCACTGGTTAACCCCTTCACTGCCAGTCACATTTACACAGTAATCAATGCATTTTTGTAGCACTGATCGCTGTATAAATGACAATGGTCCCAAGATGGCATCAAAAGTGTCTGATCTGTCCACCATAATGTCGCAGTCCCAATAAAAATCGCTGTTTCTCACCATTACTAGTAAAAAAAAAAAATATATTAATAAAAATGCCATAAAACTATCCCCTATTTTGTAGACACTATAACTTTTGCGCAAACCAATCAATAAATGCTTATTGTGATTTTTTTTACCAAAAATATGTAGAAGAATACATACATATCGGCTTAAACTGAGGCAAAAAAAATAATTTTTAATTATTTTTTGGGGACATTTATTATAGTGAAAAGTGAAAAATATTGCTTTTTTTTTCAAAATTGTCACAATTTATTTGTTTATAGCGCAAAAAATAAAAACCGCAGAGGTGATCAAATACCACCAAAAGAAAGCTCTATTTGTGGGAAAAAAAGGACGTCAATTTTGTTTGGGAGCCACGTCGCACGACCGCGCAATTGCCAGTTAAAGCGACGCAGTGCCGAATCGCAAAAAAATCTCTGGTCTTTGGGCAGCCAAATGGTCCGGGCCTGAAGTGGTTAAAGTTCATGTGTGTGTAAAGGCAGGCGTCCCAATAGTAATATAGTGTATCATTATTAACATATTTCTAACAAGCAATAGATAAGCTTTTTACCACCTCAATACCGCTGTATACTAAAACACTGGAGAAGTACATGCTGTTTTCTGTAATAAAGTTTTACACATACAGGTGGCCAGGGCCAGCAAGTAATCATTGGACAGCTCTGGATACAATCACAATGTACAGAACCAATCAGAGTTGTTCCATACCTTATGATTGCTTTGAACCAATCACAGCTATCTCATGTACAAATACTCTATTACTATAAAGACCAATTACAACAGTGTAAGGGGAGTGCTGAATTTTTACAAACACAGCAGGAAGAATTGCAGCAGATTGAAGGTGATTTGGGGATATTTAAGTGCCACTAACCTCTGCAGCTGCAGACACTGTGGGGTAATTTATCTGCAAATTTCACAAGAGATCTAGTGATGTTGTTTGAGTTAGATATCAGCACTCTGCTCCCCCCCCCCCCATCTTCCTATGTGCCTGCTTTGTGTTCACATTACAAAGAAGGATGGAAACTCACTTCTGGGGGAGGATGCGGGAGGTAATTCGAAAAATTGTGCTTCCAATAATAATAATTTAAAATAATCCAGTTTTCTCAGACCTTGAAGATGAATTACTCCATAATGCCTGCAACTAGAGAGGTCAGTAAGGGCTAGTTTTAAAGCATTATACTGCTTGTTAGCATATGTAAACAATGTAATGTCCATAGCCTGGATACAGTTCTACTTCAACTGCGCTTGGTAAAATTGAGTTTTTGTTTTCTTTGTTTTTTTTTTTTTAACAAATCATTTTCATTGGCAAAGCAAGAAAGAGAAATGATGATCCTTCAAAGAATCTTCATGTATGTCCTCATGTGATACAAGTACTTGTGTCTGGTGTTCAAATACATTGATAGCTTCAGATTCAATGGAGACTTTTCATGATAAAATTTGAATTTCATGATACAAAATCCTAGTTTTAAAAACAAACATGTAATACACAGAGCACTAAACAGAGAGCACAGCAGCTGTTTACCTTCAGGCTATCTCTATCTCTATCTCTATCTGGCACAGAGCAGCCGCCCTGCTCCAATATAGCTATGGTGGGTGGACCACAAGTGGTTAATGTCCATAGCCTGGCCACAGTTCTACTTCAACTGCTCTGATTTTTTTTCTTTGTGTGTATAAATGTTAGCTTGAGCTACTGAGCTCGGTTTTTTTTAGCAAAGCAGATAAGGATAAACAAGTCCACATATGAAAGTAAGACTAAAGTTCCACCTACAAAATAGTCATATCTAATGTTTTATTAATAGCTGGCTAAATAATGAAAAAAAACCCACCAACATACATTTATATACCAAACCACTCTCCATTTCTTGAAAGCAAAACTCCAGGCAGGTACAAAGGCAATTAATGAATTAAATGCAGCCAGAGTATTTAAATTACTACTTGGTATCTGTCTCCTTCCATCCCCTGCACAGCATCACATGACAGACTAGCAAAGGGGGGAGCAGCACTGGGAGCCAATCAGGTTGCTGTATGCAAATGTGCTGTTAATGAACTTACTGAGCAAATGTGCTGTTAATGAACTTACTGATCGGAGACAGCAGAATGAGTGGAGTGATGACACTTTGGGTCTGCTGCATTTCCTTTTTCTATCCAGTTTGAAAGTTGGAGATAGAGAGAGAAGACACCACTACATGGGAACCATACTTTGTGGGAACATTTTGGGGACGGCCCCTTCCTGTTCCAACATGACTGCCCACCAGTGCACAAAGCAAGGTCCATAAGGACATGGATGAGCGAGTTTGGGGTGGGATCACATCAGTTTGCTTATGTTCCCTTTTTTATGCAGCCTGCAAGTTGGAGGCAGAGAGAGAAAACTACTGTATTTGTTAACTAAGTGGTGTCAACTAGCTACAGAACTACAAACATTTTGGGGGTGGGGGTGGGGGAGGTTGGTAAAACATCTACCTTTTTATGTATTTCATTTATGTATACCGTATATGCTTGAGTATAAGCCGAGTTTTTCAGCACTTTTTTTGTGCTGAAAATGCCCCCCTCGGCTTATACTCGAGTCAAGCACTTTTCTGCAGCAGAGAATGACATTTCCGGAACCAACTTTGGGGCCCCGTATATCGGGGCCACTTGGTGCTAGGAACCCCATCTTTGGATATGTTGTAGTGCTAGTTCCACTGGGTTTGCACACTTGGGGTTTCTGGCACCAAGTGACCCCGAGATACTGGGCCCCAAAGTCGGTCAACTGTGTCCACCTGCAGCAATGTCATTTCGGGACCCTTTGGGTCCAGAGACCCCACATTTTTGGCTGTAGCTAGGGGGCATCTAGGAACCCTTAACTACCGAGTTTGACGTTCGGGAGACCTATGGCTGCAAATGGGCACAGTGAGGCTGCAAATGAGCATTGTTGATCCTCTTTTCCACTTACAGTAGCTGCGCATTTCTCACCCTAGGCTTATACTCGAGTCAATAAGTTTTCCCAGTTTTTTGTGGTAAAATTAGGTGCCTCGGCTTATATTTGGGTCGGCTTATACTTAAGTATATACAGTATTGCCTGGAGTTCAGCTTTAAGAAAGAGAAAACTGTACAATGGCAAAGCTAAACTATATATAAAGCCCACCCCCCCAAAAAAACGAAATCACAAAGCAGATAAAAAGTAAACATTAGGGCCCTACTGTTGGAACAAAAAATTAATTTCAATGAATGGTTTAGTAAAAGTAAATCCTTTTATTGCTGAAAATGTGAAAATTGACAACTAGCTCACTTTTAATAAGTTAAAGGGTCACCTTTACCAACGTATTTTGGGTGCAACATGTTTATAATCACCAGCCCCTAGAACCCCTTTCCCTGTGACAGTGAATGGGGGTTCCCCCCCCACAGTCGCTGTCCCAGTTAAAATCGGTGGGGGGATTCACCCACACAGTTAGGGTTTCCACTTTTTCTTCAAGCTAAACCCAAACACTTTAGCGGCGCACAGTAATTTTTTTTAGTAGACACTATAGGATTGTAACAGACCTGGGACACTTTTGGGAACGCCAAAGAGAATAGTAATGCGGCGCACATAGAGCCCCCTTACCCTCCTGTCTAGTTCTGTCCTGAGCCACATTCCTCTTTGAATATTGTGTCCGGGTTTCAGATGGACTTAAGTGGGAAATGTGGCAACAATACACACAGTCATGTCATTTGTTCACAGAGATCTGTGAATGAATAAACTAAAAGTCCCATCTTCCACTGCGGCAGGTGGATTTGTCTCAATGGACAACAAACGCACTGATCAGCACCCTCGTAGTCCATGCTTCTTGCAGCTCAGTAACTGTCTGCCCGTACTGAGGTCCAGAGGTGTAGCTTGAAGCATGTGGGCCCCGATGCAAAAGTTGATCTGGCCCCCCCTCATTACCACCCACCACTTTCACTGTACGTGCAGATACATCCACCGCACGCCAAGATACTCAAAGTGGCTTAAGAGTTTAAAGATCCCAGAGTTCCTCTTTACATCAGAGGACAGGGATCACCGCTGGAGAATCAGAGGACAGGGATTACCGCTGGAGAATCAGAGGACAGGGATCACCGCTGGAGAATCAGAGGACAGGGATCACCGCTGGAGAATCAGAGGACAGGGATCACCGCTGGAGAATCAGAGGACCGGGATCACCGCAGGAGAATCATAGGACAGGGATCACCGCTGGAGAATCAGAGGACAGGGATCACTGCTGGCGAATCAGAGGACAGGGATCCCTGGCAGGTCACTTGGCAGAGCTCCTTTCCCATCCCAGCACTGTATACAGCCCCTCCACACTACACATGGTTGAAATCACATTTCTTTACACACAGTCTGTCAGTCTTCACAGGGTATATTTGGCTTTTATGTTGCCCATCTGACCTGTGAAATTCCCTGATCAGAACGGCAGAGTAGTTGCAGTAGGCAGATACACCCTGTGCAGATCATGGCTAACTGGCTGTGTTGTAAAGGAATGCGATTTCAGCCCTGCAGAGGAGGAACAGTATAGAGTGCTGTAATGGGAAAGGAAGTCAGCAGCTGGGCATAGTATCCAGGGCGGAGGGGGTGGTCAGGGGTCTTTGGGGGGGGGCGCAACTTAGATCTGGGAGGGCAAAGCCATGAACACAAAATCTGGAGCTTGCAGCCCTTCAGGGGCCCCCTGAGGAGGTGTTAAGGGATTTGTTTTAGCAATTTCTGAAGGTTTCTCTGTCAGTGTTGGCAGGTGTTGGGGGAAGGTAACCTCCTGGGGTGTGTGTCTTTTCTCCAGTCAGGGAAGTGGGGTAAGCGGACATCTCTGGGTGGGGGGTACAGAGAATCCCAGCTGGTGACTAGGAGACACTTAGCGGTCCCATCGTGGCCATAGGACAGCACTCTCCTCCTCTTGCCTCGCTAAGCACGGTTACCATTCAATGTTGCCAGTACACAGCACAGACACTTCTCCATCCTGGGCTGTTATCACCTTTTGCTCCTCTCCATTCAAGAAATGCCTCAGAGCTTCTCCCCAACCAATGAGATTGGAGGGGTGAGGACTGTGGAAGACAAAGTAGAAGCCCAGTACTGGAGCGTGGCTGTGGAGCCCTAGGGCAGATTGGAGCTGGACTTTGTGGAGGATATGATAATATGACAGGGAGGCTGCAGGGGCCCCCTGGAGCTAGGGGCGGGGTTGCAATTGTGACCCCTGCAACCCCTTATGCTACGCCCATTCCAAATGTCCATGCAGAGAGTTGTAGGCTGTGTCTCCAGGAGCCTGACACTGAAACTGCATTATACAGATTGTGGGTGTAATACAGGCCTCTGGGGGGAAAAATAATAAATATGTACATTTAATTTATTTTTATTTTTTCAAGGTGAACTTCGCCTTTAAAACCTTTTGGAATGTGTTACGCCTATATTTACAGTGTGACAGCTGCTCAGCAATTCAGAAGTAGCTTTCTATTTTATAAATGAAGATAAAACTTCCTCTGATTGGCTGAGTTAGAGATCCTGACATCATCTGCCCGCCTCCCTGCCTTAGCCAATGAATAGAAGCTTTGTATTCATTCATAGAATAAAAAAGTCCCTGTCAGTGGTGGCTGGTGCTCAACATTTTGGCGGGCGGCAAACAAACCCCCCCTCACTCGCACCAAAGCCACCCCCCCTGGTATGGATGGGAAGGCGGCCTTACCTTAGGAGATGATGAGGATCGAGGACGAGAGGTAGGGCTGCTGCTCCTCTCTCCAGCCGAGGGAAGAGCCGGGGCTTCTCTTCCCGGCCAAACAGGAATCCTAAGACTCCCTGGCCAATCGTGTCTCAGAACCGGGCACATGGATTGGGGGGGCAGTGCCCCTGCTCCCCTTATGGATGGACTGCCACTGGTCCCTGTGAATGGCTAAGCAGTTCTCAGCTTGACTCCGTTTTGTTCTGAGAATGGGACAGAAAGTTCCCATCCCACTGTCAAAATGCAGCGCTATATACTGTATGTAATTCTGTGCCAGATTTAGACCTTGTGGGGCCTGGGGCCCTTCAGGTTCAGGGGCCCCCTAATACACAGAGTTGGTTTACATTCTCAATGACAGTCACACATTTTCAAAATGCATGAAACAACGTCATTCTGAGGTCACGCATTCAGACACACACACACGCAGTCATAGGCTACCTTCCTTAACCACTTCAAGGTCAGGCCATTTGTTGCTTACAAGTTAAAATCAGTTTTTTTTTGCTAGAAAATTACTTAGAACCCTAAGAGATTGCAATATTTTATATCACACTGTATTTGCTCAGCGGTCTTTTAAACACAATTTTTTTGGAAAAATGTGAAAGATGATGTTACGCCGAATAAATAGATACCTAACATGTCATACTTAAAATTGCGCACACTTGCAGAATGGCGACAAAACTATGGTACTTAAAAATCTCCACAGGTGAAGCTTTAAAAAAAAATTCTGTTTAGAGCTACAGAGGAGGCCTAGTGCTAGAATTATTGCACTCGCTCTAACAATCGCTGTGATACCTTACATATGTGGTTTGGACACTGTTTTAATTTGTGGTTCTGACTTATGACGTATGCGTTCACATTGGCACGCAAACACGGAGAGAAGGGGCTCTTAAAAAAAAAAAATGTTTTCTTATTTATTTATTTTTATTTTTTTTAAACACTGTCACTGTAATTATTATTTTTTATCACTTTTATTGCTGTCACAAGGAATGTAAACATACCTTGTGACAGTAATAGTCAGTGACAGGTACTTTTTATGGAGGGGTCTGGGATCTAAAAGACCCCAAACCCCTCCTCTGCACTTGAAAGCATTCAAAACGCCAAGATCTGTATTTTTGAATAATTTTTTGGCTCCCGAGCAAACCGGAAGTGACGTCGCTTCCGGGTTACTATATCTGAAACCCGCTCAAAGCCAGTTTCCGGCTTTGTTCGGTTCTCTGGCCAGCCAGCGGACATGCTGGCCGGTCGCTCGGGTCTCCTGGTGGGATGGGAGAGCTCGGGTGAGTTGCAGGGGGGGAAACGTCCCCTCCCGCTGCATGTAATAACAGCCGCATCGGTGGTTATTAACAGAGAGCCGACCGTCAGCTGTAAAAAAAACAGTAGCTGCTGCACCTGCAGGCATCACTCCGATACAACCACTTGAAGCCAATGACTTACAGATACGTGATATGGCGGCAAGTGGTTAAGAGTGTGAAAACTCTAGGTGTGGTTTGCTTGAGCTACCAAAATTTGTTTTTAAAAATGATACAATTTACCACTCCAGAGGAAAAACTTTTACAGATGATGTCAGACAAAATATTAATTCCCAAGATTAATTTAATAAAAGAAATACATTTTTATTATACAGTAGAACCTCGGTTTGCAAGTAACGCGGTTAACGAGCGTTTCGCAATACGAGCACTGTGTGTTTAAAAATCCTAACTCGGTTTACGAGTGTTGTCTCGCAAAACGAGCAGGGTTCTGACCAAAATCAGTGTGCAGTACCGCTTTTGGTCTGAGGTGGGGGGTGCCGGAGCCGAACAGCGCCGATCATCGACGTTCGGAAATGCACGGAAAGGCCCGAGGACAGTTTGGCTCGTGAACGGAGTCTTTCCGAGGTTTGCTGAGGTCGGCCGAAGTGTGCTCAGGCCTTTTCGACCGTTTCCGAGGCTCTCTGGCGCCCCCCGCCTCTGGCCGCATGCGGTATTGCATCCCATTGAAGTCAATGCGGAACAAATTACTTTAGTTTCTATTGTTTTCAATGGGAAAACTCGCTTTGATATGCGAGTACTTTGGATTACGAGCATACTCCTGGAACGAATATGCTCGTAATCCGAGGTTCCACTGTATATTTTATATAATTTTTTTAATATTATTTTTGTATAGAGGTGGGCACTTTCTTTCAAAGGGGCCCAGGGCAGTTGCCCCTTTTTGTCCCTAATAAATCTGGCACTGATGTAACTGAGTCTGCCTTCAGTTTATACAGCGCTTCCAGCCGCTGCCTCTGTTAGTAAAAGGGAATATTTCATTTGGACAAGCTTGGTCCAAATGAACTATTTAAATGTCGCTGAAAGCTGGATAACAGCTTTAAAGAAGAGCTCCATCTTTCAAAACACTTTCCAAACATTGTTTGGATCAAATAAACAAATGTCCCTTGCTAACCTGTGAGGCCACTGGATGTGTGGTAAAAACTGTATGTAGCTGAGGCCACATAGAGCATACCGCACTGTGTTCCAAGTATGTGAGCCAAGACTTCCTGTCAATGGATACAAAGCTTCGTCTAAAAGGCTGGGTCAGAGGTTGTGACATCATCAGCCCGCCAGAAGTCCCGACTCGCACCCAGAACACAGTGCGGTATGCTGTGTGTAGCCGCAGCTACATTCAGTCTATACTGCACATCCAGCGGCCTCACAGGTTAGTGAGGGACATAGTTAGTTTGGGCCAGCTTGGAGTTTTTGGAGTTTGGAGCTCTTCTTAAAGTAAGTGGATGGACTATAGAATACATGTCTAACTGGTGGAAGGAGAATAGTCCTTACAAAGGGGCCCAGCCAGGTGAGGGAGGCATTGTACACTCACTGTAAAAGTCACACTACCACGTTCAAGGTAACAAACCTCGTCCTTCTCACCACTGCTGACTGGTTTTTCACATTTACCAAGCAGATCATCATCATATTTATTATCCTCATCCCAAACCTCCACCTTCAAGCTAAATCCTGGACTGAGTTCCAAAACTCCGAGATCAAACCGTTTGTTCCATTTTGGATCATCATTGTTCCATATGGTCTCTGTTCGAACAGAAGCCAGTCCAGGACCTGGTCCAGCACTTATTATTACATAGGCATCAGTGCTCGAGCCGTAGTCACCCCAAAGGTTTGAGGCACGTTGTACAGTGACCACTACTTTGGAAAATCCCCTTTTTGCGGGGCAACAGTTTATATTTTGGCCTCCACCAGTAGGACAAATGCAGTTGCACTCTTTACCACTACTCCGCTGGGAACCTGATGGGCAAGAGCAGCTCTTATGCAATGCTTTCTCCAAGATGTATCCACTGATGGCTTTCTGTAGGCTTTGTCTCTGAGGTCTGTTGACTTCAACCAGGTTGTGGATGGGCTCCAGAGAGTAGGATATGATATCTGGGTCAGTCTTTAGGCTTTCCATCCAGGTCTTGAAAATGCCTGCATCTGCGTTCTTTACATCAAAGGACAGCTGCTCAAATTTGATCTTCCCTCCTCTTACCTAAAATTCACAAAGAAACATTATTTTGCTTATTGTCGGTAAAACATTCTCGTGTATCCCATGTATAAGAGTTTCAGGGTTCTGCCCCCTTGTCGGAGCAATTGTATTGAGTCCACATTGTTCCTTCATTGGTGGAATATTCTACTATGTTTAAGCAGATTTATGTAGGATATTCTGCACATTTAAATACATTGTATTTAATATAGCTGCATTTTTTACATCAAAATGGTAGCGTAATGACTCTTAACTATGTTTATTTTATGCAAGAGGCAGATGCCTTACTTTGGCACTTGTGGGCTGACCTGTTTGTGGATGGTTATCTAATGAAATATGTCAAAGGAGGTTATCTACAAGGGATTGTAAAATGCAGATTTGTCTGACTAGACTTGACTTGAGAGGGGACCTGAAGGGACCCGAAGGGCCTGGTATGGAATTTGGGGGGACCCCCACGCAATTTTTTTTTTTTTGGTTCGGGGTTCCTCTTAATATTCATAACAGACCCAAAGGGACTGGTAATGGACTTCTTTTATCTGTATTGCCGGGACCGACAATTCATTATAGCCATGAGTAGTTTTAAATGCCTTTTTTTCCTTTAGAAATGTAATTTTGCTCTCGGACTGTTCTAAACATGGAAAACATGCAGGCATACTATAGACACCCCCCAGGTACGATATTTAAAGGAATATTTCATTTTTATTGTTTCACTTTAAGCATTATAAAAAGTACTGATCCCGAAAAAACATGTTTTTAAAACTTTTTTTGCATTGATCCATGTCCCCTGGGGCAGGGCCCGGGTCCCCAAACACTTTTTATGACAATACCATGCATATAAGCCTTTAAAATTAGCACTTTTGATTTCTCCCATAGACTTTAAAAGGGTGTTCCGCGGCTTTCGAATTTTCCGCGAACACCCCAAATTGTTTGCTATTCCCGCAAACAGGCGAACACCCGATGTTCGAGTCGAACTTACGTTCGACTCGAACATTGGGCTCATCCCTAATGGTGTATTGCCTCTATGCTTGCTATGACATAAAAGGACTATGTATTTTGAATGGGACGCTGAGAGCAGCTGTTCATTGTATTATATGCAAACACTCTGTCATCTGTTCTGGGATCCAATAAATGCTATTTCTCTGGCAAAGAACTTTGTTGCTGCCAAAAATTCATTTTACAATAAAAATTATGTCATCATCGCTATATTTTACAACACTATGTACTTACAGTTCCCCCACTCTGGCTCTGTTCTAGGTGTACTGAAATAAAGTTGGCACACTGCCTCCTTTATTCTCCACAATCTTGTGTGTCTATGACATCTCATCTTTTAGTGTGATACTAAGCCTAGCCAGTTGAAGAAAATGACCTATGGGGCAAGAAGTATAGATCCAGCCCTAATAATATGTATCATAAACATATGAAAAAACAATATATACTGTATATATATAATATATATACCTCCCAACTATACTTATTCCTGGTGTACAACTCACCTCCCAACTCTTCTCATTGAACGTCTGATGGAAACTCTCCCCCCTGTTGGATTTTTGGCTTAGTTCCTTGCAGGCGCTAGCTTTTGCATTTGCTTCACCTTTCCCAATGACAGAAACTGAGGCCTCCATGCTAAGACAATCCTTCAGCTCGTCCATGGACATGCCATCCATGGTGACTTGACAGGTCTTGATGGCATTGACCTCTTGTACTTTGCCTCCTACATCTGCTTGGTTGATATAATGAGTGCCGTAGATGCTAATTAGACGTCTGTAGTGAGCTTTAGTGCTGGCATCATAAGTCGGTGGCAGAGACTCCAAGGCCCGTTTTAGATCTTTGCTCAGTGGAGAAAGGTCTGAAAGTCGAAAGCTGGTAAAGGGACAAATTTAGAGCTTCAAGAAAAAAAACACAAACAAATTTTTCCAATCATTTTAACACTTGTCTCAGGAGTATCCTTTTGCTTTGTACAGAGATAGTATTTTGGATGATGCCCACAGAGTTTTTTCAACTCTGCCATACCTGTTTAATAGGTACTGGGGCAGTTGAGTTACTGACTCAATATATTAGTATATTGAGATACTGATCAAATTAGCAAAATCTGTTTTATTGGAAGCAAAATTATTCTGCAGCTGGTAAACAGGTCTTTTAAAGTAACGAAAGGAGGAACTTTTTGTCATAAATGTTACCGGTTTAATAATGAAAACATATGTTACATTCAAAGACATACCTGTAATAGACACAGCTCAGATGGTGCTTGATGAAGCTGTAACGGTCTGTGCTGGTCTTACTCTTACCAAACTGTGCTACTTCGGAATGAGAACCAGCCATTACCAGGTTGCCAGTCACCCCATTGTGGCTGATCTCTAGACCAGCTTCCCAGTCATTCTTCACATCAGATGCAGATTCCTCAGCCAGCGATGCAGAAGATCGGGAGACCTCACTGCTGATCTTCCTAGAACAGGATGACTGGGGACGCCAGTCCACCATTGCAAGGGGAAGCTTTTGCCAGTTTTTGTTCATATATGGGTTGCGACAGACAGTGCAGGTGTTGTTCTGTGTAGAAAATGTATGGAGATCTAGCAGGTGAGCCCTGGTCTGCTTCATGGTCACAATATCAAAGCCTTGACCAACAAGATTGTGCCCGGGGACAAAATTGAGTTTATCACATTTTGGTTTCTTGGCAGTTTGGCAGGCGTAGGTGAGTGGGGGGTGAGTTTGGCAGGAGGTAGAGGTGGCAAAGCTTAGAAGAACCAAGATGAGCCACATATTCAGTTGCATTGAAAATGAACCCTGCAGAAAACATAAAAACAAGACCAAAGTTAGATTCCCCATTGATATGCTCTTTATGATTTACTATACAGGTATTTTTTCTCTTTTATATTCCGGAATATTCCTTTAAAAGATCCACTGGAAACTGGTAATAGGGCTACCATTCCCTAACAGTTTCCTTGAAGTAATATATGGAGAAGCATCTCCACAGAGAGAAAACAGGAAGATAGCTTATTGCATTGCTCTGGGCTTCACTCAAATTGGAACATTGATCAATCATAAAAGCTCCTCCTCCTTGCTGATTGGATAATTTACTGGCAATTTAAAAGTGCTTAGTACGGCTTTCAAGGGGGAACCCCATGCATAGCACCTTGTCCCCATGTTGAGGAGAAGAAGGGCCTCTTCCCCAGAACCCTGGCTCGGTGGTTGTGGAGAGTCTATAGAAATCTGATAGCTTGTTTTAACAACAAGGGGACACACAGATAGCACCCCTAACGTGAATGAGTAAGGGGGAACAATATACCCCTACTCATTCACCAAAAAAGTAAACAGTAAATAAAAGCACTCAATTTCACAGAATAAATCATTTTATTTAAAAAAAAATGTCCTACAATGTAAATCCAACATGATGGAGATTGTTGTAAATCATGTTGATCGACATAAGCCAAAGAAAAAAAATCAGTTAACCCCAACGTGATGGTGGGCACACGCAATATAAGGGAAGAGGCGGAGACAATGGTGACATCATCATCTAAATATGGCCATGGCAATATTTGGTTAATGTTATTGCCCAAATATGGTCACATGTCAGCCCCCATCCATGCGCCTTTGCTTATGTGGCTATATAATGAATGTATGATTGCTGAGGATGCAACAGATTCCTGCACCTGATGTGTTCTTAGGAAATGATCATGTTGCCCTTGCCCTCTTAATTGCATGGCCATAGACTCCTGTTGGAGTGCACACATTTAATCCCCTATCCCTCCTGTTTACTATGCATGCACCACTTTCCCAAACTTCCTGTTGGGGAAAGCCACACGTTACATCACTACTATTATGCCGCGTACACACGGTCGGACTTTTCGGCTACAAAAGTCCGACAGCCTGTCCGACAGACTTTCAACGGACTTTCGACAGACTTTTGGCGGACTTGCAGCGGACTTTCTAGCGAACTGACTTGTCTACATACGATCACACAAAAGTCCGACGGATTCGTACGTGATGATGTACACTGGAATAAAATAAGGAAGTTGATAGCCAGTAGCCAATATCTGCCCTAGCGTGGGTTTTTGTCCGTCGGACTAGCATACAGACGAGCAGATTTCTGGGTCCGGCGGAGTTATGACGTAAAGATTTGAAGCATGTTTCAAATCTAAAGTCCGTCAGATTTGCGGCTGGAAAAGTCCGCTGAAAGTCTGGGGAAGCCCACACACGATCGGATTGTCTGCCGGATTTGGTCCGTCGTCGTCCGTTGGACGTTTGTAGACGAAAAGTCTGACCGCGTGTACGCGGCATTACCCTAACTCACTCAGCAGGACTACAAGTTCTACTGTGCCTTGCTCACACATGCACAGGACTGCTGATAAGGCAGTACAGTCAGCCCTCCTGTACGAGGCCCAGGCCCCATCAGTTCAAAAGGGGGGCCCGGGCACCTGCTGAGCAGGAGGGTCAGCTGTACTGACTTATTGCAGACATGATCCTCTTCTGCTTCCCCTTGCAGCGCTGCTAGCTTCTCCTCTTCTTTCTCCTTGCGGCTGCACTTCAGGGGGATTGGTCCTTCCATCTGCTGTCCGGGTCCCCCGTGTGCACTTTTCCCCCACAGCGCTTCTGGCTTCCCTCCTCTCCCGATGGCAACTGATACAGGCACACAAGGGGATGTTTCAGGATGGATAGCAGGGGGAAGGGGCCGACCTTTCCTAAATGAACACAGTGAGCAATCGGTACCAATCACTCCTGTGTCCATTCATCACTAATGCATAATAAACTGTGTTTGTGAATGAACAGGAAGCCTCAGAGTGCTTCCTATTCATTCATCTGTGCAGCTGAGGCTGATAAATCTATGTCCTCAGTAATTTTTGGACGGGTGGTGCCCTGTCAAGTAGGCTGTATGGGGCCCTGTTAATTCTAACAGCAGCCATGCACATGCATGCCAGGTTTATTTTTTGTATGTAGTAATCTCAGCTGCTGGTGCATGTAGGCACAGGCAGTATCAGCACATTCCTGTGTAGTCTGATCCCTGGAGAATGCACTAAAGGGTGACTCCTGAGGACACTACTCTACTCTAGCTGTTCCTCCATTGAAAATACATGTAAATTCATTATGTGCGAATGGGGCAAAGAATATTTACAGACTATATTTGCTGCAATTCCAATGTGTGAATGCTGAAAATACCACACCATACCACAAATATCACACCAGACTGCCTGCCGCACTAACACATTCCCGCTTTAAGATCCCTTTCACACTGTGGCCACTCGGCGTTAACGGTAAAGCGCCACTAGTTTTAGCGGAGCTTTTCGGCTGCTAGCGGGGAGCTTTTAACCCCCGCTAGCGACCGAATAAAGGGTTAAAAGTACCCGTGTTTTGGCGCTGTCAAAACGCTTTTCAGGCTTTTTGGCAGCGCTGCTCACAGGACTTTTTCTAATGTTCTGCAAGTGCACCGCCCCAGTGTGAAAGCACTCGGGCTTTCACATTGGGGTGACATGAGAGGCGTTTTTCAGGTGCTTTACAGGAGCGATTTCTAGCGCTAAAATGCCTGAAAAACGCCTCCAGTGTCTAAGGGGTCTAAGTCTTTGATCCTCATCATTACTAGTATGAAGGAATATATGGTATATATACCATCATTTGTAGACACTCTAAAGTTCGTACAAACCAATTACTATGCACTTATTGAGATTTTTGTTTTTACCAAAGACATGTAGCAGAATACATTTTGGCATAAATGTTTGAAAAAAAAATTAAAACATTTTTTATTTGATATGTTTTATAGCAAAAAAGTAAAAAACATTGTTTTTTTTTTTTCTCTTTTTTTTTTGACTTTTGTCATTTATAGAGCAAAAAATAAAAAAATGCAGTGGTGATCAAATACCACCAAAAGAAAGCTCTATTTGTGGGAAAAAAATAATATAAATATCATTTGTGTACAGTGTTGCATGACTGAGCAATTACCAGTTAAAGTAGCGCAGTACTGAATAACAAGTAATGGCCTGGTCATGAAGGGGGTAAATCTTCCGGATGTCAAGCGGTTATGTGGATTACAGAAAATATCTTGAGATTAAAGGACATAATAAAAGGACAGGGAGATGTATTCCTTACAAGAACTGAGAGCAAAATGGGACACATTTAGCCTGGATGTATGGAAATATAGGTAATTACAACATTTCTGGAGGAACTTCAGTAAAATAATTAAATCTAAAGGAACGGCTTCTGGATTTTGGGTATACCCCTAAATATTCCATTTACTATATCTACGGATTGTTATCTTTTTTTTGGAATCTAGAAATCCTAATTATTGGTCTAAATGGGAACAAAATTTGGATCAGGCAGTAACAGAAGATCAAAAGTGTAAAATATTAGGATTAATATATACAGTGTGTGTAGACTCAAAAGTAAAGGAAATTCATTTTAAACTATTAGCTAGGTCAGCTTTTACAACAGTTACCCCATAGGAACCCTTGAAATTAAACTATCATGTTTTGGTGAACCTTTGCTAAAACCATTTCATTGGAGGTCAGTGCGGAAAAATTCCCCGCATATTGGTAGCACGTGGAAAGTATGCCCCCCTAACAGTGGTGGTTAGGGTGATACCTGTATATAAAGCTAAATAGACTATTGGTTTCATCCAGCTGGCTCTGCCAAGTGGTGTTGGTTCCAGAACTATGAAGGCACCTTTAAATGAGAGGAAAATCAGCTACAGCTCCAGGAACCTCAGGAGGAACCCTGGATGATTGAGCAAAGTGGAATTATGTATCAAGGATGCAGTGCGACGGGAACACACTCATATATAATACAAATGCTCAATTATACAAGAATAATGGAGGAATGGAGGAAAATTGCGGAAATGTCTCTATACATTTGTGGAGTTGCAATCCATTTGGACCCTCTGCAATGTCTCTCTTTCATGATGCAACATGTTTGAGAAAGAAATATAGAAGCTCCATGATACAACACATGTTGAATGCAGCTAAGGGCGGCCATAGATGATACGATATTGTTTCCTTCCACCCCCTGGCCTGGAGGTTACATGGTGATTACTGCTAGCTGTTATAGCTGCTATAATAATATGAAAAATCTGACATGCTGGTTGTACCCAAGTTGATCGATGGTACAATCAGCCTGCCCATACAAGGTTTAAATCTTGTCCGGTCCCTGCTGAACTGGCCGAGATTCAAACCATCTATGGTCAAGATTCGAACCATCTATGGTTGAGATTTAAACCGACGAAGGTCGGGATTCGAGCTGTCTAAGGCCGGCTTAAAGAAATCATACCTAAATTTTGTAGATAAATCACCAACAATTGTGGAGTGGCTAGTGGAAGTAGACCAGATTTGTCTTTTGGAGGACTTGGTTAATAATTATAGAGATACTTGTGATAAGTTTTATAAAGTTTTAATTACTCTAATTGGTGGACTCAAAAGATATACATCACATAATAACAATCCTCAGAGGTAACATCCCATTATCATTCTTTGTGAAACAAGAGACCATCCATTGGGGGTGAAGACAAAAAGTAGGGCTTTTAAATGTACCTCCATTGAGATGCCTTCACAGATTTGTGCTTCTATGTGCATAGAAGAGAGAATAGAAGGGCAGGTGGAAAAGATAAAGTTGATCTTTGGGAGGAGAGGTTAGGGCAATAATTCTCACCCAAGGTTTTGTAGAACTCTAGGGTTCCTCCGGAGTTTGTTTGGGGTTCTTTGAGCTGTGGCTGAATGACCCATTTGATGGTGTCTGCAAAGTTATGGGGCCAATGTCACTTGGCAGAACCAGCTACATGACACCAATGATCTTTTTAGCTGTCTACAAAGGTGACATTCTGAGCACCACTATAAGGGGGCATCCTTCTCACTGGCCAGCAATAATAAGAGGCATGTAAGAGGCAATAAATTGGTTTTAGAAGGGGTTCCCTAGGACCTGAAAATTATTTTATGGGTTCCTTTAAGATTGAAAAAAAAGTTGATAAATGCTGGGTAAGGGGTTCTCTTGGGAGAGTGAGGAACTGCCTTGGACCCTTTGCTTTATCTCTAGAAAGACAGGAACCGTCTTTATCTCACTTTAATAGTCCTCCTTATAGAAATGTATTCTAATATGGGCACTGTAATATATTTAGAAAAGTGTCATTAAAATTGAAAGAAATTAATTGATAGAAATATAAGTAATACATATGTTTATAGTTCACTTTTTGAGGGATTGGAGAACGGAGGGGGGGGGGGGGGGTTTGAGGGTTTAATGAGTTTTGTTTATTTTAATGTGTGATAGAAAGCAGGAGAGGAAATGTACACGATACGAATTTGAAATATAAGTCCATTTGATAACTACTCTCTGAGTCTGTCTTCCCTTATGTGTCATGTTTATATGTGAGAATATAGAGATGTCTTCATGATAATAACAAGGCAATCATTTTTGTAATTATATGTGCAAAAACAATACAATTAAAAGATGACATACAATAAAAATCAAAATATACTCCAATAGAAATGAAACCACCACAAAACAGTGTAAAAGTGACTGCTGACCTCAAATCAACATAAAAAATATAGGACAAATGGGCCTCCAATAGTAAGGGATACGAAGGGCAGTAAACAGGTTGGTTGGCAGCAGAATTAAATCAGAGTTAAATCAGAAATCAGAATTAAAGTACAGTTTCCTAGATGTAATTTGCCGGTGCTTTCTCTACAACAGCTTCTGATACACTATGGTGGCTCTGTGCTTCCTTTTATTGTGAAAGGGGATCTGGTACATAACAGAACCCCCATTATTGGCCCGTATAAGCCCGCTGGCCATAGTTTTTTATCCCATGCAGTGCATTATGGTTACAAGGAATGCAAGCAGCTGAATTACATCATTACTCTTCGGGGACAATGGAACTTGAACAGGCAGGATCCACCTCAAACCCATGGTGGAACCAAACCTGAACCCCATCCCTAATGGTCACTAAATGGTGTGAATAGGAGGACAGGTGGACTTACCCAAAGTGGAGGGTCTGGATGTCAGTTCTCTGATGTGATCTCAGTGCTGAACACACTGACAGTGGAGGACTGGAGGAGTCTGGATGTTTTACAGTATATGTGTGTGTTGGGGGGGAGGGGCACATTTTCTCTTCTTCTGAAATAAGGAACAAATCATCCGGCAGTCCAGCTGAGAAAACCCACCACAGATCTACACCCAAAACCTCCAACACCCAGCCAGGGTGTCTAAAAATGACTTGTCACGAACTGTTCTAATTCTTCTAATTCTGCATGTATGTCCTGTAAGTCGGGTGTAATTCTCAGTATCTGTTCTTATTCTTATGTATGGACTCTGCACAGTACCTCTTCTCTTGTCCTGTATGTCGGGTGTAATTCTCAGTATCTGTTCTTATTCTGTATGTATGGACTCTGCACAGTACTACTTCTCTTGTCCTGTATGTCGGGTGTAATTCTCAGTATCTGTTCTTATTCTGTATGTATGGACTCTGCACAGTACCACTTCTCTTGTCCTGTATGCCAGGTGTAATTCTTAGTATCTGTTCTTATTATGTATGAACTCTGCACAGTACCACTTCCCTTGTCCTGTATGCTGGGTGTAATTCTCAGTATCTGTTCTTATTCTGTATGTATATACTCTGCACAGTACCACTTCTCTTGTCCTGTATGCTGGGTGTAATTCTCAGTATCTGTTCTTATTCTGTATGTATAGACTCTGCACAGTACCACTTCTCTTGTCCTGTATGCCGGGTGTAATTCTCAGTATCTGTTCTTATTCTGTATGTATAGACTCTGCACAGTACCACTTCCCTTGTTCTGTATGCCGGGTGTAATTCTCAGTATCTGTTCTTATTCTGTATGTATAGACTCTGCACAGTACCACTTCCCTTGTCCTGTATGCTGGGTGTAATTCTCAGTATCTGTTCTTATTCTGTATTTATAGACTCTGCACAGTACTACTTCTCTTGTCCTGTATGTTGGGTGTAATTCTTGGTAGGTGAACCTCCGTCCTAGCCTCCAATCACACACAGAGTGTTACAGGTTTTGCTCAAGACTATCCCTGTATTTAGCACCATCCACCTTTCCCTCAGAGTGTTACAGGTTTTGCTCAAGAATATCCCTGTATTTAGCACCATCCACCTTTCCCTCAACTCTGACCAGTTTCCCAGTCCCGACTGCTGAAAAACATCCCCCCAGCATGATGCAGCCACCACCATGTTTCACAGTGGGGATGGTGTTCTTTGGGTGATGTGATATGTTGGGTTTGCACCAGACATAGCGTTTTCTTTGATGGCCAAAAAGTTCAATTTTAGTCTCATCAGACCAGAGCACCTTCCTCCATACATTTTGGGAGTCTCCCACTTGCCTTTTCGCAAACTCAAAACGTGCCATTTTTTGTTTTTTGCTGAAAGTAATGACTTTCTTCTGGCCACTCTGCCATAAAGCCCATCTCTGTGGAGCGTACGGCTTCTTGTCGTCCTATGTACAGATACTCCAGTCTCTGCTGTGGAACTCTGCAGCTCCTCCAGGGTTATTTTAGGTCTCTGTGCCGCCTCTCTGATTAATGCCCTCCTTGCCCGGTCCATGAGTTTTGGTGTGCGGCCGCCTCTTGGCAGGTTTGCTGTTGTGCCATGTTCTTTCCATTTGGTTATGATAGATTTGATGGTGCTTCTAGGGATCATCAAAGATTTGGATATTTTTTTATAACCAAACCCTGACTTGTACTTCTCAACAACATTGTCCCTTACTGGTTTGTAGAGTTCCTTGGTCTTCATGGCAGTGTTTGGTTAGTGGTGCCTCTTGCTCAGGTGTTGCTGCCTCTGGGGCCTTTCAAAAAGGTGTGTATATGTAATGACAGACCATGTGACACTTAGATTGCACACAGGTGGACATCATTTTACTAATTATGTGACTTCTGAAGGTAGTTGGTTGCACCAGAACTTTTTATGGGCTTCATAACAAAGGGGGGAGAATACATACGCACATGCCAATTATCAGTTTTTTATTTCTGAAAAATAGTTTTATGTATATATTTTTCTAATTTTACTTCACCATCTTAGACTATTGTGTTCTGATCCATCATATAAAATTCATATAAAAAAAAAACATTGAACTAAAGGCTGTAATGTAACTAAATAGGTAAAAAGCCAAGGGGGGTGAATACTTTTGCAAGGTACTGTATGTAAATCACAACAATTCTATTTACTTTAGAACAATGTATATAATTAAAATAAGTTTGGGTTGTGCACAAGGATCAGGCCGACACAGAATAACCACGTCAGGATATGGGGACACATGCACTTAAACATATCAAAGGCACAACAACAGCATACAGAATGAACACATACTGTATGCTGCGTATAATCATACTAATCATATTTATTTAAACATCTTGTAGATATGTATGTATAGCTTGTAGAGAATATAGGATAGGATGTGGTATTTTGAAGCACTTGACACTGTGGTGCTGTGATGGACTAAAATGGAGCACAATAAAATGCAGAACAAAGGCCAGTTCTTCCTGTGTTAAGTTAATGCTGCTGCTGACTCAGAAAAAAAAAAATGAAGGACCCTAACAAAATTATTTAGCAATCAAATATACCTTACAGGAAAAAATTGTTTCCGAAGAGGATAGCTTCCTGTGTCCCGGGAAGCTTCTCCATTGTGTTTTAGGGGCTGTGGTGAAGAGGGGACAATGTATCACATATGGTGGTGGCAATGCCCCAAAGTGAGACTTTTTTTGGATTCAAGTTTATAATCTTATTTATTCCCTCACTCAAGTCAACCTGACTAGCTCATTGTGCCTTTGTCTTGCAGGTGTTTTTTTATGGGTTTACAACCACTTTGAATGCAAATTTTAGGCCTGAAGATTAGTTAAAACATCCAAACATTCTATATTTTCTGAAGTGGTGATCTCAGCTGCAGCAAAGATCCATCTAGGGCTTGTTATGTGAAAGAGATTGGGAGCAGTAAGGGGAGAGTATTGGATGAAAGATCCCTCTCCACAGTGTTGTCACTAGGGTTGGTGTCACCTTGTGCAGTAAAACATGGTGTCACCCCCCCCCCCCCTTGGCTAGCCTGCTGCAGTGTTCTGTCCTGCTGCTGTGGAGTGACAGCAGGACAGGCAGTAGGGCACATGCTTAGAGTCTGGGGCTCTAATTTTTTTTAAAAAAAGGATGAGCCCTGAGCCCACCCAGTTGTGTGAAATTAGCAAATTAATATTCATTAATGTCTTCCTGCTTCTCCTCTCAGCCAATCAGGAAGCGAGTCCTGAGACCCGATTGATCAGTCGAGTCTCAGGACCCACTTCCTTTTCGGTCGGGAGGAGAAGCAACAGCCCTGGCTCTTCCCAAGCTGGAACGAGTAACAGCATCGGCCTCTTAAGGTAAGGCCACTGATCGCCGCCCTCCATCTCCCACATGGGGGGGGTGGGTCCACTGATTTCCGGCACCCATCTCCCCCCGGGAGGTGGCGTAAGTGCAAGTGAGGGGGGGCAGGTTTGTTTGCCGCCCCCTCAAAATATTGAACAGCCGCCACTGGTGACCCCTAATGAGGAGGTCCACACCCAGGACGCAACGAGTATGGAGGCGGAGCCGGATTGCTTACATCATCCTGCAGCATCCTTAGCTACACAGCGGTAAGCCAACATGAGTATGTGACCCTTATTCAGCTGTGACAGCTCAAGTGCCGTTCTTTTAAGTGTATTCACACTTTTTTATGCTAATGAATTTTACCGTACGGAGAGCACTAGATGTATATTTTTGTTGCATATACCATCCATCATCCCTTGAGTACATCTATGATGCGGGGAGCTGATTAAAGGAAAATGGAAGGATAGTACCTAGACCTGCACGATTAATTGTTAAGAATCGAAATCGCAATCTTT
Source organism: Lithobates septentrionalis (assembly GCA_037952835.1). Lineage (NCBI taxonomy): Eukaryota > Metazoa > Chordata > Amphibia > Anura > Ranidae > Lithobates > Lithobates septentrionalis. The sequence continues at coordinate 24,584 of JBBDGP010000320.1, forward strand.
TTCTCTTCCAGATCTTCAAAACAGCATGTCACGATTCTTTCTAACAATGGCAGAGGGTTCTCCCAGCTGGGGAAAAAAATAAAAAATAAAAATCAGGGCAGTCTGCCAAGTTTAGAAACAAAGTATCTTTTCGTTCTTTTATCAAAGGAAAGAACTCAGGCGTGTAAATGAAGGAAGTTTAACCATTTAAAGACCAGACCTTTTCTGATATTTGTTGATTACAAGTAAAAATCATTATTTTCTGCTAGAAAATTACTTGGAACACCCAAACATATTTTTTTAGCAGAGACCCTATAGAATAAAATGGTGGTTGTTGCAATATGTTATGTCATACCGTATTTGCGCAGCGGTCTTTCAAACACATTTGAAAAAAAAATACACTTTAATGAATTTAAAAAAAAAAAAACTGAACAGTAAAGTTAGCCCAATTTTTTTGTATAATGTGAAAGATGTTACACCGCGAGAATCGTGAGCTTTATTCTAAGCAAAAAAATTGTGATTCTCATTTTAGCCAGAATTGTGCAGCTCTAATAGCACCTCATGCAGACTTGACCATATCCCTTAAAGGGAGCAGCTTGTTATGACTCACTGGTAAAACAGGAGTCATAACGTGAGGTGAACGGCCAGAGAGCAATGGTGGAGGATTGCACAAGCACTTTTCAGTTCCTTTTACTATATATGCACATTGGTTGAAGCTTTTTAGATTGTTATTGCTGAATTATTTATTTGAATTATTTCTTTGAATTATATAAACACTTTGCACAGATTATCACATCGCAAGTGATTTACCAACACAGTTTATGTATATAGGTGATATTTATTGCTATTTGATATTTTGTACTTGCACTTTATTTTATTGATAAGTGTGTTGTGCTACATTCAGTTTTTTTTTGTAACTATATGAACACTCGGCTCATATTATATTATTTTAGCTGATTTAACATAACCATACATGTGTACTATATATGTGATATTCATTTTTAGGGATGAGCTTTCTGTTCGAGTCGAACATGAGTTCGACTCGAACATTGGCTGTTCGATCATTCGACAAAGATCGAACATTATGGGGCATTCGCGCCAAATTCGAGAGGTGTGTCACGCCCCATAATGCACTGCGTCATCGCAGTGCATTGCTGGCTGATGATTGGCCAAGCATGCACTATGAGCCGCATGCTTTGGCCAATCACAGCGCCATCAGCAAAGAGAGACATAATTGGCCAAAGGCAGGATGCCTTTGGCCAATTATGGCTCAGGGGCCTAAGTCTATGCCCCACACTATATAAGGCTGCCTGCACGTCGGCCTTGTGTAGTGTGTTCTTGGCGGAGAGAGAGATAGAGAGAGAGTCATTTCATTTACTTTGAGCAGGCAGTTTATTCAGTTAGCTGCAGTGTATTTAGTAAATATATACATCCCGGCTTTGTGTATATATATATATATATATATATATATATACAGTGGCTTGCGAAAGTATTCGGCCCCCTTGAACTTTTCAACCTTTTGCCACATTTCAGGCTTCAAACATAAAGATATAAAATTTAAAATTTTTTGTGAAGAATCACCAACAAGTGGGACACAATTGTGAAGTGGAACGAAATCTATTGGATATTTTAAACTTTTTTAGCAATTAAAAAACTGAAAAGTGGTGCGTGCAAAATCGGCCCCTTTACTTTCAGTGCAGAAAACTCACTCCAGAAGTTCAGCGAGGATCTCTGAATGATCCAATGTTGTCCTAAATGACTGATGGTGATAAATAGAATCCACCTGTGTGTAATCAAGTCTCTGTATAAATGCACCTGCTCTGTGATAGTCTCAGGGTTCTGTTGAAAGCGCAGAGAGCATCATGAAGACCAAGGAACACACCAGGCAGGTCCGTAATACTGTTGTGGAGAAGTTTAAAGCTGGATTTGGATACAAAAAGATTTCCCAAGCTTTAAACATCCCAAGGAGCGCTGTGCAAGCGATCATTTTGAAATGGAAGGAGTATCAGACCACTGCAAATCTACCAAGACCTGGCTGTCCCTCTAAACTTTTAGCTCAGACAAGGAGAAGACTGATCAGAGATGCAGCCAAGAGGCCCATGATCACTCTGGATGAACTGCAGAGAACTACAGCTGAGGTGGGAGAGTCTGTCCATAGGACAACAATCGGTCGTACACTGCACAAATCTGCCCTTTATGGAAGAGTGGCAAGAAGAAAGCCATTTCTCAAAGATATCCATAAAAATCTTGTCTAAAGTTTGCCACAAGCCACCTGGGAGACACACCAAACATGTGGAAGAAGGTGCTTTGGTCCAATGAAACCAAAATCAAACTTTTTGGCCACAATGCAAAACGATATGTTTGGCGTAAAAGCAACACAGCTCATCACACATAACACACCATCCCCACTGTCAAACATGGTGGTGGCAGCATCATGGTTTGGGCCTGCTTTTCTTCAGCAGGGACAGGGAAGATGGTTAAAATTGAGGGGAAGATGGATGCAGCCAAATACAGGACCATTCTGGATGAAAACCTGTTGGAGTCTGCAAAAGACCTGAAACTGGGACGGAGATTTATCTTCCAACAAGACAATGATCCCAAACATACAGCAAAATCTACAAAGGAATAATTCACAAATAAATGTATCCAGGTGTTAGAATGGCCAAGTCAAAGTCCAGACGTGAATCCAATCAAGAATCTGTGGAAAGAGCTGTAAACTGCTGTTCACAAACGCTCTCCATCCAACCTCACTGAGCTCGAGCTGTTTTGCAAGGAAGAATGGGCAAGAATTTCAGTCTCTCGATGTGCAAAACTGATAGAGACATACCCCAAGCGACTTGCAGCTGTAATCGCAGCAAAGGGTGGCTCTACAAAGTATTAACGCAAGGGGGCTGAATAATTTTGCACGCCCCACTTTTCATTTTTTTATTAGTTAAAAAAGTTTCAAAAATCCAAAAGATTTCGTTCCACTTCACAATTGTGTCCCACTTGTTGGTGATTCTTCACAAAAAATAAAAATGTTATATCTTTATGTTTGAAGCCGGAAATGTGGCAAAAGGTTGAAAAGTTTAAGGGGGCCGAATACTTTCGCAAGCCACTGTATATATATATATATATATATATATATATATATATATATATATATATATATATATATATATATATACACACACTGTATCCAGTTTAGCTAGATCTTACTGCGGGCCATTCCTGGTGTACGTATTCAAATACACTTTCAGGCAGGCAGGCCAGGCAAGCGATTCAGTGATCTGCAGTGCATTAAATATATATACAGTCTCCAACATATATGTATCCACTGCATTCCAGTCTAGCCAAGCCTATATCTGACTGCAGGCCATTTCTGGTGTACGTTTTCAAATACACTTTCAGGCAGGCAGGCAGGTGATTCAGTGATCTGCAGTGCATTAAATATATACACAGTCTCCAATATATATATATATATATATCCACTGCATTCCAGTTTAGCCAAGCCTATATCTGACTGCAGGCCATTGCTGGTGTACGTTTTCAAATACACTTTCAGGCAGGCAAGTGATTCAGTCATCTGCAGTGCATTAAATATATATATACAGTCTCCAACATGTATATATCCACTGCATTCCAGTCTAGCCAAGCCTATATCTGACTGCAGGCCATTGCTGGTGTACGTTTTCAAATACACTTTCAGGCAGGCAGTCAAGTGATTCAGTGATCTGCAGTGCATTACATATATATACAGTCTCCAACATATATATCCACTGCATTCCAGTCTAGCCAAGCCTATATCTGACTGCAGGCCATTGCTGGTGTACGTATTCAAGCACACTTTCAGGCAGGCAGGTGATTCAGTGATCTGCACTCAGTGCATAAAGATATATATACAGTCTCCTACATATATATATCCACTGCATTCTAGTCTAGCCAAGCCTTTACCTGACTACAGGCCATTTCTGGTGTACATTTTCAGCGCCACTTTCAGGCAGGCAGGCAGGTGATTCAGTGATCTGCAGTGCATAAAGATATACATACAGTCTCCTACATATATGTCCACTGCATTCTAGTCTAGCCAAGCCTATACCTGACTGCAGGCCATTCCTGGTGTAATTTTTCTAGTAAACTTCAGGCAGTGTTTTGATAATCCAATTTTACAGCATGTCTGGAAGGCCACCAAAGAAAAGGCAGATTTACAGGCCACTAAAAGAGGGCAAGCAGGCTCTGTGTCTACAGCCAACAGTGCTGGTCGTGGACACGGTGCATCCTCAGCACGTGGCCATGGGGCACGCTTGTCCTTTTTTTCGACAGCTGGCCGTGTTGAGCCACAACATGCATAAGAGTTGGTAGAGTGAATCACAAAGCTGTCCTCATCCTCCTCATCCTCTTTTACCAGCTGCAGCATACCAGGTTTGCTCCAGTGGCGAGGAGGGAGGGGATGATGAGGTCACTGACTCTACGTGGGTGCCTGATAGAAGAGAGGAGGAGGGGGAGACACATCCCCAATGAGGCAGGATGCCCTCCAGGGGCCAGCTTAAGGACAGTCAACTGACTGCATCACATTGCAGAGCTCCACATGTGCAGGGCGCTGCTGACTCTGCGCGTTTTTCAAACGTTCTTTGGTGTGGGCCTTTTTTGAGACGTGTGCAGCAGATTGCACCATTGCTGTTTGCAACATATGTCTGAAGAGTATCAAGCGTGGCCAAAACAGCAGCCACTTGGGCACCACATGCTTGACCAGACATATGTCGAGCTCCCATGCAGTTCTTTGGCAACAGTACTTAAAAGACTCACACCAAAGAACAAGGCAGACCTCTCCTTGCTCCTTATCAGCTGGGATCTCCAACCCCACTATACATTCAGTCCTCTCAGAGACCTGCACTGAGAGGAAAGCAAAAGAGAGGGGTAGTGGGACTTTAAATGAGGCTTGGGTATGTCTTTGAAATAGTCTAGGATACCTTAAATTAAATTAAATGTCACCATCCCATACGGGGAGCTGTATAGCCATAGAGAATTGCTAATCAAGGAAATGCATAGACATCAGTTCATAAGTAACAATATAATAATAATATAATGCATCATAATATACAATACATAAATCATGCACATTGAGGCATAATGAAAATAGTAGTCATGTTGATAGAAATGCTTAGAAAAAAGGGGGAAGGGGTTTTTTTTAAATACCCAGGAGAACGAAACAGATGGACTTTGTAGGCACCAATCATAAAAATCAATGTAAGCTTTTATTTATACACAAATTTAAAAAGAATCACAAAAACGTAAACATTTTTTAAAAAACGCAGTACATTGCGGAAATTGGTATTAAATGTCACTACATAAATGTATGAGAACGGATCGGGGAATAGCCCCTATACCAGAGGGAGGGATAAACCCCTTCCGTTCCCATTGAATAACCTCAAACTGATATAGCTCGGTATGGCTCTACATGTTTCGCAAATTTGAATGCTTCTTCAGGAGCTTGTTTGGGTTACCTGTAATGGGAAATAGAGAAGGACATACACCAAAAAACAAAAACAAACATACAGTAGCATATTAATATTATTTTTGCATAAAGACTTTTCAAAAGTGCGTCTCAATCAGAACCACTGAGTACCGTGAGGAACATTACAGGTAACCCAAACAAGCTCCTGAAGAAGCATTCAAATTTGCGAAACATGTAGAGCCATACCGAGCTATATCAGTTTGAGGTTATTCAATGGGAACGGAAGGGGTTTATCCCCCCCTCTGGTATAGGGGCTATTCCCCGATCCGTTCTCATACATTTATGTAGTGACATTTAATACCAATTTCCGCAATGTACTGCGTTTTTTAAAAAATGTTTACGTTTTTGTGATTCTTTTTAAATTTGTGTATAAATAAAAGTTCACATTGATTTTTATGATTGGTGCCTACAAAGTCCATCTGTTTCGTTCTCCTGGGTATTTAAAAACCCCCCCTTCCCCCTTTTTTCTAAGACTTAAAATAGGACGTTGGCACTGCTCTACATATGAGACCTCCGCAGTCCATCCTGTGATGAGATCTAATAACCCTCCAATCTTTTGATAGAAATGCTGTTTATAAAATATAGACATAATTGATACAAGCAATCACAGTTATAAAATGGGTATACAAAAAAGGTGAACAAGGTATTCCGGATAACAGTATTAATATGTATAAATGGTATACGATAGAATTCATAGATGAAGCAAACTTGAAATGGCAACCCTGAGTGTAGACTCTACGCGTTTCATGGCGTTTAAAGCCAATCATCAGGAGTGGGATGCATCAAGAGATGACTAGAAAAATAAATAAACAAATAAATAAATAGATCATTGGAGTCTCGATTAAAATCATGCTTTCAAAGGGTAAAGCAGGTATTTTAGAATATATAAATACACATTACCTTTTGGCAACACCCCAGTACATAACCCAACAGTCCAATTATGGAATAGTGAAGGTGGCCCTGAGAGAGCTGTCTCCCCCGGGGTGGAGGCCAAGGACACACAAGGTTAACCCCCAATATCTGTGTGCGTGTCACCGGCGCAAAAACAAATCTTAGTTCCTCAAACAATATTACATACTAAATGTTGGGGATGCTGCATTCAAAAAAGACCCTTCACTTAGATGGGTAAGAATTACTAGTTGGTGTATGTGAATGCGCTACTCCCTTAATGTACCACCACCTGTAATGCTTATCAACTACCAATCACAAATGTTTCATGTGCATAAGTTTAAAATTTTAGATCAATAAATCATATATCCATTCAATACATATACATATAACAAAAAGTCCTTCAGATATGTTGCAAAGTCTTGTAACCATTAAAGTGACTGACGTGCTCCTATATTGCTTCAGTATTCATATGTGACTGAGTGGGACCCTCCACCATTCAGATTGGCCACTCACCAGATACTTCACTAGGGGTACGCCTTTGGTTCATTCAGGGATAACCACTCCACCCAGGTACCACTTCTCACCAGTTAAAAGCTTGTGTTCTAATGCTCCTCATAGGAAAGCATAGGGACAAAAGGCGATCATAGCGCAATATGTTTGAACCATTTATTTTTAAAAATTCCAAAGGTTAAAATCACTCACATTTAAAAGTGCCCTCGAGCCGGCACGAAGCTTATCCAGCAGTTACGGACGAGTGGCTATTAGCATGGTTCGCCTGGTGTTAGTGTGCGGCCTCCACGCTCGGCTTGCGCTCCAAGCCTCGTTTCCGTTTTCGTCCGGTCACGTGATGCATAAAATTCTCCCAGCAGCCTCTACGCGTTTCGCATCATCAAATGCATCATCAGGAAGCTGCCGTTTGATTGGTGCCCGCTCTATTTATACTGTGTGTGGCCGGAAGTGTGTATTCCGCCATTTTAACTAAGGTAATGTTCCCATCTATGACTTCCTTTCTGTTATCGCCATTTTGACTAAGGGCTTTTCCCTTTTTGCATAATCCATACTTATATAGCTATTTCCCCTTTACATTTTCTTAGTTTGTATCTAGATTTTAGGAGTACTCACCCATCTATATCTGCTGGAGAGGCTTTTACAATGTCTCAAACATATTACACATTTTCAAACTTTATTATACTTTCTACCCGTTCCGCCCTAGCCGTTCATCCATATAAATATGGGACAGCAAAGAAATCCATTCTTTACAAAAATATACAGGACAATTCCAAAAAAAATTACAAAAAATATGCAATTATATGTATAACCCCTATTCTATTGTGTTACGTTTTGTACATAAAAAAAATTTATTGAAAGAAGAAAAAATAATATTGGAAAAAAATATAATGATACTAAAATATGGAAAAAATTAATATAAAAATGGAAAAAAAGAAAATATAAAAAATAGAAAAATACAATAAAAAATAAGAAAAATGAAAAAAATGGAAAAAATGAAAAAAATGAAAAAAAAAAATGAAAAAAATTTGAAAAAAAATGAAAAAATAAAAATAAAATTAAAAAAATGAAAAAAATGGGAAAATTAAATAAAAATAAAAATAAAATTAAAGTAAAATAAAATTAAAATAAAAAATATAATATAACAACAAAATAAAACAAAATGAAATAGAATGAAAATAAAATGAAAATAAATAAAAATAAAAATGTCGAAATAAAAATGCCAATAGAAATAAAATTGTTACTGTACTAGTTAATAATTTTCCAGATAGCAGTTGATGTCGAGTTCCACGTTCAACCCTTTTGGTCTCATAGTGTCCATTTTAAATATCCAATGGGTTTCATTTCTTGATACCTCCCTTTTCATGTTAGTGTTTCTCCAATCTTTTTCTATTCTATCTATTCCGTAGAATTTTAAATGTTGGGGGTTCCTACCATGTACATCCCTGAAGTGTTTGGATACACTATGGTGTTTAAATCCTTTTTTGATGTTTCTAACGTGTTCTCCTACTCTCACCGATAGGGCTCTAGTTGTTCTGCCCACGTATTGCAGCCCACAGCTGCACTCCAATACGTAGGTGACATGTGTACTAGCACATGTTATGAGTTTGTCAATTTTAAAGGTTTGCTTGTTGCTGCTTGATTCGAAGTTAATTGTTTTTCTATCCCTTTTGTTGGTAGACTTGCACGCCTTACATTTCCCACACCTAAAGAAACCCTCCTGCTCAAAAAATGTTGACATCTTTTTAGGGGGGTCTGGTACATTTTTTACTATTTTGTCCCTGATCCTCCTTGCTCTCCTATATACGAACGCTGGTTTTTTTGGAAGGACCTTGCTCAACTGTGGATCATTACTGATTATGGGCCAATGTTTTGTTATAATTTTTTCTAGTGTTTTGTATTGTTTATTGAATGCTGTTATGAATGGTACTTTATCTTTGTGATTATGATTTCTAATTTTATTGGTTAGTGTTAGCTCTCTATCCATATTGGCTATTTTTAGACGTGTTTCCTCCAGTGTGTCTCTTTTGTACCCCTTGTCTACGAATCTCTTAATTAGTATATCAGTTTGCTGAAAATAGTCCTCTATTTGGTCACAATTTCGTCTTATCCTAATAAACTGGCTTTTAGGAATTGCTTTTTTCCAATGGGGGTGGTGACAGCTCCCCATCGGTATATAACCGTTCCGATCCGTTTCTTTGAAGTGTGTTCTAGTTCCAAGTTTATTTTTGTTCTTATAAATTTCTAGATCCAGAAAATTTATTTTTTGTTGGTGTACTGTAGCTATAAATTTAATATCATATTTATTATGGCCAATATGTTGGATAAATGCTTCCAGTTGTTCTTGGCTGCCCTTCCATACTATCAAAATGTCGTCAATAAAGCGTTTGTATAACAGCAAGTGTGGCCAACATCTTCCAAAAATCTCTTCCTCCTCCCATTTACTGAGGAAGATGTTGGCCACACTTGGTGCATACTTGTTACCCATCCCTACTCCCTTTATCTGTCTATAGTAGTTATGGTTGTGCCAGAAGAAGTTATTCCCCATGGCCATCCTTAATCCCTCCAGTATGAACCTTCTTTGTTTCAATTTTAGGTCCGATAGGTTCTTCATTCCCCATGCTACAGCTGCCAAGGCGTCCGTTTGTTTTATGTTGGTGTACAACGACTCCACATCCATTGTTACCAATAGCGTGGAGTCGTCCACCTGTAAATCCTTTAAGCTGTTGATTACATCCTTACTATCCTTGAGGAATGCCTTGCCCTCTCCTGCTATTGGCTGGAGGAATATATCCAAATATTCCCCCAATCTTGAATAGACTGATTCTATACCGCTAATTATAGGCCTTCCTGGTGGTCTAGTTTTATTCTTATGGATTTTAGGAACCTGGTATATTACTGGTATCCTTGGTGCTTCTGTCAACAAATACCTACCTTCTTTCTTATTTATAATATTATCTGCTATGCCCTTATTTAGGTACTCTTTTAACTTCTTTTTTAGTTCTCTATTGGGATTCTTTTTCAGGGGTTGGTATGTGCTTATGTCTTTAACTAGTCTCTCCAGTTCTGCATGGTAGTCCTGTTTAGTTAGGATCACTACCCCTCCCCCCTTGTCCGCTGGTCTAATTACTATGTTTTTTCTTTTTTCTAATTTCTTCAGGCCTTGCCATATTCTGTCTTTATTGCACTTTACCGGTTTAATGTTTCTCATTTCCTTCTCTACTATCCTTTTAAACACTTCAATGTGTTGATTGGTACTCGACCTAGGGTTGAACGTGGACCTGTTCCTCAACTGGCTATGTGTGTACTCCGTTTCATTAGTTTGATGTTGGGGTTCTCCTTTCTCTAAATAATATTTCTTTAGATTTAGTTTCCGAATAAACTTTTGCAAATCAATGAATGCTTCGAATTGGTTAAAAGTTGCACTGGGTGCATACTTGATGCCCCTATCTAGTACTAACAGTTCCTCATGGGTAAATGTTATGTCTGTTAGGTTGAAAATACCCTCCCCTAATTTACTCTTTTTCTTTTTGCCTCCCCCTCTGCAGCCTCTTTTTCTCTTTGGTTTCCACTGCCTCCAGTTTCCTGGGGGTTCCTGTTCCAGCCCCCCCTGCTGGTTTGGAATACTGGCATGGGAGGTTTGTAGGGCTCCCTCCAATCCCGCCATTCCCCCTGCCACATAGGTGGACCATAGTTCGGGCCATAATTATAATAACCCCTCCCCCTTCCTCTATATCCCCCCCTCCAAGGTCTGGGGTATTGTCCCATCGGTGGTTGGTAGGGGGCCGCATAAGTGTTATTATTCCCTTGATCGGGTTTCTGGGTATTTATTTTCTTCTGGTTATCACTTGGGGTCTGTGCTGTTGCTCCAGTGTCTTTTCTTGTCAAATTGGCGATGGGGGTCCCTGATATTCTACTCGTTCCTACATCTGCAATCACATCCCCGATGTTGGCCTCCTCATCAAGGGACGTGTTTGCAGAGTTGGTGGGCGTTTCCTCCTCTTGCCACCTGTACACTTTTCCCTCTAAATAATCTTTTTTGTCCCTTTGATATTTTTTAACCTTTTTGTTTTTTACTTCATTGTCCAATTTTGCTAGAAATTCTTGTAATTTAGCCGCCCTTGTTTTGTACTCATTTGTTTCCACATGTGGTAACATGTTATCCCTAATTGTACCTATGGTGGATTCTACCTTTTTTAGTTTGATTCTTCTCCTCTCAATAATCATGTCTAACAGTTTGTTTTCACAGCCATTAAAAAAATCAAACCAAGTCCTTGATAAGTTTTCATCTATTATACCATCATTGGGGCCTAGGTCCCATCTTAGCCTCCTTGGGGTGATTTTGGCGTCTCTGTATTGATCTAATGTGTTAATGTCCCACCATATTCTAATTTGCTTATCCATAGCATTTTTCAAGTGCTTAAAACTTTGTTCTAAATTCAGTGCCGTGGTGTTATCATAATTTTGGAAAAGTTCCCCCAGATCCAGCTTACGATTCGCCAGAAATGAGAAAACCTCCATGTTATGCTGCCCGTGAAAAAGAGTTTATATTAAATATATAACCGTGAATATCTGTGTGCGTGTCACCGGCGCAAAAACAAATCTTAGTTCCTCAAACAATATTACATACTAAATGTTGGGGATGCTGCATTCAAAAAAGACACTTCACTTAGATGGGTAAGAATTACTAGTTGGTGTATGTGAATGCGCTACTCCCTTAATGTACCACCACCTGTAATGCTTATCAACTACCAATCACAAATGTTTCATGTGCATAAGTTTAAAATTTTAGATCAATAAATCATATATCCATTCAATACATATACATATAACAAAAAGTCCTTCAGATATGTTGCAAAGTCTTGTAACCATTAAAGTGACTGACGTGCTCCTATATTGCTTCAATATTCATATGTGACTGAGTGGGACCCTCCACCATTCAGATTGGCCACTCACCAGATACTTCACTAGGGGTACGCCTTTGGTTCATTCAGGGATAACCACTCCACCCAGGTACCACTTCTCACCAGTTAAAAGCTTGTGTTCTAATGCTCCTCATAGGAAAGCATAGGGACAAAAGGCGATCATAGCGCAATATGTTTGAACCATTTATTTTTAAAAATTCCAAAGGTTAAAATCACTCACATTTAAAAGTGCCCTCGAGCCGGCACGAAGCTTATCCAGCAGTTACGGACGAGTGGCTATTAGCATGGTTCGCCTGGTGTTAGTGTGCGGCCTCCACGCTCGGCTTGCGCTCCAAGCCTCGTTTCCGTTTTCGTCCGGTCACGTGATGCATAAAATTCTCCCAGCAGCCTCTACGCGTTTCGCATCATCAAATGCGTCATCAGGAAGCTGCCGTTTGATTGGTGCCCGCTCTATTTATACTGTGTGTGGCCGGAAGTGTGTATCCCGCCATTTTAACTAAGGTAATGTTCCCATCTATGACTTCCTTTCTGTTATCGCCATTTTGACTAAGGGCTTTTCCCTTTTTGCATAATCCATACTTATATAGCTATTTCCCCTTTACATTTTCTTAGTTTGTATCTAAATTTTAGGAGTACTCACCCATCTATATCTGCTGGAGAGGCTTTTACAATGTCTCAAACATATTACACATTTTCAAACTTTATTATACTTTCTACCCGTTCCGCCCTAGCCGTTCATCCATATAAATATGGGACAGCAAAGAAATCCATTCTTTACAAAAATATACAGGACAATTCCAAAAATATTTACAAAAAATATGCAATTATATGTATAACCCCTATTCTATTGTGTTACGTTTTGTACATAAAAAAATTTTATTGAAAGAAGAAAAAATAATATTGGAAAAAAATATAATGATACTAAAATATGGAAAAAATTAATATAAAAATGGAAAAAAAGAAAATATAAAAAATAGAAAAATACAATAAAAAATAAGAAAAATGAAAAAAATGGAAAAAATGAAAAAAATGAAAAAAAAAATGAAAAAAATTTTTGAAAAAAAAAATGAAAAAATAAAAATAAAATGAAAAAAATGAAAAAAATGGGAAAATGAAATAAAAATAAAAATAAAATTAAAGTAAAATAAAATTAAAATAAAAAATATAATATAACAACAAAATAAAACAAAATGAAATAGAATGAAAATAAAATGAAAATAAATAAAAATAAAAATGTCGAAATAAAAATGCCAATAGAAATAAAATTGTTACTGTACTAGTTAATAATTTTCCAGATAGCAGTTGATGTCGAGTTCCACGTTCAACCCTTTTGGTCTCATAGTGTCCATTTTAAATATCCAATGGGTTTCATTTCTTGATACCTCCCTTTTCATGTTAGTGTTTCTCCAATCTTTTTCTATTCTATCTATTCCAACATAAAACAAACGGACGCCTTGGCAGCTGTAGCATGGGGAATGAAGAACCTATCGGACCTAAAATTGAAACAAAGAAGGTTCATACTGGAGGGATTAAGGATGGCCATGGGGAATAACTTCTTCTGGCACAACCATAACTACTATAGACAGATAAAGGGAGTAGGGATGGGTAACAAGTATTCACCAAGTGTGGCCAACATCTTCCTCAGTAAATGGGAGGAGGAAGAGATTTTTGGAAGATGTTGGCCACACTTGCTGTTATACAAACGCTTTATTGACGACATTTTGATAGTATGGAAGGGCAGCCAAGAACAACTGGAAGCATTTATCCAACATATTGGCCATAATAAATATGATATTAAATTTATAGCTACAGTACACCAACAAAAAATAAATTTTCTGGATCTAGAAATTTATAAGAACAAAAATAAACTTGGAACTAGAACACACTTCAAAGAAACGGATCGGAACGGTTATATACCGATGGGGAGCTGTCACCACCCCCATTGGAAAAAAGCAATTCCTAAAAGCCAGTTTATTAGGATAAGACGAAATTGTGACCAAATAGAGGACTATTTTCAGCAAACTGATATACTAATTAAGAGATTCGTAGACAAGGGGTACAAAAGAGACACACTGGAGGAAACACGTCTAAAAATAGCCAATATGGATAGAGAGCTAACACTAACCAATAAAATTAGAAATCATAATCACAAAGATAAAGTACCATTCATAACAGCATTCAATAAACAATACAAAACACTAGAAAAAATTATAACAAAACATTGGCCCATAATCAGTAATGATCCACAGTTGAGCAAGGTCCTTCCAAAAAAACCAGCGTTCGTATATAGGAGAGCAAGGAGGATCAGGGACAAAATAGTAAAAAATGTACCAGACCCCCCTAAAAAGATGTCAACATTTTTTGAGCAGGAGGGTTTCTTTAGGTGTGGGAAATGTAAGGCGTGCAAGTCTACCAACAAAAGGGATAGAAAAACAATTAACTTCGAATCAAGCAGCAACAAGCAAACCTTTAAAATTGACAAACTCATAACATGTGCTAGTACACATGTCACCTACGTATTGGAGTGCAGCTGTGGGCTGCAATACGTGGGCAGAACAACTAGAGCCCTATCGGTGAGAGTAGGAGAACACGTTAGAAACATCAAAAAAGGATTTAAACACCATAGTGTATCCAAACACTTCAGGGATGTACATGGTAGGAACCCCCAACATTTAAAATTCTACGGAATAGATAGAATAGAAAAAGATTGGAGAAACACTAACATGAAAAGGGAGGTATCAAGAAATGAAACCCATTGGATATTTAAAATGGACACTATGAGACCAAAAGGGTTGAACGTGGAACTCGACATCAACTGCTATCTGGAAAATTATTAACTAGTACAGTAACAATTTTATTTCTATTGGCATTTTTATTTTGACATTTTTATTTTTATTTATTTTCATTTTATTTTCATTCTATTTCATTTTGTTTTATTTTGTTGTTATATTATATTTTTTATTTTAATTTTATTTTACTTTAATTTTATTTTTATTTTTATTTCATTTTCCCATTTTTTTCATTTTTTTAATTTAATTTTTATTTTTTCATTTTTTTTCAAATTTTTTTCATTTTTTTTTTAATTTTTTTCATTTTTTCCATTTTTTTCATTTTTCTTATTTTTTATTGTATTTAGAATGGATTTCTTTGCTGTCCCATATTTATATGGATGAACGGCTAGGGCGGAACGGGTAGAAAGTATAATAAAGTTTGAAAATGTGTAATATGTTTGAGACATTGTAAAAGCCTCTCCAGCAGATATAGATGGGTGAGTACTCCTAAAATTTAGATACAAACTAAGAAAATGTAAAGGGGAAATAGCTATATAAGTATGGATTATGCAAAAAGGGAAAAGCCCTTAGTCAAAATGGCGATAACAGAAAGGAAGTCATAGATGGGAACATTACCTTAGTTAAAATGGCGGAATACACACTTCCGGCCACACACAGTATAAATAGAGCGGGCACCAATCAAACGGCAGCTTCCTGATGACGCATTTGATGATGCGAAACGCGTAGAGGCTGCTGGGAGAATTTTATGCATCACGTGACCGGACGAAAACGGAAACGAGGCTTGGAGCGCAAGCCGAGCGTGGAGGCCGCACACTAACACCAGGCGAACCATGCTAATAGCCACTTGTCCGTAACTGCTGGATAAGCTTCGTGCACTTTTAAATGTGAGTGATTTTAACCTTTGGAATTTTTAAAAATACATGGTTCAAACATATTGCGCTATGATCGCCTTTTGTCCCTATGCTTTCCTATGAGGAGCATTAGAACACAAGCTTTTAACTGGTGAGAAGTGGTACCTGGGTGGAGTGGTTATCCCTGAATGAACCAAAGGCGTACCCCTAGTGAAGTATCTGGTGAGTGGCCAATCTGAATGGTGGAGGGTCCCACTCAGTCACATATGAATATTGAAGCAATATAGGAGCACGTCAGTCACTTTAATGGTTACAAGACTTTGTGTCATGAGCAGGTGTGACCAGAACCGTGTGATCTGCGACAGAGGACACCAAAACGTATGTAAGTGAAAATATATTAATTTATTAAAGAAAGTGAATAATATAAATACAACCAACCAACTCCAATATGCAAATAACAATAGACAGATAAGTGTAATACATCGGAAATACCAGGTTCATAAACAATAGCCAGGCCAGGGTCATACACAGCAGATCAGCAGATGGACAAGGGATGTTCCAGAGACATAAACGTAAGCCAGGCCAAGGTCATACACAGGGAGAGCAGCAGATGGGGTAAGGAACACAGGACAGGGAGAGGATGGATGGGTCAGACTGCAGGCAGGGATGCAAGGTAACAGGTGGGACAGGATAGGGTCCGAGACAGGGAGACAGGTTCAGGGCACAGGATCAGATCACAGGTTCAGGGCACAGGATCAGATAGCTTGCGGGTCAGGAGGCAATGACGAAGTCAAGGCAAACATGTAAATGTTTGCCGGGTATTTATAGGCCTGTGATTGGCCTCAAGTGACACCTGATTGTAGGAGGTACTGTCTGCTCCACACTGCCAGGATCCATCCGCTGGTGGACGCCAGTACTGCGGCCCAAAGATGATATACTATTAACAGGGAAAAGCTCTCCTGACAGTTCCAAACTGCCAGGAGACACCTGCTGGTGGACCTCAGTACTGCATGCCAAATAACAGGTCTTACCAGCGGATGGAACATTTCCTGACAGTACCCCCCCTCAAAGGAGCGGCCTCCGGACGCTCCAATTGGTTGTAATTGTCCATAGTCTATGGTATTAAGCAGAACAACAGATGGTGGCACAACAGGCAGAACAGGTGGTGGCACAACAGGCATGGGCACTTCAAGCTGGGCAGCGGGCTCATCAAGCTGGAGGGCAGTCACCGAGACATCAGGCTGGAGGGCAGACACCGGGACATCGAGCTGGGCGGCAGCAGGCACCCGGACATCGAGCTGGGCGGCAGCAGGCACCCGGACATCGAGCTGGGCAGCAGGCTCCGGGTCATCGAGCTGGGCAGCAGGCTCCGGGTCATCGAGCTGGGCAGCAGGCTCCGGGTCATCGAGCTGGGCAGCAGGCTCCGGGTCATCGAGCTGGGCAGCAGGCTCCGGGTCATCGAGCTGGGCAGCAGGCTCCGGGTCATCGAGCTGGGCAGCAGGCTCCTGGTCATCGAGCTGGGCAGCAGGCTCCGGGTCATCGGGCTGGGCAGCAGGCTCCGGGTCATCGGGCTGGGCAGCAGGCTCCGGGTCATCGGGCTGGGCAGCAGGCTCTGGAACATTGGGCCGAACAGCGAGCACCGTAAGGGCAGGCCGGATTACAGGCACCGGCTCAGCAAGCTGGGTAACGGACCCCGGCCCAGTGGGCTGGGTAACAGGCCCTGACTCAGCGAGCTGGACACCGGGCACCGGTTCGTGAAGCCGGATAACGGATACTGGCTTGACAGGCAAAGTGATGGACTTCGGTTTAGCAGACTGGGTAACGGGCACCAGTTCAGCAGACCGGGTAACGGGCACCGATTCAACAGGCCGAGACACGGGCACCGAAACTCCAGGCTGAAACACGGGCACCGAAACTTCAGGCTGAGACACGGGCACCGAAACCTATGGCTGGGATACCAACATCACGACATCAGGCTGGAAGACAGATACCAGGATATCAGGCTGGAGGATGGACACATCAAACCGGAAAACAGGCTCATCAGGCTGAACAGTGGGCACATCAGGCAGAACAGCAGGTACATCGGACTGGTCAATAGTCGCTGGAGCGTCAGACTGGAACATGGACACTGGGGTTTCGGGCTGGAAGGCAGGCATATCAGACTGGAGAGCGGGTGCATCAGACTGGAGAGCGGGTGCATCAGACTGGAAGGCTGGACCATCAGACTGCAAAGCTGGACCATCAGACTGCAAAGCTGGAACATCAGACTGCAAAGCTGGAACATCAGACTGCAAAGCTGGAACATCAGACTGCAAAGCTGGACCATCAGACTGCAAAGCTGGAACATCAGACTGCAAAGCTGGAACATCAGACTGCAAAGCTGGAACATCAGACTGCAAGGCTGGAACATCAGACTGCAAGGCTGGAACATCAGACTGCAAGGCTGGAACATCAGACTGCAAGGTTGGAACATCAGACTGCAAGGCTGGAACATCAGACTGCAAGGCTGGAACATCAGACTGCAAGGCTGGAACATCAGACTGCAAGGCTGGAACATCAGACTGCAAAGCTGGAACCTCAGACTGCAAAGCTGGAACATCAGACTGGAAGGCTGGACCATCAGACTGCAAAGCTGGACCATCAGACTGCAAAGCTGGAACATCAGACTGCAAGGCTGGAACATCAGACTGGAAGGCTGGAACATCAGACTGGAAGGCTGGAACATCAGACTGGAAGGCTGGAACATCAGACTGCAAGGCTGGAACATCAGACTGGAAGGCTGGAACATCAGACTGCAAAGCTGGAACATCAGACTGCAAAGCTGGAACATCAGACTGCAAAGCTGGAACATCAGACTGCAAAGCTGGAACATCAGACTGCAAATTGGGAGCAGGTTGGGTTACTGGCAGGATTGTGTGAGTGGGGAAGAACTTCCGTTTCTTCTTGGGCTTAACTACTGAAGAAGATCTGTAGGTGAGGGGTGCAGCAGACTGGAGAGGATTGGGATATGGCAGGGAAGAGGTAACAGTGGCTGGAGGAAGTTCGTGTGGGTTTGCAGGCAGCAGGGAAGAGACAGGTGGGTTGAATGCAGGATAGGTACAGGGAGCAGAGACTGGATATGAGTATTTGTTTGGCAGCAGCGTATACTGAGCTGCAACTGTGGTTGACATGGGTGATGGGGAAACATACATTTGGGTAGGCTGGTGTTTGGTGGCAGAGGTGGTTTGTTTAACTGGAGCTGCTTGCATCATGTCAGACCATGCTGAAAGTATAGGTTGTACAAACTGTGCTTTTAAACCTCCCTGTCTAACAAAAGACTGAGCAGACACAATGCACTCAGCAATCACCTGTGAGGGACAGGCTGAATAGTGCTCACAAAAATCGTCTGGATCATCTTCACAAAGCCAAACTAGTGATACAACCTGATTTATATCAAAAGGAGGAGTGAAATCATCACGGCCCTCAGGAATACAGGGCAGGGCCAGCTCAGTACATAGTTTGATCAAAGGCTGCACCTCCCCAAACAAAATATAACCCTGATCGACCAGGGAATGAGCCAAACGTATAGTGGCAAACAACTGATCACTAGACCATCCTTTCAAAGCCTGGCGGCAATAATCACCACTTTCAGATGCCAGCAGAGAAAGATAAATAACCTCATTGGTATTCATGTTTGCAACCAACTGAATCAAAATGGTTCCCCTGTGCAGCCACTTCTGGTCAGGGATGGCCTTGATCTACTGTCATGAGCAGGTGTGACCAGAACCGTGTGATCTGCGACAGAGGACACCAAAACGTATGTAAGTGAAAATATATTAATTTATTAAAGAAAGTGAATAATATAAATACAACCAACCAACTCCAATATGCAAATAACAATAGACAGATAAGTGTAATACATCGGAAATACCAGGTTCATAAACAATAGCCAGGCCAGGGTCATACACAGCAGATCAGCAGATGGACAAGGGATGTTCCAGAGACATAAACGTAAGCCAGGCCAAGGTCATACACAGGGAGAGCAGCAGATGGGGTAAGGAACACAGGACAGGGAGAGGATGGATGGGTCAGACTGCAGGCAGGGATGCAAGGTAACAGGTGGGACAGGATAGGGTCCGAGACAGGGAGACAGGTTCAGGGCACAGGATCAGATCACAGGTTCAGGGCACAGGATCAGATAGCTTGCGGGTCAGGAGGCAATGACGAAGTCAAGGCAAACATGTAAATGTTTGCCGGGTATTTATAGGCCTGTGATTGGCCTCAAGTGGCACCTGATTGTAGGAGGTACTGTCTGCTCCACACTGCCAGGATCCATCCGCTGGTGGACGCCAGTACTGCGGCCCAAAGATGATATACTATTAACAGGGAAAAGCTCTCCTGACAGTTCCAAACTGCCAGGAGACACCTGCTGGTGGACCTCAGTACTGCATGCCAAATAACAGGTCTTACCAGCGGATGGAACATTTCCTGACAGTACCCCCCCTCAAAGGAGCGGCCTCCGGACGCTCCAATTGGTTGTAATTGTCCATAGTCTATGGTATTAAGCAGAACAACAGATGGTGGCACAACAGGCAGAACAGGTGGTGGCACAACAGGCATGGGCACTTCAAGCTGGGCAGCGGGCTCATCAAGCTGGAGGGCAGTCACCGAGACATCAGGCTGGAGGGCAGACACCCGGACATCGAGCTGGGCGGCAGCAGGCACCCGGACATCGAGCTGGGCAGCAGGCACCCGGACATCGAGCTGGGCAGCAGGCACCCGGACATCGAGCTGGGCAGCAGGCTCCGGGTCATCGAGCTGGGCAGCAGGCTCCGGGTCATCGAGCTGGGCAGCAGGCTCCGGGTCATCGAGCTGGGCAGCAGGCTCCGGGTCATCGAGCTGGGCAGCAGGCTCCGGGTCATCGAGCTGGGCAGCAGGCTCCGGGTCATCGAGCTGGGCAGCAGGCTCCGGGTCATCGGGCTGGGCAGCAGGCTCCGGGTCATCGGGCTGGGCAGCAGGCTCCGGGTCATCGGGCTGGGCAGCAGGCTCCGGGTCATCGGGCTGGGCAGCAGGCTCCGGGTCATCGGGCTGGGCAGCAGGCTCTGGAACATTGGGCCGAACAGCGAGCACCGTAAGGGCAGGCCGGATTACAGGCACCGGCTCAGCAAGCTGGGTAACGGACCCCGGCCCAGTGGGCTGGGTAACAGGCCCTGACTCAGCGAGCTGGACACCGGGCACCGGTTCGGCAAGCCGGATAACGGATACTGGCTTGACAGGCAAAGTGATGGACTTCGGTTTAGCAGACTGGGTAACGGGCACCAGTTCAGCAGACCGGGTAACGGGCACCGATTCAACAGGCCGAGACACGGGCACCGAAACTCCAGGCTGAAACACGGGCACCGAAACTTCAGGCTGAGACACGGGCACCGAAACCTCAGGCTGGGATACCAACATCACGACATCAGGCTGGAAGACAGATACCAGGATATCAGGCTGGAGGATGGACACATCAAACCGGAAAACAGGCTCATCAGGCTGAACAGTGGGCACATCAGGCAGAACAGCAGGTACATCGGACTGGTCAATAGTCGCTGGAGCGTCAGACTGGAACATGGACACTGGGGTTTCGGGCTGGAAGGCAGGCATATCAGACTGGAGAGCGGGTGCATCAGACTGGAAGGCTGGAACCTCAGACTGCAAAGCTGGAACCTCAGACTGCAAAGCTGGAACATCAGACTGCAAAGCTGGAACATCAGACTGCAAAGCTGGAACATCAGACTGCAAAGCTGGAACATCAGACTGCAAAGCTGGAACATCAGACTGCAAAGCTGGAACATCAGACTGCAAGGCTGGAACAACAGACTGCAAAGCTGGAACAACAGACTGCAAAGCTGGAACAACAGACTGCAAAGCTGGAACAACAGACTGCAAAGCTGGAACATCAGACTGCAAAGCTGGAACATCAGACTGCAAGGCTGGAACATCAGACTGCAAGGCTGGAACATCAGACTGCAAGGCTGGAACATCAGACTGCAAAGCTGGAACCTCAGACTGCAAAGCTGGAACATCAGACTGGAAGGCTGGAACATCAGACTGGAAGGCTGGAACATCAGACTGCAAAGCTGGAACATCAGACTGCAAAGCTGGAACATCAGACTGCAAAGCTGGAACATCAGACTGCAAAGCTGGAACATCAGACTGCAAAGCTGGAACATCAGACTGCAAAGCTGGAACATCAGACTGCAAAGCTGGAACATCAGACTGCAAAGCTGGAACATCAGACTGCAAAGCTGGAACATCAGACTGCAAGGCTGGAACATCAGACTGCAAAGCTGGAACATCAGACTGCAAAGCTGGAACATCAGACTGCAAAGCTGGAACATCAGACTGCAAGGCTGGAACATCAGACTGCAAGGCTGGAACATCAGACTGCAAGGCTGGAACATCAGACTGCAAAGCTGGAACATCAGACTGCAAGGCTGGAACATCAGACTGCAAGGCTGGAACATCAGACTGCAAGGCTGGAACATCAGACTGCAAAGCTGGAACATCAGACTGGAAGGCTGGAACATCAGACTGCAAAGCTGAAACATCAGACTGCAAGGCTGGAACATCAGACTGCAAGGCTGGAACATCAGACTGCAAGGCTGGAACATCAGACTGCAAGGCTGGAACATCAGACTGCAAAGCTGGAACATCAGACTGCAAGGCTGGAACATCAGACTGCAAGGCTGGAACATCAGACTGCAAGGCTGGAACATCAGACTGCAAGGCTGGAACATCAGACTGCAAAGCTGGAACATCAGACTGCAAAGCTGGAACATCAGACTGCAAAGCTGGAACATCAGACTGCAAAGCTGGAACATCAGACTGCAAGGCTGGAACATCAGACTGCAAGGCTGGAACATCAGACTGCAAGGCTGGAACATCAGACTGCAAAGCTGGAACATCAGACTGCAAAGCTGGAACATCAGACTGCAAAGCTGGAACATCAGACTGCAAAGCTGGAACATCAGACTGCAAAGCTGGAACATCAGACTGCAAAGCTGGAACATCAGATTGCAAAGCTGGAACATCAGACTGCAAAGCTGGAACATCAGACTGCAAGGCTGGAACATCAGACTGCAAAGCTGGAACATCAGACTGGAAGGCTGGAACATCAGACTGGAAGGCTGGAACATCAGACTGCAAAGCTGGAACATCAGACTGCAAAGCTGGAACATCAGACTGCAAGGCTGGAACATCAGACTGCAAGGCTGGAACATCAGACTGCAAGGCTGGAACATCAGACTGCAAGGCTGGAACATCAGACTGCAAAGCTGGAACATCAGACTGGAAGGCTGGAACATCAGACTGCAAAGCTGAAACATCAGACTGCAAGGCTGGAACATCAGACTGCAAGGCTGGAACATCAGACTGCAAGGCTGGAACATCAGACTGCAAAGCTGGAACATCAGACTGCAAGGCTGGAACATCAGACTGCAAGGCTGGAACATCAGACTGCAAGGCTGGAACATCAGACTGCAAGGCTGGAACATCAGACTGCAAAGCTGGAACATCAGACTGCAAAGCTGGAACATCAGACTGCAAAGCTGGAACATCAGACTGCAAAGCTGGAACATCAGACTGCAAGGCTGGAACATCAGACTGCAAGGCTGGAACATCAGACTGCAAGGCTGGAACATCAGACTGCAAAGCTGGAACATCAGACTGCAAAGCTGGAACATCAGACTGCAAAGCTGGAACATCAGACTGCAAAGCTGGAACATCAGACTGCAAAGCTGGAACATCAGACTGCAAAGCTGGAACATCAGACTGCAAAGCTGGAACATCAGACTGCAAAGCTGGAACATCAGATTGCAAAGCTGGAACATCAGACTGCAAAGCTGGAACATCAGACTGCAAGGCTGGAACATCAGACTGCAAAGCTGGAACATCAGACTGGAAGGCTGGAACATCAGACTGCAAAGCTGGAACATCAGACTGCAAAGCTGGAACATCAGACTGCAAGGCTGGAACATCAGACTGCAAGGCTGGAACATCAGACTGGAAGGCTGGAACATCAGACTGCAAAGCTGGAACATCAGACTGCAAAGCTGGAACATCAGACTGCAAAGCTGGAACATCAGACTGCAAAGCTGGAACATCAGACTGCAAATTGGGAGCAGGTTGGGTTACTGGCAGGATTGTGTGAGTGGGGAAGAACTTCCGTTTCTTCTTGGGCTTAACTACTGAAGAAGATCTGTAGGTGAGGGGTGCAGCAGACTGGAGAGGATTGGGATATGGCAGGGAAGAGGTAACAGTGGCTGGAGGAAGTTCGTGTGGGTTTGCAGGCAGCAGGGAAGAGACAGGTGGGTTGAATGCAGGATAGGTACAGGGAGCAGAGACTGGATATGAGTATTTGTTTGGCAGCAGCGTATACTGAGCTGCAACTGTGGTTGACATGGGTGATGGGGAAACATACATTTGGGTAGGCTGGTGTTTGGTGGCAGAGGTGGTTTGTTTAACTGGAGCTGCTTGCATCATGTCAGACCATGCTGAAAGTATAGGTTGTACAAACTGTGCTTTCAAACCTCCCTGTCTAACAAAAGACTGAGCAGACACAATGCACTCAGCAATCACCTGTGAGGAACAGGCTGAATAGTGCTCACAAAAATCGTCTGGATCCTCTTCACAAAGCCAAACTAGTGATACAACCTGATTTATATCAAAAGGAGGAGTGAAATCATCACGGCCCTCAGGAATACAGGGCAGGGCCAGCTCAGTACATAGTTTGATCAAAGGCTGCACCTCCCCAAACAAAATATAACCCTGATCGACCAGGGAATGAGCCAAACGTATAGTGGCAAACAACTGATCACTAGACCATCCTTTCAAAGCCTGGCGGCAATAATCACCACTTTCAGATGCCAGCAGAGAAAGATAAATAACCTCATTGGTATTCATGTTTGCAACCAACTGAATCAAAATGGTTCCCCTGTGCAGCCACTTCTGGTCAGGGATGGCCTTGATCTACTGTCATGAGCAGGTGTGACCAGAACCGTGTGATCTGCGACAGAGGACACCAAAACGTATGTAAGTGAAAATATATTAATTTATTAAAGAAAGTGAATAATATAAATACAACCAACCAACTCCAATATGCAAATAACAATAGACAGATAAGTGTAATACATCGGAAATACCAGGTTCATAAACAATAGCCAGGCCAGGGTCATACACAGCAGATCAGCAGATGGACAAGGGATGTTCCAGAGACATAAACGTAAGCCAGGCCAAGGTCATACACAGGGAGAGCAGCAGATGGGGTAAGGAACACAGGACAGGGAGAGGATGGATGGGTCAGACTGCAGGCAGGGATGCAAGGTAACAGGTGGGACAGGATAGGGTCCGAGACAGGGAGACAGGTTCAGGGCACAGGATCAGATCACAGGTTCAGGGCACAGGTTACAGGATCAGATAGCTTGCGGGTCAGGAGGCAATGACGAAGTCAAGGCAAACATGTAAATGTTTGCCGGGTATTTATAGGCCTGTGATTGGCCTCAAGTGACACCTGATTGTAGGAGGTACTGTCTGCTCCACACTGCCAGGATCCATCCGCTGGTGGACGCCAGTACTGCGGCCCAAAGATGATATACTATTAACAGGGAAAAGCTCTCCTGACAGTTCCAAACTGCCAGGAGACACCTGCTGGTGGACCTCAGTACTGCATGCCAAATAACAGGTCTTACCAGCGGATGAAACATTTCCTGACACTTTGCAACATATCTGAAGGACTTTTTGTTATATGTATATGTATTGAATGGATATATGATTTATTGATCTAAAATTTTAAACTTATGCACATGAAACATTTGTGATTGGTAGTTGATAAGCATTACAGGTGGTGGTACATTAAGGGAGTAGCGCATTCACATACACCAACTAGTAATTCTTACCCATCTAAGTGAAGGGTCTTTTTTCAATGCAGCATCCCCAACATTTAGTATGTAATATTGTTTGAGGAACTAAGATTTGTTTTTGCGCCGGTGACACGCACACAGATATTCACTGTTATATATTTAATATAAACTCTTTTTCACGGGCAGCATAACGTGGAGGTTTTCTCATTTCTGGCGAATCGTAAGCTGGATCTGGGGGAACTTTTCCAAAATTATGATAACACCACGGCACTGAATTTAGAACAAAGTTTTAAGCACTTGAAAAATGCTATGGATAAACAAATTAGAATATGGTGGGACATTAACACATTAGATCAATACAGAGAGGCCAAAATCACCCCAAGGAGGCTAAGATGGGACCTAGGCCCCAATGATGGTATAATAGATGAAAACTTATCAAGGACTTGGTTTGATTTTTTTAATGGCTGTGAAAACAAACTGTTAGACATGATTATTGAGAGGAGAAGAATCAAACTAAAAAAGGTAGAATCCACCATAGGTACAATTAGGGATAACATGTTACCACATGTGGAAACAAATGAGTACAAAACAAGGGCGGCTAAATTACAAGAATTTCTAGCAAAATTGGACAATGAAGTAAAAAACAAAAAGGTTAAAAAATATCAAAGGGACAAAAAAGATTATTTAGAGGGAAAAGTGTACAGGTGGCAAGAGGAGGAAACGCCCACCAACTCTGCAAACACGTCCCTTGATGAGGAGGCCAACATCGGGGATGTGATTGCAGATGTAGGAACGAGTAGAATATCAGGGACCCCCATCGCCAATTTGACAAGAAAAGACACTGGAGCAACAGCACAGACCCCAAGTGATAACCAGAAGAAAATAAATACCCAGAAACCCGATCAAGGGAATAATAACACTTATGCGGCCCCCTACCAACCACCGATGGGACAATACCCCAGACCTTGGAGGGGGGGATATAGAGGAAGGGGGAGGGGTTATTATAATTATGGCCCGAACTATGGTCCACCTATGTGGCAGGGGGAATGGCGGGATTGGAGGGAGCCCTACAAACCTCCCATGCCAGTATTCCAAACCAGCAGGGGGGGCTGGAACAGGAACCCCCAGGAAACTGGAGGCAGTGGAAACCAAAGAGAAAAAGAGGCTGCAGAGGGGGAGGCAAAAAGAAAAAGAGTAAATTAGGGGAGGGTATTTTCAACCTAACAGACATAACATTTACCCATGAGGAACTGTTAGTACTAGATAGGGGCATCAAGTATGCACCCAGTGCAACTTTTAACCAATTCGAAGCATTCATTGATTTGCAAAAGTTTATTCGGAAACTAAATCTAAAGAAATATTATTTAGAGAAAGGAGAACCCCAACATCAAACTAATGAAACGGAGTACACACATAGCCAGTTGAGGAACAGGTCCACGTTCAACCCTAGGTCGAGTACCAATCAACACATTGAAGTGTTTAAAAGGATAGTAGAGAAGGAAATGAGAAACATTAAACCGGTAAAGTGCAATAAAGACAGAATATGGCAAGGCCTGAAGAAATTAGAAAAAAGAAAAAACATAGTAATTAGACCAGCGGACAAGGGGGGAGGGGTAGTGATCCTAACTAAACAGGACTACCATGCAGAACTGGAGAGACTAGTTAAAGACATAAGCACATACCAACCCCTGAAAAAGAATCCCAATAGAGAACTAAAAAAGAAGTTAAAAGAGTACCTAAATAAGGGCATAGCAGATAATATTATAAATAAGAAAGAAGGTAGGTATTTGTTGACAGAAGCACCAAGGATACCAGTAATATACCAGGTTCCTAAAATCCATAAGAATAAAACTAGACCACCAGGAAGGCCTATAATTAGCGGTATAGAATCAGTCTATTCAAGATTGGGGGAATATTTGGATATATTCCTCCAGCCAATAGCGGGAGAGGGCAAGGCATTCCTCAAGGATAGTAAGGATGTAATCAACAGCTTAAAGGATTTACAGGTGGACGACTCCACGCTATTGGTAACAATGGATGTGGAGTCGTTGTACACCAACATAAAACAAACGGACGCCTTGGCAGCTGTAGCATGGGGAATGAAGAACCTATCGGACCTAAAATTGAAACAAAGAAGGTTCATACTGGAGGGATTAAGGATGGCCATGGGGAATAACTTCTTCTGGCACAACCATAACTACTATAGACAGATAAAGGGAGTAGGGATGGGTAACAAGTATGCACCAAGTGTGGCCAACATCTTCCTCAGTAAATGGGAGGAGGAAGAGATTTTTGGAAGATGTTGGCCACACTTGCTGTTATACAAACGCTTTATTGACGACATTTTGATAGTATGGAAGGGCAGCCAAGAACAACTGGAAGCATTTATCCAACATATTGGCCATAATAAATATGATATTAAATTTATAGCTACAGTACACCAACAAAAAATAAATTTTCTGGATCTAGAAATTTATAAGAACAAAAATAAACTTGGAACTAGAACACACTTCAAAGAAACGGATCGGAACGGTTATATACCGATGGGGAGCTGTCACCACCCCCATTGGAAAAAAACAATTCCTAAAAGCCAGTTTATTAGGATAAGACGAAATTGTGACCAAATAGAGGACTATTTTCAGCAAACTGATATACTAATTAAGAGATTCGTAGACAAGGGGTACAAAAGAGACACACTGGAGGAAACACGTCTAAAAATAGCCAATATGGATAGAGAGCTAACACTAACCAATAAAATTAGAAATCATAATCACAAAGATAAAGTACCATTCATAACAGCATTCAATAAACAATACAAAACACTAGAAAAAATTATAACAAAACATTGGCCCATAATCAGTAATGATCCACAGTTGAGCAAGGTCCTTCCAAAAAAAACAGCGTTCGTATATAGGAGAGCAAGGAGGATCAGGGACAAAATAGTAAAAAATGTACCAGACCCCCCTAAAAAGATGTCAACATTTTTTGAGCAGGAGGGTTTCTTTAGGTGTGGGAAATGTAAGGCGTGCAAGTCTACCAACAAAAGGGATAGAAAAACAATTAACTTCGAATCAAGCAGCAACAAGCAAACCTTTAAAATTGACAAACTCATAACATGTGCTAGTACACATGTCACCTACGTATTGGAGTGCAGCTGTGGGCTGCAATACGTGGGCAGAACAACTAGAGCCCTATCGGTGAGAGTAGGAGAACACGTTAGAAACATCAAAAAAGGATTTAAACACCATAGTGTATCCAAACACTTCAGGGATGTACATGGTAGGAACCCCCAACATTTAAAATTCTACGGAATAGATAGAATAGAAAAAGATTGGAGAAACACTAACATGAAAAGGGAGGTATCAAGAAATGTAACCCATTGGATATTTAAAATGGACACTATGAGACCAAAAGGGTTGAACGTGGAACTCGACATCAACTGCTATCTGGAAAATTATTAACTAGTACAGTAACAATTTTATTTCTATTGGCATTTTTATTTCGACATTTTTATTTTTATTTATTTTCATTTTATTTTCATTCTATTTCATTTTGTTTTATTTTGTTGTTATATTATATTTTTTATTTTAATTTTATTTTACTTTAATTTTATTTTTATTTTTATTTCATTTTCCCATTTTTTTCATTTTTTTAATTTTATTTTTATTTTTTCATTTTTTTTTTCAAAAATTTTTTTCATTTTTTTTTTCATTTTTTTCATTTTTTCCATTTTTTTCATTTTTCTTATTTTTTATTGTATTTTTCTATTTTTTATATTTTCTTTTTTTCCATTTTTATATTAATTTTTTCCATATTTTAGTATCATTATATTTTTTTCCAATATTATTTTTTCTTCTTTCAATAAAATTTTTTTATGTACAAAACGTAACACAATAGAATAGGGGTTATACATATAATTGCATATTTTTTGTAAATTTTTTTGGAATTGTCCTGTATATTTTTGTAAAGAATGAATTTCTTTGCTGTCCCATATTTATATGGATGAACGGCTAGGGCGGAACGGGTAGAAAGTATAATAAAGTTTGAAAATGTGTAATATGTTTGAGACATTGTAAAAGCCTCTCCAGCAGATATAGATGGGTGAGTACTCCTAAAATTTAGATACAAACTAAGAAAATGTAAAGGGGAAATAGCTATATAAGTATGGATTATGCAAAAAGGGAAAAGCCCTTAGTCAAAATGGCGATAACAGAAAGGAAGTCATAGATGGGAACATTACCTTAGTTAAAATGGCGGAATACACACTTCCGGCCACACACAGTATAAATAGAGCGGGCACCAATCAAACGGCAGCTTCCTGATGACGCATTTGATGATGCGAAATGCGTAGAGGCTGCTGGGAGAATTTTATGCATCACGTGACCGGACGAAAACGGAAACGAGGCTTGGAGCGCAAGCCGAGCGTGGAGGCCGCACACTAACACCAGGCGAACCATGCTAATAGCCACTCGTCCGTAACTGCTGGATAAGCTTCGTGCCGGCTCGAGGGCACTTTTAAATGTGAGTGATTTTAACCTTTGGAATTTTTAAAAATAAATGGTTCAAACATATTGCGCTATGATCGCCTTTTGTCCCTATGCTTTCCTATGAGGAGCATTAGAACACAAGCTTTTAACTGGTGAGAAGTGGTACCTGGGTGGAGTGGTTATCCCTGAATGAACCAAAGGCGTACCCCTAGTGAAGTATCTGGTGAGTGGCCAATCTGAATGGTGGAGGGTCCCACTCAGTCACATATGAATATTGAAGCAATATAGGAGCACGTCAGTCACTTTAATGGTTACAAGACTTTGCAACATATCTGAAGGACTTTTTGTTATATGTATATGTATTGAATGGATATATGATTTATTGATCTAAAATTTTAAACTTATGCACATGAAACATTTGTGATTGGTAGTTGATAAGCATTACAGGTGGTGGTACATTAAGGGAGTAGCGCATTCACATACACCAACTAGTAAAGGTTAACCCCCAAACCGAAGATCTCCATAGGGGCTAGAGAATCGGAGAGGGGGTGGAGAGGAACAGTAGCCAAGGAGAGAGCCAGACAGCCAGAACACACTTCCAGAGTAGGAGGCATACATGTATGGGCCACAGATGAAATTCTGCAAAAAATTGAAAGGAAAAGAAATAAGGATAATGGGGAAGAGATGTAAACAAAGCAGTGGGAATGAGTGTGTCAGGAAAAGAAATATGAACAAATGTTGTAAATAAAGGGAATTAGAGTGTAAAACCAAAGTGGCATTAGAGTGTATGTCTGACACCTGCCCAGGAAGTAACTGGGTGGTGAGAACCAACAAACAAAAATTGTAAATGAGAGGCGTAGAAAGAAATGAATAATGCACACCTGTATATATTTTATACAGGTGTGCATTATTCATTTCTTTCTACGCCTCTCATTTAAATACCAATACATTGGCAATATGCTAGTATACATTATATATATATTTTTTGTTTCTTGGTTCTCACCACCCAGTTACTTCCTGGGCAGGTGTCAGACATACACTCTAGTGTCACTTTGGTTTTACACTCTAATTCCCTTTATTTACAACATTTGTTCATATTTCTTTTCCTGACACACTCATTCCCACCTCTTTGTTTACATCTCTTCCCCATTTAATTTAATTTAAGGTATCTTAGACTATTTCAAAGACATACCCATGCCTCATTTAAAGTCCCACTACCCCTCTCTTTTGCTTTTCAATGCTTATACAGGGATGGAGACATGGTTATGTTAACTGTGGGGCCCAATCAGGTCAACTGCTTTATAATACTGCACTGAGAGGAATGAAGGTGTAGAATTAGGTGTTCCAAGCACTTGCGGGCAATCTGCTAGCGGTACACCTAAATCCCATTGTAGCAGGCAAATTTCCCTATCCCAGTTGCTAAACCGTCAAAAGAAATTTGGTCCCAGCCATCCACATGCTCAGCGGCTGAATGCTAGTTTGGCTAAACTGCTAGCACTTCAACTGCTGCCTTTTCAGCTGGTAGACTCTGCTCCCTTTCGAGAATTTGTGGAATGTGTGGTACCTCAGTGGCAGGTACCCAAACGCCATTTTTTTTTCTCGGAAGGCCATTCCGGCTCTCTACCGGCATGTGGAAGGCAATGTCTTGGCCCCGTTGGACAGAGCGGTCAGCGTTAAGGTGCATAGTACCACTGACTCATGGTCCAACAGGCATGGACAGGGTCCAACAGGCATGCAGGGGCAGGTTCAGAGGTGGTTGACGCCACGCCAGCTTCAGGCAGGAATGGTGGTTTGCGACAATGGCACCAACCTCCTTTCTGCCCTCTGACAGGGACACTTGACACATGTTCCCTATTAGAAAAAATGAAAACTCAAAACAACGCGCCCTTCCTGAGTTCTCACCACTGCGCTCAATGCAAAAAAAAGGGGGGTGTTGGCCCTCCTATAAAGATGTGAAAAAATTAAAGCACAAAGTGTGTGAAACAAATATGTGAAACTTGAACATGTGAAATATAAATGGAGTGAATCCAAAGCTGCCACTTATTAAATAAACAGTGCAATAAATCCTATTATTCCCAAGAGCCCAAATAAATGCGATCCTGGTAGAACAATATAAGTAGCGCTAAATGCCAGTGATAGATCATACAACACTCAAAGGTGATCTAATACATCTATCAACAACAGAATATTGAGGTAGATACCGTGAATAAATCTATATCATAGAAACCTATTCAAATACAAAATTAATGGTGCAAATGTGCCATACACAAGGCAATAGTAATGACACATAAACAAAAGTGAGATCAAGTGGTAAAGTCCATAAAGTCCATAGATAGACCACCGTGCAAAAGATGTGATGAATCTGGAAATGGTCCACCAATTCACTTAGTGTCAGTGACTCCACTCCCCTTAAAATCAGCACTCACCGACTCACAATGCCTCACACTCTCGTGTTTTGGCAGCAAAGCATAGATGTAATGCGCATCAGCTGGGGGTGTAGGCTCCGAATTCCTTGTTAATCCCAGTGTCACCTCAATGCATGGAAAAAACTCAACATAGTGTGATACCGTAAAGTATATAAAATTTATTGAACTTAAAAACCTTCAATCATTGCACTCACATAAGAACTCTTGAATCAAGCCAAACTGACACTGCAAAGAAAACTTCCAATACACTCCTCCTTTGTGAAACGCCCAGCACCACTGTGAAACGAGGGTCGCGGCGGACCCCAAAAAAGGGTTGGATGGGTTCTCACCCCTCTTGCTGACACTTCGCTGGTGTAGATCTCCTGCTGGCTTGTACGCCCAAAGCGTGACTCCTCTAGCGCCTTCAGAGGATCTCGCCGGTTCCCGGAGATATACCGCGACGTCCTATCTCTCACTGACTGCTAGTCCTGGATGCCGTACAGCCACGCCCCGACATGTTTCGTCACAACTGACTTCCTCATGGGATTGGCTGTACGGTACGGCTCCTCCCACTCTTATACCCCTCACGTCCGTCGACGTAGGAGTATGCAAATCTTACTTCATGTTCCCAGGTGTCCCCGCAGCCCTCAACACAGCAGTGCTGGACCGATCACATTTCTCAGAGGGCACATTTCATTACAAAAAATCCCTAAGAGTAACGGGACACGTGTAGCTAACCATAAAGCAAAGATAAACATTCCTGAGATCATACTTAACAATGCTTATTCATTCATTGTGATTCTAAAGCATATCTCGTTTACTAGTATGAGAGTTCATCCAAAGATGTTATGTTTGAAGATTCAACCTGACACACTGTATAAGTAAAGCAATCAATGCAGCCCATACAGTGCCTGGTCGGAACTGTATATTGGGCTATAAGCCTAAACTCCCCCCATTGTTCCTAAGCCTAACTAAGATTGTGAAAGTGATAATGAGTACTTACATAAATCAATAAAGCATAGTGATTGAAAAGTATAGTGTGCACTCAGTGAATCTCTATAAAGTTTTTTTAGGGTTGAATAGTGTCAGAGCCCTCTAGTGGTGAAATCGAAGAAGACTCATTAGTTCTCTTCCTCAAAACCCAAGATTGAGCCGCAACATTACCACCCCCCATAAACAAACAGCCCACTATCCCTCCTAACGTGCTGAAAGCATGATAACCATGCGGTGAAAACTCATAATTCAATCCCTCAATTAATGATAGGATTATACAAGTGTCTAAAAATATAAATATATAAATGAATATATATAAAGTGTAGAACAATATAAACAAATGTGCACATCTATGTCCAGTATGAAGGGTTGTCTCTATGGGAGCATAGCTCAAAAATCATTTATGAAGCAGTTCAGGTCTACTTCTATGTTCAAGCCCCTGGGGGCAAGGCATTTCAGACGGTGTATCCATAGGGTTTCCCTTTGTGAGAGATCCCTCACCCTATTAGACCCTCTCCAAGATGGATATACACAATCTAATCCACAGAATTGTGCTAAGGAGGGGTCTTGTTGGTGTTTCTCTCTAAAGTGTAACGAAACACTATGGTTTTTAAAGCCATTTTTGATGTTCGTGAGGTGTTCAGAGATTCGGACTCGGAGTAGTCGTTTCGTCCGTCCAACATACAGTAGCCCGCATGGGCACCAAAGAAGGTAGACGACATATGAGGAATTACACGAGATATATTCCTTAATTTCAAAGGTTTCCTGGTCTGTGCTGGTGACCGAAGTCATCCCCCTGTTGGAGGCCCTGACAGTTTTACAACACACACACTTCCTACATGGGAAAAAACCCTGTAGGTTGATCCTTATAGTTTGTTGCCCTGGTGGATCCAAAATCTTTCTTACAACTTTATCCCCAAAATTTGGGGCTCGTCTGTAGACGAATTTGGGTGATGAAGGTAAGATTTGGCCCAGGTGTCTGTCACGGCCCAAAATGTGCCAATGTTTTTTGAATATGGTCTCAATATCCCTGTACTGAAAATGGAAGCTTGTGATGAATCTAATTTGATGTTGGGTGCTCCCGCCTGGGAGATGTCCTCTCCCAAAACACTGGTCTCTAGGTGTGAGTGCTACCTCCTGTATTATGTTGTCCAGTGTCTGTTCCCGGTAACCCTTCTGTATGAACTTATCCTTTAATATCTTAACTTGGGTGTGGTAGTCCTCCAAATCAGTGCAGTTTCTGCGTACCCTGAGTATCTGCCCCTTTGGTATATTGCGGATCCAAGTGGGGTGGTGTCCACTTGTGATGGCCAAATAGCTATTACGATCCGTGGGCTTGAAATAGACTTTTGTCTTTAAACCATTAACATTCCTTTCTATGGTGACATCTAGAAAGTTGACCGAAGTGTCGCTGATTTGGTAGTCCAATTTGATGCCATTAGTGTTGTCATTCAAATGCCCCAAAAAATCAATAGCTGACTCCTTTGATCCTTCCCAAATGAACATCAAATCATCTATGAAGCGCCGATAAAACTTCAACTGGGGTCTTTGGGTACTAAATACTCGCTTATCTTCCCACTCAGCCATGAACAGGTTGGCGAGGCTGGGGGCATATTTAGCCCCCATAGCCACGCCAACCTGTTGTGAAAAGAAAAAGCCGTGATACCAAAAATAATTATGGGACATGCAAAAGTCCAGAGCATGTCCCAAAAAACGCTTTTGCAAATGAGGGATTTCATCCCTCTTGCTGAGTGCCC
This sequence comes from Lithobates septentrionalis, assembly GCA_037952835.1. Lineage (NCBI taxonomy): Eukaryota > Metazoa > Chordata > Amphibia > Anura > Ranidae > Lithobates > Lithobates septentrionalis. The sequence continues at coordinate 59,546 of JBBDGP010000320.1, forward strand.
AATTCAACGCCAGCAGTGCATCCTCATGTTGTATGATAGTATATAATGAGGACACATCTGCCGTTACCAAATAGATCTCTCCTTCAGGATTGATGACCACTTCCCTCAAGAGTTGCAACAGGTCAGATGTGTCCCTCAAATACGCTTTGGTGGTGAGGACGCTGGGCTGCAAAAATTTATCTAAGTATTCTCCCAAGCGTGCCGTGACAGACCCTATCCCGTTCACGATTGGGCGGGCAGGAGGTGTTTGCACGTTCTTATGAATTTTTGGTAGTGTGTAGATGATGGGAATCCTACACACTGAGGGCACCAGGTAGCGCTTCTCTTTGCTGCTTAAAACGCTCATCTGGTGACCCCATTCCACCAACGTACTCAATTGTGTTCTATAAGCTTCCGTTGGGTCAACCCCCAGTTTCTTGTATGTGATTCTATCCCCCAAGAGTTCCATGAGCTGAAGGTGATAGAAATCTTTCTTCATAAGGACTACCCCACCTCCCTTATCCGCCGGGCGGATGATGATGTTTTTCTTATCTTCCAAAGATTTTAAACCATCCTTAATATACCTCGGATTTACCATTTTCTTAACAGGGAGCTCCTCGATGTCTTTCAACACCAGGATCGCATTTATTTGGGCTCTTGGGAATAATAGGATTTATTGCACTGTTTATTTAATAAGTGGCAGCTTTGGATTCACTCCATTTATATTTCACATGTTCAAGTTTCACATATTTGTTTCACACACTTTGTGCTTTAATTTTTTCACATCTTTATAGGAGGGCCAACACCCCCCTTTTTTTTGCATTGAGCGCAGTGGTGAGAACTCAGGAAGGGCGCGTTGTTTTGAGTTTTCATTTTTTCTGATACAATTCAGCACTTTAACCACCTGCAGCCATGGATGCCATCAACTTTTTATCTAATAGACAAATGAACCCTGAATCTATCTTTTCCACTAGCCATGAAATGACTGACTGTGAGGAAGATTATACGAGCATTTTAAAAAATTTAGATAATCTGCTGGAAAAGCAGATTAAAACATGGTGGGATGTTTTTACTTTTGAGCATTATCTAAGGGAAAATCTCATCTTCCGCAGCCTAAGATGGGAAGTAGCACCCCAGGATGGTCTTAATGAACAAGAGTTCATTGATGAGTGGTTTGCATTTTTTAACAAAGTAGGAAGGGAATTACAAACCCTCGTTTTAAAAAGAAAACAGATCAAGCTTATTAAGATTAAGGAGAAAATCACTACACTGCAAAGTAGGTTGGAACCAATTAAGGAGTCCAATCAGATGAAAGAATTTAACACCAATATGCAAAAGAAATTAGAAAAAATAGATCGAGAAACCCAAAAGAAAAAAGTAAAAAAATATAATAGAGATTCCAATGATTTTAAGACCAATAAGGTCTATGCCTGGCAAAATTCAAACATTGAAAACACTGAGAATAATACCATCAAGGAGGGAGAATCCATCAGGACCAGTGCTCCTACTCACCAAACCAAAGATGCACCCCCTAGGGGCACCAACAATAGAGGTACATCAGGCCCCAACACCAATCGGAATGGCAATACCCCAGTCAATAGGGATTATCGCCATAATGATTACCATCAACCAGTGGGTCCAACTAGACCTGGCAACGGGGGGTACTCACAACAATATGGTTACGCCTCACCCCACTCTTATCAACATAAAAGGGGAGGGGGGGGACGAACCATGGATTACCCCCAACAATGGCATCAGTACCCTCCTCCTGAACCCAACTATCATGTACCACTGCACAATAGGTATCAACCATTAATGGATGAAGAATATAGAATGCAACACCAACAGGAGCCTTTTTTAGGACAACGGGGGAGGGGGGGGAGGGGGGGTGGAACACCAAGGAGGAACACACACCCAGGGGAATACAGGGGAGGCAACGCCACTGGGCCCCCACATTACCCAAATCGAGAATTCACCCCTTATCAAAGAGGAGAAGGGGATGTCGGGCAGGCAGACGGAGACAACCCAAGGAAAAGACCGAGGGACATGTAGATACGGGTATATACAATCTAAGTGAGGCCAAGCTAAATGAGAAGGAAATGAATATATTACAAACTGGTCTCAAATGTGCCCCCAGGAGAGTGATGAATAAGTTTGAAACTTATATTGACACACACAAATTTATCAGAACACTAAATTTAAAAAAATATTTTCTCAGCCACCCTGTGGAGTCAGGGATTAGGGCGAATGTAGGAGGACAGAGAATTGATAGTGGCCTGAAGAATAGGTCCATTTTCAATCCACAATTATCAAATAATCACTTTATAGAGGTATTTAAGCACTTGGTGTTGAAAGACATCGAGGAGCTCCCTGTTAAGAAAATGGTAAATCCGAGGTATATTAAGGATGGTTTAAAATCTTTGGAAGATAAGAAAAACATCATCATCCGCCCGGCGGATAAGGGAGGTGGGGTAGTCCTTATGAAGAAAGATTTCTATCACCTTCAGCTCATGGAACTCTTGGGGGATAGAATCACATACAAGAAACTGGGGGTTGACCCAACGGAAGCTTATAGAACACAATTGAGTACGTTGGTGGAATGGGGTCACCAGATGAGCGTTTTAAGCAGCAAAGAGAAGCGCTACCTGGTGCCCTCAGTGTGTAGGATTCCCATCATCTACACACTACCAAAAATTCATAAGAACGTGCAAACACCTCCTGCCCGCCCAATCGTGAACGGGATAGGGTCTGTCACGGCACGCTTGGGAGAATACTTAGATAAATTTTTGCAGCCCAGCGTCCTCACCACCAAAGCGTATTTGAGGGACACATCTGACCTGTTGCAACTCTTGAGGGAAGTGGTCATCAATCCTGAAGGAGAGATCTATTTGGTAACGGCAGATGTGTCCTCATTATATACTATCATACAACATGAGGATGCACTGCTGGCGTTGAATTGGGCACTCAGCAAGAGGGATGAAATCCCTCATTTGCAAAAGCGTTTTTTGGGACATGCTCTGGACTTTTGCATGTCCCATAATTATTTTTGGTATCACGGCTTTTTCTTTTCACAACAGGTTGGCGTGGCTATGGGGGCTAAATATGCCCCCAGCCTCGCCAACCTGTTCATGGCTGAGTGGGAAGATAAGCGAGTATTTAGTACCCAAAGACCCCAGTTGAAGTTTTATCGGCGCTTCATAGATGATTTGATGTTCATTTGGGAAGGATCAAAGGAGTCAGCTATTGATTTTTTGGGGCATTTGAATGACAACACTAATGGCATCAAATTGGACTACCAAATCAGCGACACTTCGGTCAACTTTCTAGATGTCACCATAGAAAGGAATGTTAATGGTTTAAAGACAAAAGTCTATTTCAAGCCCACGGATCGTAATAGCTATTTGGCCATCACAAGTGGACACCACCCCACTTGGATCCGCAATATACCAAAGGGGCAGATACTCAGGGTACGCAGAAACTGCACTGATTTGGAGGACTACCACACCCAAGTTAAGATATTAAAGGATAAGTTCATACAGAAGGGTTACCGGGAACAGACACTGGACAACATAATACAGGAGGTAGCACTCACACCTAGAGACCAGTGTTTTGGGAGAGGACATCTCCCAGGCGGGAGCACCCAACATCAAATTAGATTCATCACAAGCTTCCATTTTCAGTACAGGGATATTGAGACCATATTCAAAAAACATTGGCACATTTTGGGCCGTGACAGACACCTGGGCCAAATCTTACCTTCATCACCCAAATTCATCTACAGACGAGCCCCAAATTTTGGGGATAAAGTTGTAAGAAAGATTTTGGATCCACCAGGGCAACAAACTATAAGGATCAACCTACAGGGTTTTTTCCCATGTAGGAAGTGTGTGTGTTGTAAAACTGTCAGGGCCTCCAACAGGGGGATGACTTCGGTCACCAGCACAGACCAGGAAACCTTTGAAATTAAGGAATATATCTCGTGTAATTCCTCATATGTCGTCTACCTTCTTTGGTGCCCATGCGGGCTACTGTATGTTGGACGGACGAAACGACTACTCCGAGTCCGAATCTCTGAACACCTCACGAACATCAAAAATGGCTTTAAAAACCATAGTGTTTCGTTACACTTTAGAGAGAAACACCAACAAGACCCCTCCTTAGCACAATTCTGTGGATTAGATTGTGTATATCCATCTTGGAGAGGGTCTAATAGGGTGAGGGATCTCTCACAAAGGGAAACCCTATGGATACACCGTCTGAAATGCCTTGCCCCCAGGGGCTTGAACATAGAAGTAGACCTGAACTGCTTCATAAATGATTTTTGAGCTATGCTCCCATAGAGACAACCCTTCATACTGGACATAGATGTGCACATTTGTTTATATTGTTCTACACTTTATATATATTCATTTATATATTTATATTTTTAGACACTTGTATAATCCTATCATTAATTGAGGGATTGAATTATGAGTTTTCACCGCATGGTTATCATTCTTTCAGCACGTTAGGAGGGATAGTGGGCTGTTTGTTTATGGGGGGTGGTAATGTTGCGGCTCAATCTTGGGTTTTGAGGAAGAGAACTAATGAGTCTTCTTCGATTTCACCACTAGAGGGCTCTGACACTATTCAACCCTAAAAAAACTTTATAGAGATTCACTGAGTGCACACTATACTTTTCAATCACTATGCTTTATTGATTTATGTAAGTACTCATTATCACTTTCACAATCTTAGTTAGGCTTAGGAACAATGGGGGGAGTTTAGGCTTATAGCCCAATATACAGTTCCGACCAGGCACTGTATGGGCTGCATTGATTGCTTTACTTATACAGTGTGTCAGGTTGAATCTTCAAACATAACATCTTTGGATGAACTCTCATACTAGTAAACGAGATATGCTTTAGAATCACAATGAATGAATAAGCATTGTTAAGTATGATCTCAGGAATGTTTATCTTTGCTTTATGGTTAGCTACACGTGTCCCGTTACTCTTAGGGATTTTTTGTAATGAAATGTGCCCTCTGAGAAATGTGATCGGTCCAGCACTGCTGTGTTGAGAGCTGTGGGGACACCTGGGAACATGAAGTAAGATTTGCATACTCCTACGTCGACGGACGTGAGGGGTATAAGAGTGGGAGGAGCCGTACCGTACAGCCAATCCCATGAGGAAGTCAGTTGTGACGAAACATGTCGGGGCGTGGCTGTACGGCATCCAGGACTAGCAGTCAGTGAGAGATAGGACGTCGCGGTATATCTCCGGGAACCGGCGAGATCCTCTGAAGGCGCTAGAGGAGTCACGCTTTGGGCGTACAAGCCAGCAGGAGATCTACACCAGCGAAGTGTCAGCAAGAGGGGTGAGAACCCATCCAACCCTTTTTTGGGGTCCGCCGCGACCCTCGTTTCACAGTGGTGCTGGGCGTTTCACAAAGGAGGAGTGTATTGGAAGTTTTCTTTGCAGTGTCAGTTTGGCTTGATTCAAGAGTTCTTATGTGAGTGCAATGATTGAAGGTTTTTAAGTTCAATAAATTTTATATACTTTACGGTATCACACTATGTTGAGTTTTTTCCATGCATTGAGGTGACACTGGGATTAACAAGGAATTCGGAGCCTACACCCCCAGCTGATGCGCATTACATCTATGCTTTGCTGCCAAAACACGAGGGTGTGAGGCATTGTGAGTCGGTGAGTGCTGATTTTAAGGGGAGTGGAGTCACTGACACTAAGTGAATTGGTGGACCATTTCCAGATTCATCACATCTTTTGCACGGTGGTCTATCTATGGACTTTATGGACTTTACCACTTGATCTCACTTTTGTTTATGTGTCATTACTATTGCCTTGTGTATGGCACATGTTCCCTATTGGCTTTCTCCTTAATTTGGTGGTGCAGCGGTTCTTGTGCAGGTACCCGGGCTTACAGGATCTCCTGAGGCAGGCCAAGAAAGTCTGTGGGCATATCCGCCGGTCATACAATGCCAGTGCTTGGCTGGCTGACCTTCAAAAGGAATGCAACCTGCCCAAGAACCGTCTCACCTGTGACATGCCCACTAGGTGGAACTCAACGTTGGCAATGCTGCAGCGGCTGCACATGCAGCAGAGGGCCATCAATGAGTACCTGTGTGAGTATGGCACCAGGACAGGGTCAGGGGAGCTTGGCTTTTTTTTCGCCATGCCAGTGGCTAATGATCAAGAATACATGCACTGTCCTGTCACCATTTGAGGAGGCCACAAGGATGGTGAGCAGTGACAGTGCATGCATCAGTGATACTGTCCCTCTTGTCTTCCTGTTGGAGCACATGCTGCATGGAATAATGGACAGGGCACTTCCAGGGAGGAAGAGGAGGACTTTATTACCTCTCAAGGTTCCCTTTATCCAGACAGTATTCCTTCAGGCCCGCCTATCACACAGGAAGAGGAGGAGGAGGATTGTGTCAGCATGGAGGTGGAGCCTGGCACTCAGCATCAGCAGCAGCCTTCAAGGGATCGTTTTCAGTCCCCAGAAACCCATGGACTTGTACGAGGCTGGGAGGAGGTGGCTGCAGATCATATCGTCTTTATTGACCCAGAGGACTCCGGACTGAATGCCTCAGCAAACCTATGCTGCATGGCCTCCCTGATCCTGCAAAGCCTGTGAAAGGACCCTCGGATTGGTGGTATCAAGCAGAGGGATCAGTACTGGCTGGCAACACTTCTTGATCCACGTTACAAGGCTAAGGTTGCAGGAACTTATCCAGCCTTCGCAGAGGGAGCAGAGGATGAAACATCTTCGAGAGGCCTTGCAGAAAGGTTTGTGCAATGCGCTTCCAGAGCCTGGGAGGTTACAATTTCCTGGTCCTCCTGGACAACGTGTTTCTGAGGCTTCGGTCAGTCACAGAAGGAGCAGTGGAGAAGGTGGCCATCTGACCGATGCGTTCAGATAATTTTTTAGTCTGCAGCCCCAAGGTCTGATCGGTTCCAGCAACCATCGCCAGCATCTGATTTACATGGTGCAGAAATACCTTGGGGCAAGATCAGACTTGGAGACCTTTCCAACCAAAAATCCACTGGGTTACTGGGTCTTGAGGATGGATCACTGGCCAGTGCTTGCGCAGTATGCAATTGAGCTACTGGCCTGTCCTACATCCAGCGTTCTATCTTAACGCACATTCAGTGCTGCTGGAGGCTTTGTAACCGATCACAGAGTGCGCATGTCCACAGACTTGGTTGATCGGCTCACCTTCATAAAAATGAATCAGTCTTGGATCACCAGCTACCAAGCACCTCATGCTGATGTAACCGATTAATTTTTTTATGAATGTGAGATCCCTTGAAGACTGCCTATGCTGATGCTGGGTGACTATCCTGTTATGCTGAGTGACTATTCTATTCCTCCTCAATGTTCATCTTGATAGCTTCTAAGAACATTTTTGGTTCTGGGCACCACCACCAGTGCCTAAAGCCCAATTTTTCTGCCCCTGCTTAACAGGGGCGTGTAATTACAATTCTTGATATAATATTTCACAGCAGAGCCAGTTCCAGCGCCCACCAAGAGTAACTGTGAGGGCTTACAGTGTTGTGGCACCACCACCACCAAAGGCCCAATTTTTCTGCCCATGTTCAACCGGGGCATGTAATTACAGTTCTTGATTAAATATTTCACAGCAGGGCCCGTTCCAGCGCCCACCAAGAATAACTGTGAGGGCTTACAGTGTTCTGGTACCACCAACACCTAAGGCCCAAATTTCTGCAGTGTATATAGGGCCCCTACTTTCAAACATCCGACTTACAAACTACTCCTACTTACAAACAGAGGGAGACCACAGGAAGTGAGAGGAAATCTACCCCTAGGAAGGGAAATTCTCTCCTGTAAGAGTTAATATGGGAAAAAGGTGTCTCCACTGATGCTTTATTATCACCAATCCTTGTTTCCCTAAAAACCCCAAATTTTCAAAATCCGATTGTCATTGGAACAGAAAGTGAGGTAACATCTTCTGAACAGGGGCACAGACAGCAAAACAAATGTTACAGGGGTGATGAAAACCCTTCCCTATGTTATCCAAAAAGCTTAAAAATAGATGTTTTGGCTGGAGCTACACCAAAAAAATGTACCTGTTCCAAGTTACAAACAGATTCAAATTAAGAACAAACCTACAGTCCCTATCTTGTTTGTAACCCGGGGACCGCCTGTATACTGCTGTTCAGAGTGTATAGGGCCTGGAGGCCCCACGCCTTTTCTTTTTTTAATTTGGATGCGGGGTTCCCCTTAATGTCCATACAAGACCCAAAGGGCCTGGTAATGGGCTGGGGGGTTACTCATGCCGTTTTTCTCAATAATTTTCATCCATATTGCTGGGACCCGACATTGCATTACAGCCGCAAGCAGTTTTAAATTACTTTTATTCCTTTAGAAATGTAATTTTCTGCATGAACTGTTCTAAATATGGGAGACACGCGCCACTTTACAGGCATACTATAGTCACCCCCCAGGTACGATATTTAAAGTAATATTTCACTTTTATTTTTTCACTTTAAGCATCATTAAAATCACTGCTCCTGAAAAAACGTCAGTTTTTAAAACTTTCTTTTGCATTGATTCATGTCCCCTGGGGCAGGACCCGGGTCCCCAAACCCATTTTAGAACAATAACTTGCATATTAGCCTTTAAAATTCGCACTTTTGATTACTCACGTTCGAGTCCCATAGACTTTAACAGTGTTCGAATGTTCGCGCGAACTTTCGGTCCGTTCACATGTTCTGGATGCGAACCAAATCAGGGGGTGTTCGACTCATCCCTATTCATTGTTATCTCGTATTTAGAACTTGCACTTTATTTCAGTGATAGGTATGTTGCGCTGCACTTATGGTTTTAAGTTACTTGATAGTGTCACCCAGGGCATTTTTCTCAGAGAATAGGTACAGGAACTCAACCACGCCCCACACCTTTCCCCAGGTTTGGGGCATGGGAGGGTCCTAAAGGGGCATTAAATACCAGGAGGGTGGTACATACAGAGTGCAGGGTTCTGGAGGATGCTAGGCACAGGGTGCAGGGTCCAGGAGGGTGCAGAGTTCAGGAGAGTGCAGGGTTCAGGAGAGTGCAGGGTTCAGGAGGGTGCAGAGTTCAGGAGGGTGCAGAATTCAGGAGAGTGCAGGGTTCAGGAGGGTGCAGAGTTCAGGAGAGTGAAGGGTTCAGGAGGGTGCAGAGTTCAGGAGAGTGAAGGGTACAGGAGGATCCTAGGTACAGGGTGCAGAATTCTGGTGGGCGCTAGGTACAGGATGCAGAATTCCAGAGCGTGCTAGGTACAGGGTGCAGAGTTCAGGAAGGTGCTATGTACAGAGCACATGGTTCTGGAGGGTGCTATATATGGGGTGCAGAATTCTAGAGCGTGCTAGGTGCTGGGTGACTCATCCTGGTCTAGAAGGTTGAAAAATCTTCTAGAATTAGTAGGCGGAGGTTAGGATTAGCTGCCTTGAATATTTACGGAACCTCAGCCAATCCTCAGAGGTAGGCTGGCAGGGGGCTGAGACCACTCCATAAATAGACATGGACCATGGCGGCCGTGCAGTCAGGTGCATGCTAGAGATACAGTGTTGAGGAGGCTGTCGGTGACCCTCAGGGGTGACCCCAGTCGGGGGGGGGGGGGTGTCCTGACTTGGGCCGGGGCTCGAGTGCTGGAAGAATTCTACCATAACACACGGGAGGAAGTCTTTCCTGGAGGTACTGGGGCAAGAGAGAGGACAAAGTGAGTAGTTAGCACTGTTGGAGACTGACAAGGGGGGAGACTGCCACATGTAGCCAGTATCCCTGAAGACAGCAGTGTGCTTAACTACTTAAGGCCTATTTTTCAGACTTGGTGTTTACAAACATTTTTTTTTGCTAGAAAATTACTTAGAAGCCCCAAACATTATATATTGTTTTCAGACACCCTAGAGAATAAAATAGCGATCGTTGCAATACTATATGTCACACCGTATTTGCGTAGCGGTCTTACATGCGCAATTTTTTGGGAAAAAAATACACTTTTTTAAAATTGAAAAAATGAGACAACAGTAAAGATAGCCCATTTTTTATATTGTAAAAGATAATGTTATGCAGAGTAAATTGATACTCAACATGTCACGCTTCAAAATTGCGCCCACTCGTGGATTGGCAACAAACTTTGACCCTTAAAAATCTCCATTGACGCTGTTTAAAAATTTCTACAGGTTACCAGTTTTGAGTTACAGAGGAGGTCTAGGGCTAGAATTATTGCTCTCACTGTAACGATCATGGCGATACCTCACGTGTGTGGTTTAAACACAGTTTTCATATGACTTACATATGCATTCGCTTCTGTGTGCGAGCACGGTGGGACGGGGCTCTTTAAATTTTTTTTCTTATTTATTTTACTTTTTATTCCTTATTTTTACACTGTCCTTTTAATAAAAAAATTGGGGTCACTTTTATTCCTGTTACAAGGAATGTAAACATCTCTTGTAATAGAAAAAAAGCATGGCAGGACCTCGTAAATGTGTGATCTGGGCTCAAAAAGACATCAGATCTTACATGTACATTTAAATGCAAAAATTAAAATGTCTTTTTAAAAAAAAAAAAAAAATCCCCTCTAATGCCCCGTACACACGGTCGGACATTGATCGGACATTCCGACAACAAAATCCTAGGATTTTTTCTGACGGATGTTGGCCCAAACTTGTTTTGCGTACACACGGTCGCACAAAGTTGTCGGAATTTCCGATCGCCAAGAACACGGTGACGTCAACCACGTACGATGAGCCTAGAAAAGGCCAGTTCAGAAGCAAGCGCGGCACCCTTTGGGCTGCTTTTGCTAATCTCGTGTTAGTAAAAGTTTGGTGAGAGACGATTCACGCTTTTTCAGACTCGTGGTTTCCAGATCGTTTTCTGCTGTTCAGTTTGTGCTTGTGGGTTTGTATCTGCTCTTCAGTGCGTGCAAGCAAGTTCCGCGTGACTTATAGTCATTGTGTTCTTGTTCGTTCGTTACTGGTTTTCAGGTCGCTCTTCACAGGCCTTGCTGTTCTTCAGTGCGTTCTGTTACTTCGTTCTGAGCAGCCGACCGTTTTCCTGCCATGTTGCGTATACGTACTCCTCGTAGGGTTCGTGCTGTGCGGGGGCTTGGTGTTGGGGTCCTGACCTTGACACAAGTCCAGTCCATGAACAGGGTGGGGAGGAGTTCATGGACCAAGAATTGGTTGCTTCAGCGTGACCAGTTCTGTCATATGCTTTTGCTCCGTGAGATCCGTGAGAATAATCCTGATGATTTCAGGAACTTTCAGGATGACGGACCCCGTATTTCACCGTTTGTTGGCTTCGCTGACCCCTTATATTAGCAGGCAGGATACCTGCATGAGGCAAGCCATCACTCCGGAGCAGAGGCTCGTCGCCACCCTGCGGTACTTGGCGACGGGGAGAAGCCTGCAGGACTTGAAGTTCTCGACAGGCATCTCCCCCCAGGCTCTCGGGATCATTATCCCAGAGACCTGTTCTGCCATCATCCAGGTCCTGCAGAAGGAGTATATGAAGGTAAGATTTTTATCCTTTAATATCACATTTTATTGTATTTAATGTTTGATAAATATACTGTATTTCTTTCCTCATTCCCTAATTACCATGATTGTAATATGCTGTGAATGTCCCCTTTGTCCTCATGCATGCTGGATTTTTATTTACTTATTTTTTTTTTGTCCTTCATACATATTTGTCTTCACTTACCTCCCCAGCATGCTCTCCTGGCCCTATATTCACTTCATGTAGTCACTTAACAATCTATTTTATCAGCTCCATAGTAGTGCTTTACCCCAAACACCCCCTAAAATGTTTTTAAATGTGATTTGTGCTTTAAATTCTGGCAGAGTGCCAGAGGCTTTTTTTGGGGGGTCCCCAAATCATTTGGAACCCTCCCTCCCCCCAACTGCTAAGTCAGCTGATACCAATTCTCTATCTATCCTCAATCATCTATCTGCTGACTTTGCCAAACCCATACACACTATACCCACCTCTTTTGTGCTCAGATTTATGGATGAATTCCCCAAAGCATGTAGTGCTTGATAGGTAATAGCAGAATGTCCAAATGTGCTCAAATGTGTACAATGTGTATTTATATCGTTGTATTATGACACTTCTTACCTGTCCAGTGGGTTGCCAATAGTGTAACTAAGGAGAGGCTGTTCAAAGTAATACACATTATTTAGGCATTCATCTCTCAATGAAGTGGAAAGGGTTACCTGTCCAAGAGCCCCCCCCCCCTATAATGTTAGAAATGGCCCATGAGGGGGGGGGGGGGATCTGATAGCTGTACCTTATACTTTGGACTTAAAAAATTCCCATTAATAAATGTTATCTGGATGTTGGCCAAGAAGTTTTGTGTCTAATCTGCTTTCCATGTTTATGTGCCAAAAGACAATTTTTTTTTTTGTTTTCCTCAACAGTTTCCTTCCACGCCACAGGAATGGCAGACTGTGGCCTCCCACTTTGCCCAGCGGTGGGACTTTCATAACTGCGGAGGGGCAATTGATGGGAAACACGTCCACATCATCCCACCACCCAACTCGGGGTCGTACTATTATAATTATAAGGGGTTCAATAGTATTGTGATGTTGGCGGTTGTGTCGGCTAATTACGTGTTCCTGTATGTTACATAGTTACATAGTTACATAGTAGGTAAGGTTGAAAAAAGACACAAGTCCATCAAGTCCAACCTATGTGTGTGATTATGTGTCAGTATTACATTACATATCCCTGTATGTTGCGGTCATTCAGGTGATTATCTAATAGTTTCTTGAAGCTATCAATGCTCCCCGCTGAGACTACCGCCTGTGGAAGGGAATTCCACATCCTTGCCACTCTTACAGTAAAGAACCCTCTACGTAGTTTAAGGTTAAACCTCTTTTCTTCTAATTGTAATGAGTGGCCACGAGTCTTATTAAACTCTCTTCTGCGAAAAAGTTTTATCCCTATTGTGGGGTCACCAGTATAGTATTTGTAAATTGAAATCATATCCCCTCTCAAGCGTCTCTTCTCCAGAGAGAATAAGTTCAGTGCTCGCAACCTTTCCTCATAACTAAGATCCTCCAGACCCTTTATTAGCTTTGTTGCCCTTCTTTGTACTTGCTCCATTTCCAGTACATCCTTTCTGAGGACTGGTGCCCAGAACTGGACAGCATACTCCAGGTGCAGCCGGACCAGAGCCTTGTAGAGTGGGAGAATTATCGTTTTATCTCTTGCGTTGATCCCCCTTTTAATGCATGCCAATATTCTGTTTGCTTTATTAGCAGCAGCTTGGCATTGCATGTCATTGCTGAGCCTATCATCTACTAGGACCCCCAGGTCCTTTTCCATCCTAGATTCCCCCAGAGGTTCTCCCCCCAGTGTATAGATTGCATTCATATTTTTGCCACCCAAATGCATGATTTTACATTTTTCTACATTAAACCTCATTTGCCATGTAGTCGCCCACCCCATTAATTTGTTCAGGTCTTTTTGCAAGGTGTCCAAATCCTGCGGAGAAGTTATTGCCCTGCTTAGCTTAGTATCATCTGCAAATACAGAGATTGAACTGTTTATCCCATCCTCCACGTTGTTTATAAACAAATTAAATAGGATTGGTCCCAGCACAGAACCCTGGGGAACCCCACTACCCACCCCTGACCATTCTGAGTACTCCCCATTTATCACCACCCTCTGAACTCGCCCTTGTAGCCAGTTTTCAATCCATATACTCATCCTATGGTCCATGCCAACAGACCTTATTTTGTACAGTAAACGTTTATGGGGAACTGTGTCAAATACTTTTTCAAAATCCAGATACACCACGTCTACGGGCCTTCCTTTATCTAGATGGCAACTCACCTCCTCATAGAAGGTTAATGGATTGGTTTGGTAAGAACGATTCTTCATGAATCCATGCTGATTACTGCTAATGATATCGTTCTTATTACTAAAATCTTGTATATAGTCCCTTATCATCCCCTCCAAGAGTTTACATACTATTGATGTTAGGCTAACTGGTCTGTAATTCCCAGGGATGTATTTTGGGCCCTTTTTAAATATTGGTGCTACATTGGCTTTTCTCCAATCAGCTGGTACCATTCCAGTCAATAGACTGTCTGTAAAAATTAGGAACAACGGTCTGGCAATCACTTGACTGAGTTCCCTAAGTACCCTCGGATGCAAGCCATCTGGTGCTGGTGATTTATTAATGTTAAGTTTCTCAAGTCTAATTTTAATTCTGTCCTCTGTTAACCATGGAGGTGCTTCCTGTGTTGTGTCATGAGGATAAACAATGCAGTTTTGATTACTGAAGCCCTCCGATTCACTCGTGAAGACTGAGGAGAAGAATAAATTCAATACCTTCGGGGGGCGTGGTTTGGCCGCTCGAGTTAATGGCCGCTTAAACAGAGAGCTCCGACGGGGAGAAACACCGGCCAGCTACTATCCAGCACCTCCAGCCCAGGAAAAACAACCGGTGACTGCCGCCGACCTCCAGGATGTCACGGGGACCTCCCGCTCACCGCAATCCCGGACCGGGACAGCCCAGAAAGCTTACGGACTTCTTCCCGGGCACAGGCTGTGAGGGGATACAAGATGGCGATGGAGGGAACATGGACCTCTCTCCCTCACCCTCCACAGCGCTGCTAACACATCCTGGCAGCCAGGAGCCTCACTTGCAGGACCACAGACTGGATGAAAAACAGTCTCACAAGCGCCCAGCAGATTCTCCAACTGCCTCACCAGCATCCAAGGGTCCCGTGAGTAAAAAGCAGTTCTCTTCACCAGAGAACACTGTCCTCACACAGATCCCACAAGAATCACTCGCAGCATTCCCTACCTCTGACCGCCCCGCCTCAGAGTCCACTCTAAAAGAGATGCTGTTATCACTAAAAAGCGATCTGCAGGCTGAATTATGTAACTCCGTGTCAGCACTACAGGTGCAGGTGGAACAATTAGAGGGCAGAATGGATACCTCAGAACAGAAAGTGAGGGAATGCGTATCCGCCCATAATGTCCTAGTGGACAGTTATCAAGAACGCGATGCTGACATACAATGGCTGAAAAACAAGGTCACAGACCTCGAAGATAGGTCCAGGAGGAACAACCTGAAATTCAGAGGTATCCCTGAAACAATTACTCCTCCTGAGCTCTCACAATACCTACTTCAATTGCTAAAAACCCTCCTTCCTATGGAAAATGCCCGTGACCTGGTCATTGACAGAGCTCATCGTATCGCTAAACCCAATTCCCTTCCGGATTCAGTCCCAAGGGATGTATTGGCCAGAATTAATTTTTTCCATATTAAAGACAGAGCCATGGCTGCAGCTCGTAAAGCAGGCAAGCTCCCTGATCCATTTGCCCACATCAATATCTACGCCGACCTCTCGGCTACCACTCTAGCCCGTCACAGACAGTTCGCACCCATCACAGCAGATCTAAGAGAGAAAAAGATCTTGTACAACTGGTTCTTCCCTGCCACCTTACAAATCACGCATCAGGGTCAAAAATATATCCTATATTCACCAACGGATGCACGGAAACTGCCCCGACAATGGGGTATCTCTACTCCGCATGCTAAAGATGGGGAACGCTCCAATATCCCTCGTTCACAAGCGCAACCCCGGTCCGCTCCTTCTGGACTAGGCTAGCACAGTTGCGCCACATATGGGCCACACACTATACCTATCAAAGGCATGACAATGCTTAAACTCAGCGATTCACCTCCCCTTGGTTTGGAACTCTTTACCTCGCACCCCTACGCATCAGTTGCTATTGGTTTGGTTATTGACTACAGGGCTTAATATCCCTCTTTAGTGCTTGTTTGCATTTCATATTCTGTTGCGTACTATTTAGAAGATTTAATACATTATCTGTATTACATAGATCTACCTCCTAAACTCCTATTGCCTTGTTAACTTTAGTATATATCTTTTTCAGCTGTGGTACATCTCTCTACCTGTGTGCACTTCTCCATAGCAACGCACAACGTGAGAGTGGGACACTCCCAGCTCCTCACATCATACCTCCTACTTTAGTGCCCCATCATTTAGGAAATGTCACTTAAAATCGTTTCCCTAAATGTTAAGGGCCTGAATAGCCCATACAAACGATCCCTGCTCTGGAGAGAAGCTCTCTCCCAGAAATGCGACATACTATGTGCACAAGAGACGCACTTAACTCAATCCAACACACCACGAGTCTCTCACCATAAATTCCCACACTGCTTCTTCGCTAACTCGGATAAGAAAACCAAAGGTGTGCTGATAGCTATTAGAGACACAATCACCTTCTCACAGAAATTCGTAGAATGTGACCCCAATGGTAGATATGTAATCCTAGGAGCAATGCTCAATCACCAACCATTCACCCTAGTGTCGATATACTCGCCAAATACAAACCAAAAATCTTTTTTACGTCAATTACTAAAACATGTTCACTCAATCCAAGTAGGCCAACTTATAATCTGTGGAGACTTTAACGCTGTTTCAGACACTGCACTGGACTCCACAAGCTCACGCCGGAAACACTCACAGAACCTATCTTCTCTCACACGAGATGAAGGTTTATATGATGTATGGAGAAGTATACACGGCTCTGAGAAAGACTTCACTTTCTTCTCTACTGCTTTCCATGTGTATTCCAGGATTGACATGTTCCTCGTGGACAGGGCCACCCTTTTCCAAGCCACTGCAGCACAGATAGGCACTATCCTATGGTCCGATCACGCGCCAATCTCCCTAACCTTAACTCTTCACCAACATACGCAACCCACAAAACTATGGAGACTAAATACGAACCTCCTAAATAACCCTGGCTACGAGGAACAGGTCACGTCCGAATTAAATGTTTTTTTCACACAAAATGCTAGCTCAGTGACGAACGCACACTCCTTATGGGCGGCTCAGAAAGCCTACATGCGTGGAGTGTTCCTCAAACTGGGTGCCCAGGAGAAGCGTAAGAGAACGCAAAAGATTAATGACCTTACCCAGACCATAACAGACCTTGAGACCCAAAATAAAATCAAATCCTCCATCAAATTAGTGAATAAACTTCAAGAGACTCGACACAAACTCTCCCAATGTTTTGTGTCACAGTATGACCTTCTCCTTAAAAGACTCAAACTAAACTACTATGTAGCGGGCAATAAAATAGGCCCTCTACTGGCAAGGCAAATAAAACATAAAACAAATAAGAGCAAAATAGACCACCTATTAGATACACAAAACCAAAGGCTAACCAATCCAATGCATATAGCTAATCGCTTCGCCGAATACTACACTGAACTTTATCATTTAGAATCCGCCCAAGAGATCCCACCCCCTGATCAGGCTCAAATTAAAGAGTTTCTACGTTCCCTCTCGCTACCACAGATATCCGCTGCAGACCTTACCACATTATCCTCTCAGTTCTCCAGTCAGGAAATCCAAAAAGCAATTACCACACTTCCTTTGCACAAATCCCCAGGTCCAGACGGGTTCGGTAATGAATATTACAAAAAATTTAGCAATTTCCTGATTCCCCACCTACAAGCAGTCTATAATGCAGCAGCGACCTCGGCAAGCTTTCCCAAGGAAGCACTCGAAGCGCTAATAGTAACACTGCCCAAACCAGGAAAACCCCCATACCAACCAGCTAATTACCGTCCCATCTCCCTCCTCAATTCTGATATTAAGATCTACGCTAAAGTCATCGCCTCTAGATTAGAAAACATCATACCCAAAAACATCATACCCAAATTAATTCATCCTGATCAAGTAGGATTCTCTGACGGCATCAGACGCATCCTCAACGTCCTTCAGTGGGCCGAGTCACATCGCACGCCTTCTCTGCTTCTCTCTTTAGATGCAGAGAAGGCGTTTGATCGAGTTCACTGGACATACCTGAGGGAAGTACTTCACATCTTCGGCTTCACAGGATTTCTGGATTCAGCTATAAGGGGTCTTTATTCTAATCCTTGCGCAAAAGTATACACATCTAACACCCTCTCACGCTCATTTAACATCACAAATGGCACCAGGCAAGGATGCCCATTATCGCCTATAATATTCGCCTTGGTTATGGAACCCCTTGCACAAACTATCAGGAACCATCCCAACATCACAGGTATCAAAATCGGCCATGTAGATCACAAAATCGGACTATATGCCGATGACGTGATCATATCCCTCTCAAACCCTGAAACCTCCTTACCAGTAGTCTCTGATATAATTCAAAACTTCCGGTCATTATCTCTCTACAAGGTCAATGTTGCTAAATCACAGATGCTCCCTATCTTACTATCCAAAACAAAACAATCACATTTATCGGCAATCTCCGGATTCTCCTGGGCTCCCAAGTCAGGTATTAGATACCTGGGCATACAATTGACCTCGCCAAGTTCCTTAATGGTCCATACAAACTATGATTCATTACTGAGGAATATAAGAAATCAAACACAGGAACTTTCCAAACTACATATTTCATGGGCAGGTAGAGCAGCAGTCACCAAAATGTCCATACTTCCAATGATTTTATACTACTTCCGTACTCTGCCGATCCCTCTAACTAACACATACTTGCAGAACTTGCAAACCTCCATTAACAACTTCATCTGGAAAAAAAAAAGAGCTCGCTTCAGCAACCACGTTTTGTACAGACCTAAACGCACCTCCGGCATGGGAGTCCCCAATTTGAAGCTATACTATCATGCCGTGATTATGGATCAAGCTGCCGTATGGTGGTCACCCTCAGAAGGAAAACAATGGGCCTCTATGGAACAATCCATAGTGGGCCACCAACTCAAAGGCCTCATATTCGCACTCCTTCTAGGTCTCCCTCCCATATCTCTCCACTACTTCTCGATACAAGCCGCTATGGCCTCATGGCGCTACTCTCAAAGGCGTATACACAATAAAATCCTTATAGACTTACACTCCATACCTTTAGGTACCTTGGAATACTTCACTGAAGACCTAACACTTGACAGCTGGTCGGAGGCAGGAGCTGTTAATATTGGACATCTACTTGACAAAACCAATCTCCTAACCTTTGAGGAACTGCAGAAACGCTTTGGTTTACCGCACAGTGACTTTTACAAATATCTGCGTATTCGGAACATAATAGGTCACAT
Source organism: Lithobates septentrionalis (assembly GCA_037952835.1). Classification (NCBI taxonomy): domain Eukaryota; kingdom Metazoa; phylum Chordata; class Amphibia; order Anura; family Ranidae; genus Lithobates; species Lithobates septentrionalis. The sequence goes on from JBBDGP010000320.1 coordinate 78,621, forward strand.
CCTTAAAACGGAGGTAAGAGTTCCACAAGAAGCCCTTGCTTTCTGCGCATCTCCAGCACCTACGAAGAAGGGCATCTCATACTTCTACCGACTCTTTTTACTCTCTCCACCACAGAAAAAAACTCTGTCCATGAAGAAGTGGGAAAACGACCTCGACTGCACTTTTAATCAAGTGCAATGGAACGCAGCAACTAACAATATACTAAAATTCTCCCATTGTACAACGCATTGGGAATCACACTTAAAACTAATACACCGCTGGTACTACACTCCACGATGTTGGAGGAATTGTGAAGAATCAGGATCCCTAATTCACATCTGGTGGCATTGCCCCAAGATTCTTCCCTTTTGGAGGAAGGTATTCCACTTCATCTCTTCCATCACTGGCAATAACTGCCTTCCGGACCCAGCCATGGCTCTCCTATTACTGAACTGTGACCGTTGGCCTAAGAACTATCTCCCCTTAGTGCTCCATTGTCTGACGGCCGCTAAGAAATCAATAACTTCATGCTGGAAACATCAAGACCCCCCAGAATTCTCCTCTTTCTTAATAAATCTCAACACTCAGAGCCAATTCGAACTCCTGTTCTCTATGAAAAACGGCAACAGTCAACTCTTCTGCACACAGTGGTCAGTATGGCTTCAACATCCATTATGTACGGTGTACATGTAACGGTGACATGACTCTCCTTCTGGTTTCCCTAGGACGTCACCCTCCTAGCCTTACCATCCTCCTTAATGTCTCCTAATATACCTCTCTTCCCCCTTTTATGAGATGTACCCAGCTAATGTTCTCTTATTAACCTTTCCTGATACTTTCCATGCCTTAACACTGTTAAACGACTTTGTTGCATAATCCTATTGTACTACTGTACTTTGCAGTTATAACATTGATTGTGATATATTTTGTGAACTCTGCTTCAAAAATAATAAACAATATTGAAATAAAAATTCAATACCTTCGCCATCTCCCCATCCTTTGTAACCAGATGTCCTTCCTCATTCTTTATGGGGCCAATATGGTCTGTCCTCCCTTTTTTACTGTTTACATACTTAAAGAATTTCTTGGGATTTTTTTTGCTCTCCTCCGCTATGTGTCGTTCATGTTCTATCTTAGCCGTCCTAATTGCACCCTTACATTTCTTGTTGCATTCTTTATAAAGTCTAAATGCTGAGGATGATCCCTCAACCTTGTATTTTTTGAAGGCCTTCTCCTTTGCTTTTATATGCATTTTTACATTGGAGTTAAGCCATCCAGGATTTTTGTTGGCTCTTTTAAATTTATTACCCAATGGGATACATTGGCTAATGCCCTTATTTATTATATGCTCTTAAAGCAAACCCATCTCTCCTCCGTATTCTTTGTTCTTAATATTTTGTCCCAATTTATGCCTTTTAGCAAGGTTTGTAGTTTAGGGAAGTTGGCTCTTTTGAAATTCAGTGTCTTTGTGTTCCCTTCATGTTTCCTATTTGTGTGATTTATACTGAAACAAATTGACCTGTGATCGCTGTTACCTAAATTGCCCCCTATTTCCACATGCGTGATCAGGTCTGTATTGTTGGTAATCAGTAGATCCAGTAATGTTTTATTTCTAGTTGGTGCGTCTGCCATTTGACCCATTAAATTGTCCTGCAAGACATTAAGGAACTGGCGAGCCTTAAATGAATGCGCGGTTCCCTCCGCCCAGTCTATGTCTGGATAATTAAAATCCCCCATTATGATAACACTTCCCATCCTTGCTGCTAATCCAATTTGTGATAGGAGATCCGTCTCCACTTCCTCCCTCAGGTTAGGGGGCCTATAGCATACTCCCAGTATTATTTTCCCCTTAGCTTCATCCCTTTGGAGCTCTACCCATAAGGATTCCACCTCCTGTCTCACATGTCGATGTGGGGAAGAATGGCCGGATGTCGGATGGTGGAGTCATCGCCCAGACGGAGTTTTACAGGCATCTCCAGAATGGTAGCTTGGACTTGCCACCTCCAGAAGAGAATGTGGAAGGACTCCCATTCGTCTTTGTTGCGGATGAAGCATTTGCGCTGGGGGACCATCTTATGTGGCCATTCCCAATGAGGACCCTCACCCCGGACCAGAGGGTTTTTAATTACCGGCTGGCCAGAGCCAGAAGAGTGGTGGAGAACACATTTGGAATCATGGCCAGCCGGTTCCGCCTATTTCTTACACCCATACATATGGCGGAGTATAAACTGAATCATATTATCCTGGCATGCTGTGTTCTACATAACTTTTTACGTCAACATTCTGACAACTATTCTGGCTCAGTTGGGCCTAAGGCCGGAATTATACATGAAACAACCTTGACGGCACTTGAAAGTGGCCGTCCTGGCTTGCCCTCCCTCAGTGCCTGTGATGTACGGCTAAGATACCTTGAGTTCTTTGCGGGTAGGGGGGCCATCAATATGGCAGACAATGTGTGAAACCTTTATCAAATAAAAAAAAGAAAAAGCAAATCTTTGTTGACATTTACTGCTTGTGTTTGTTTTAGCTGACCTGACAGAAATGTGGTGAGTCCTGAAAATGGCATGATTGTGTAACCTTACAAAGCACTGTTGGGTGTTATTTACTAAAGGCAAATAAACTTTGCACTACAAGTGCACTTGAAACTGCAATGAAAATGCACTTGTAGTGCAAAGTGGATTGGCCCTTATTAAATAACCCCCATTGTCACATAAAGCAGCAATTGGAGCACCACAAAAGTGTTGTAGCGTTGAGACAATTATCCACACATTCTTGATTAGCAATCTTTATAATACCAGCACAATCACATGTGCATTTAGAAAAGGTTTTTAAAACAAACCAACATGTTTGTTGTATAACAATTTTTGGGGTGGCATTAGAAAAAGTACAAATGTCCATTAAAGATAAAACAGGCATGTTTCAAACCAACAAGAAAGACGCAAATCTTGAACTTACAAAGTTCACATTTGTTAGAACTTGAAGGCAATATCAGACATGAGTATTTAGGAACTGTGTTTGATATTGCGTTCAGATGGGGTGAAGTAATCCCAGGAAAAGCCAAATTTTGAAGATGCACACCAATTTACGAATGTCAACATGTGCTAGCTGCCATCACGGGGGATCAAGGGACGTGTTTTGGGGGTGCAACCCCTTCCTCACAGCTACTTTGTAATTGAGGAAGGGGTTGCACCCCCAAAACATGTCCAATGATCTCCCATGATGGCAGATAGCACATGTTGGCACACTGTGTGCATCCTCAAAATTTGGCTTTTCTACAATTCGCGGAAAAAAATTACAATTGTAGCACACCATAAAAGAAAGGGCTTTGGAGGGGTTTTAAACTCTCCCCAAAACATCAATGATGTTCTTATTTTTTTGAATAACATCATTGATGTTTTTCGTGATGTTTTCCAAGGCAACATTACACCCTATGATCTCCCTAATCAGGATCTGGGCACTTTCCGAGGTGAAAGGATCTGGAACCACAACATCATGATCAACTAAAAAGAGAGAAACAAAAAAAAAACATGTATTCCATGCATCCATCTCTTACCTGAGCCTGTGGTCACAGACACTCACCTGTTGTGGTGACTAGTTCCACCACGTCTTCTTCCTCCTGCTCTTCTTGTGTTGGGGGTATTTCCCCTTCTTCCAGAGGTGGGGGGTCTCTGGTCTCCTCGGATGAGGAGTGTCCTCCGAGTCTTTTCTCCCCTATGTGAAACAAAAAAGGTATACTTAGCACACAGATATCTGATGGCAGAACTATAAATATGAAACATTGCTTGGAAGTGGGGTACAATTGTCTATTTTGGCAGAGTTCCAAGATGTTGCATTTTTATTGTCCTTTGTCAAGCTTCAATACTTTACCTGTCTTGTACAAGCTTCACAGATGGAGACCCCCCTATAGTATACACTGGAGCACCTGTGTGGGCCCCCTAATAAAAAGGGTGTTCTTGTGTCCCACACTAGTGCTCCAGTGTCTAGATGTAAAAACTGCTGCTGAGTGTCCTCTCCTTACACAGAATCTAGTTTGCATTTCATTCTAGTAACAAACACATCTACACAACCAAATTAGTTTCATACAAGTAGCCCCTAAAAAATGTGGTCAAATGCATATGGCAAAAACAATGGTGTTTTATAGTCCGAAAGAAAAATGTTTGATACGAACGAATAATGTGCCCATAAACATGAAAGTTGCCATTTTAAACTGTACAACAGTTAAGAAAAGCACATGGAGCAGCACGAACGTAATAAACACAAAAAGAATAGGAACACTGGACAACTACTTATTTTTTTGCAGCACTCTGGATCTTTCTGTACTGCTCGTGTTCTCTTAATTTCTGGTCCGACCACCGCTTCCTGAGCTGATCTTTCGATCGACGTTACCCCGAAATTCCGGTGCAGGCTCTTGACCACTTTCGCCATTATCTTGGCCATCCGGACATTGGGGTTGGGGTAAGGTCCATACTTTCCATCATAGTTGGCCTTCTTCAGGATGTCGACCATCTCCAACATCTCCCCAAAGGACACATTTGAGGCCTTAATCCTTCTCCTTCTTGATCCAGATGTTTCCGGATCCGGGCTTTCCTCCCCCTCCTCCTCGTTGCTGTAATTAGCACGCACCTGCTGTGTCTCCGCCGTGTGCTCTTCCTCCACTGCACCGAACGAAAAGGGGCGGGGAATAGACTAGAAAGAACGTCAGGGGTGGGCAGAGTTACACGCATGCGCAGTGTCTATAAAGCGTAGCATGCGTGCGTAGTACGTACGATCTGTGAGCAGAGGAAGGAGTATCGGAGGCGCCGATCGTGAAAACGAAGGTAAGATATAAACTTGGGCCTATACCGCTTCTAAATTGAGGCCTATATTGTAACAAGATTAGGAGAGTTTCGCCTGACATTAGTGTTTGTCTTGTGTTGTGTCTTGCAGAGAAAATGGATGGCTTCAATGACCACAATTTCCTCCCCCTGTTCATAGACAAATACAGGGAGCTGCCCTGTCTGTGGCAGGTGAGACATCCTCATTATAATAATGAACAAAAAAGGCAGGCAGCACTGGAGAAACTGCTGGAGTTGGTGAAGCCAGTGGTCCCCACGGCAACCATCCCCTATTTAAAAAACAAAATTGGTGGCCTGAGGAGCACTAATCTTAGGGAGCGCAAGAAGGTCACGGATTCCCAGAGGTCCGGAGCTGCAGCAGATGATGTTTATGTCCCCATGCTGTGGTACAATGAGAGACTGCGATTTCTGTCAGACCACACTGAAGTCAGAGAATCCCTCTCTACTCTTCCTTCCACTCTTCCTTCCACCCCAGCTGAGGCTTCCGATGTCCAACCTGGGCCTTCCAGTCAGGAAGAAGTGGAGGAGCCCAGCTGGAGTCAGGTATAGCATTCTTCTACAGATTTATTGTCAAGAAATAAATGATCTTTACTAGATGTTATTATTGAGCACTAATTGCTGATTGAAAAAAGTGTTTTACATATCAATAGACAGTAGTTTGCACAAAAAATTGGGACAAGACTGAAAAATGCTACGCTCAGAAGGATAGTCTGTTATATTTGTTCACATTCAATTTGCAACAGTCAGGAGGTGAAAATTGTGTGTAATTGATGAATAAAAAACTAAAACTATGTCCCTTTTTCATACACAGGAAGACCTCAGCCAGGAGGAGGTTGTGGAATGTGGCAGCCAGGAGGCGGCGGGGGTTAGTGGCAGCCAGGAGGAGGTGGGGCTAAGTGTCAGCCAGGAGAAGCCTGGGACCAGTCGCAGCCTGACAGAATCGCAGGTTCCTCCCCTCCGCCTTCCATAAAAAAAGAACAAGGAAGGCGACTCACATGCAGGATTCAGCACTCAGGCTCATTCAGGAGCCTTCTGCGTCCCTCAGAGCCTTACCCACTCCTGAAGAGGCCTTTGCCTGCATGGCTGCCACAAAACTGAAGTGCATGCAGGAGGGTCAATGCCTCATGTGTGAGCAACTTATTTATAAAGTCCTAACTAAGGAGGTGAGTGGCGAAATCACACCCAAGACCGATGTGATTGAGTTGGAGCATCCTCCTCCTCCTGCTGCCACTACTCCACCACCACAGCCACAGCATGGAAGGAAGCGTGGAAGGAAGACCGGAGAGTGATGGCCCTGGGTTCAGTCTGGTCTGGCCAAAGATGCAGTCTCTTGTATGACCACAGCCTGGGGACACAGATGTCATCTGCTGCTTTCTGGATCTCTGGGACTTCTGGACCAGACTGCACTACCTTAGATATGGACTCCTCAGGCCACCAATTTTGCTTGAAAATAGTTGATGTGTGCCCTGGGGGTCCAAGGCTTCACCCATTTCTGCTGTTTCTCCAGTGCTGCCTCCCTCTTTGTTTAGTTGTGAGCCCTTAATAAAGGAATTTTTTGTTCAATTATACTAGCCTACTGTATGTGTGTTTTCCTTCAAAAAGGACAGTTTGTTTGTGAGGATTCAGGTACATTTCAAATATACAATGTGAAATTAACAAGAGACACCAACACCAAACAATCTCCTACAGATTAAATAATACAAGATATCAATGGTGTTGTGGTAACTTGACACACAAAACACACACAAAAATATTATAGAGTAAAACACAACAAAAACAGCAATAAAAACACAGCCTTGAAAAAAAAAAAAAAAAAAAATACAAAACCAGCCTGGAATAAACCAAAAAATTTTTAAAAACAAACCAAAACAAATTTGGTCAGATGTGACAAATCTAAATATATTGAGGGAATCACGATAAATAATAAAGAAAGAAGTTTGTGAGAAGTCTGTGTGCATATGAGCAGTAAAACTACTTCATTCTTCTCAAATTATAAAGAAGAAGAGACGACGAAAGTGCTGTATCCATTCCGAACGCTAATTTTAGCTGTTCTGTCTTGGAATTTCTTCTGAGCATGCGTGGCACTTTGTGCGTCGGAACAGGCCACACACGGTCGGAATTGACGCGATCGGATTTTGTTGTCGGAAAATTTTATAGCCTGCTCTCAAACTTTGTGTGTCGGAAACTCCGATGAAAAATGTCCGATGAAGCCCACACACGGTCGGAGTGTCCGACAACACGCTCCGATCGGACATTTTCCATTGGAAAATCCGACCGTGTGTACGGGGCATAAGACCGTTGGGCGGAAGTGACGTTTGACGTCGCTTCCGTCATCCAATGTTATGGAGCTGAGCGGCTTTCATCTTTCCCTCACTTGGCATCCAGCCTCAAAGGGGAAAGGACACAATAGTCTCCGGTAAGCTGCGGAGACGACCGGAGTGCGGCGGGAGGGGGCGTCTCCCACTCCCGATAAAAGTGATCTTGTGGCAAATCCGCCATGGAGACCACTTTTATTTGAAAGAGGACTGTTCGTTGTTGAAGAGGATACCAGGGTTATGGCAGCAGATGCCATAACAACGGTATTCCACTTCAAACATCCGCAGTATAATGACGGTGGGTGGTCCACAAGTAGTTAAGTCTTCATCCTTCCCTTAGCGATCACCTGAGAGTCAGCCGGGCGGGGCTGGTGTAATGAGTTAGCCTGGAGGGCTAGTCAAAGGGCAGCTGCAGCCAGGTGGGTTGGCAGTGCATGAAGAGGTGGTGCTGGGAGCAATGGCCACAGAGGTGAAGTACAAGCTTTTTCACTACATTTTTTGCTACACAACAAGGGGCTATGAGTTCCTGCCTGTAAAGGGTCTTTGCTAAAATCTTACCGGGAGACTGTCAGATTATTCTACAGTGAATCAGCTGGAGACAAGTGAAGGAGACTGTATATAGACTTTTCTCTGGCTCTGGGTGCTTGTGAAAATTCAGTGTGCTTGGGTGTGCAGGAGTGGGGGATCCAAGTTCATCAGCAGTCCCTACGGGGGTGTGTGCTACACATCCATAGAGAATACGGCATTGCCCAGCATACAGGACAAGAGAAGTAGTACTGTGCAAAGTCTATACATACAGAGTAAGAACCGATACTGAGAATTACACCCGGCATACAGGACAAGAGAAGTAGTACTGTGCAGAGGGTGTGGCTGCTTGTGGAGCAGCTGAAGTCTGTGTGGTGCTGAGCTGCTCTGATGTCTGGTACAAGCCCAGGGTTGGGCTCCCCTGGACGGGGATCTCTCTCAGGGGATTCCCAGGCTTTCCGGCCTACACAAGGACTGTCAGGTGAAGCTGTGGTTGGTGGTGAAGCCGGAGGACGGAGCTCTGGGAATGGGAAGACACTTGCAGAGACTGTAAGTAGATGTGGAAATGTTTGTATGAAAAGTACCGATAATACTGATAAGAGGAATATGTAAGAGAAAAAGGATTGGTGGGACTTTGAGTGAGGTATAGGGGTGCCACTCAGGTCCCCCCCTCCATCCCGATTGGATGATAAAAAATGAAAAATAAAAAAAATAACAGGTAGCGGGACTTTATATAAGCACACGGGAGCAAGAATATATAAAAAAATTAGTAGCTTTTAATGAATTCAGATTATCATAGAGTTTAAGTATTCAAATAATTCAATGCAATTTGCTATATATAACTATTTGTACAACTATTATAATTCATTGGAGCCAGAAAAATATACATATTCCAACAAGGAATCAATACATGATATGAAATATATAAAAAACATTTAGAACATGGTTGCATGATTAAATAGATAAAATATACAGGTAGGGAAATCAAAAATAAGATTTATAAAGAGGAAAAAGCCAATTGTATTGGAACAGCCTGACCAGATGCATCATTGTGTACACTAGGTTGTTGTTGGCTCTACGCGTTTCAAGGTCTTTATACCTATCATCAGGAGCAGAAAACCATAGTGATAATCTAAAAAATAAATAAAAAATAGAAAATATTATTAAAAAGAAAAAAAAAGAAAAGAAGAGAAAAGAAAAAAACAAAAAAACAAAAAATACAGAACGGACAAGAAGGGTCCCACCTTCTTGGACCCAGCCTGCCCATACACTTACATGGTGGTCCTCACAGTGCTGGTGCGGCCACGAAATCCCCAGACCAGACCAAATATGCCCCGCATGGGAGCTGAGGAGACATGCTGCGGCGGGCAGAATACAGAAATGAACGACGCCCCGCAGGGGTAACAGTGTAGAAAAAAGTGATGGATCAATGGAAACAAATCTGGGGAGAAAAAAAGTTGCTGTGAAGTTGACAAAAACAGGAAGTGAAAAACAGAAGGGGGGAGTAGGAAAGGGTGAGGGAAGTAGGTGTAGAGGAAGGAAAAGAGTGAAGATAGAAACATAGAAAAGGGTGAAGGGAGAAATGGACTGGAATGAGAAACAGAGAAGTCCATGCGGGGAAGAAGCCCATAACTGCCATGCCACCGCAAACACATCCCCAACGTCAAACGTTGGCCCACAAATAGGGTGAGAAGGGGAGAGCGCCAACAGCCCAGGAACCAGCCGTCTCATGGTCCCACAGGCGGCCGCGCCAACCATGTCATCCCCCCAATGGGCCAGCAGATAGCAGTCACTCGGTCGGCAGCGCTGTGCTTAAGAAGACGCCAGCGTGTCCGGCCGGGATGTTTGACCCCACCCACCCTATGTCACAACAGGGCGGAGCGGGGGTCCGCAGTGAGCGTCGCAGCTCCCGAACGGGAATGACAGACAAGGCCCGGCCAAACCACAGACGCACACACCACTGCGTGCATGTAAGGAAAAAATAACAAAAAAACAAAAAATTTATAAAATAAATGGGTAAAAAACAGAAAAGAAAGAGACTGAAAATAAATCATCAAAAAGAAAAAAATTGTGTATTGAATAAAGAAGTAATATACTAAATGGAAAAACATTTAAACAGCTGACAAGCAGACGTGTGGGTAATGAGAAAATTCCTATGGTTAATGCGGCCGTGTGCTTAACATCCCTGATTGATTGGTATATGTAGATAATCACTATGGTTTTTTGCTCCTGATGATAGGTATAAAGACCTTGAAACGCGTAGAGCCAACAACAACCTAGTGTACACAATGATGCATCTGGTCAGGCCGTTCCAATACAATTGGCTTTTTCCTCTTTATAAATCTTATTTTTGATTTCCCTACCTGTATATTTTATCTATTTAATCATGCAACCATGTTCTAAATGTTTTTTATATATTTCATATCATGTATTGATTCCTTGTTGGAATATGTATTTATGTATATTTTTCTGGCTCCAATGAATTATAATAGTTGTACAAATAGTTATATATAGCAAAATGCATTGAATTATTTGAATACATAAACTCTATGATAATCTGAATTCATAAAAGCTACTCATTTTTTTATATATTCTTGCTCCCGTGTGCTTATATAAAGTCCCGCTACCTGTTATTTTTTTTATTTTTCATTTTTTATCACTGATAAGAGGAAGTCTGGTGATGTTATTCAGTAAAAGAGTTCTCAGTTCAGCCAGTCATTGCAGGCCCAGCAAGCCTAGCACAGTGCAGCTCAGTCTGTTCAGAGACATGTTATTATCGCTCAGCACAGTCCAAATTCTGGAAGTGCAACTCAAAGAACCCCGCAGAGTGGGGCTCATTCAGTCCAGGAACATACTTATACCACCCAGTACAATCCAAGTTCTGGAAGCGTGATCCAATCCAGCCAGCCATTGCAAGCCCAGCACAGTGCAGCTCAGTCTATTCAGAGACATGTTATTATTGCTCAGCACAGTCCAAACACTGGAAGTGCAACTCAAAGAACCCCTCAGAGTGGGGCTCATTCAGTCCAGCAACATACTAATACCACCCAGTACAGTCCAAGTTCTGGAAGCGTGATCCAATCCAGCCAGCCATTACAACCACAGCAAGCTCAGCAGAGTGCAGCTCATAGAGCTCAGAGTGGAGCAGAGACATCGGTTTCTCCCAGTACTCCTCGCGAATACACCAGAACTTCCTTAGAACAGAAAACCATTAAATAGAACTTACAGCAGTGTGTAATGGTGGGCAGCAGCCAGGGACATTCATCGCGCTCTAAGCTGCAGCAGAATAAAGAGGAGGTTGGTAATAATTCTCCACAATCTGCCCCAGTGAAACCATCTACACCCAGCAGAGACCCTCAGCCCAGTACTGGTAATGAGAAGGTGGATCAGGATTTCAAGCATCCTGCAGCCGGGAAGCAGAAAGTGTTAAAGTCTGAACCTGCGCTGCACCTGGCTGACAAGATTCCTTTCCTGGTAAAAAGAATGGAGACCCTGAGAAAAGCCAAGGCTAGAATCCAGAAGCAGATTGAATGTGTTTATAGACTTAAAGCTGCCAACCCCAAGAAGGAAATGTTATATGACAGCAAACTGAACTCCCTGGGCATTGAACTGGCCGGTGTGTCAAAGGACATTGATGCTGTTCTGGAAGAACTGGGACCAGTGGCAGAGGTGTACTACAATCGTGATCGATTTGAGGTGGGATTGAGTGGAAGGATTGAGTCTTCTACAGAGTCAGACTCTGGGGATCTGGTCCAACGCAGACAGCCACCACATGTGTCTCCTGAAGGGAAGACTGTGCAGCCTCTGTAGGACGGTGAGATTGGAGCAGATCCTCCTGCTGGACTTCCAGCTCTGGAGGGTGGTGGGAATATCAGTATAACCCAGCAGACATTCACAGTACAGGAGACTCAGAGGAGTGACATGGTGGACTCCCAGCACATGGATTGTGAGAACAGTGCTGCTGCCACTAGTACTCCTGGTGGGAGCCATGCTGGGGTGACTGGTGTTCATGGTGGGAGCCATGCTGGGGTGATTGGTGTTCATGGGGGGAGCCATGCTGGGGTGACTGGTGTTCATGGGGGGAGCCATGCTGGGGGGACTGGTGTTCATGGGGGGAGTAGCACTCGGGTAACTAGTAATGATGCTGCTAGTAATGATGATATGAGGTGCAGTGATGATGTCACTAATATTGATGTGGTGAATATTTCTGATGTTATCAATGCTGGTATATCTGAATGGGGTCATCAGCAGTCTGAGGGCTCTGAGAATGTAACGATGGAGGAGTCAGTTCAGAATAACTCTCAGGACTTCCCCCCTTTGGTGGATCCACCACCTGCTCCACAAGGGAATGCTGGTCCATCTGGTCATGTCCCTCCTGAATGCCTGGAGCCGTGAGGCCCCTTCTTTTTCCACCAGTAACCGTTATACTGGTCAGGCCTTTAAGAGAAGGAATGTGGTCAGATTGAAGTATAGGGGTTCCAGAGAGGAGCTCCCTGATAGGAGGTTTGTAGTAAGGGAGTTGCTGTGTCATCAGATGGGGTTTGCACCTACAGACATACTGGCAGTCATCAATCTCCCTGACAGACAAGGTTATGATGTCAGCTTTAAGCTCATGTCTGACTTAGACAGGTTCTGGACCAGTTTCAGTGGTTTGCGGGACAAAGAGGGGAGGAATTTCATCTTTATTCCCATCTCCAAACCTGACACAGCAAATGTTACCATCATGTTCTGGAATGAGTCTGTGCCCCCCCCAGGATATTGTCATCTGGCTTAGAAGACATTGTGAAATGGTTTCTGAGTTGACAAAAACTAAAGACAGTGATGGGATCTAGACGGGTGGTTGGAGGGTTCTTGTTAAGTTGAGGCAAAGTAACAATGTTACCCATCACCTGCCAAACTCCTTTTTCATTGGGCGGGAGAGAGGAGTTTGCTTCTATGCAGGTCAGCCCAGGTTATGTTATAAATGTGGTAAATCTGGCCATGTGGTGAATGTTTGTACAATCCTGAAGTGTAATCTTTGTGGGGAGGTTGGCCACATCAGTTCTACCTGTGAGAAGGTTAAGTGCAATCTATGTGGAGGGCTTGGCCATTTCCATAGGGATTGCCCGGAGGCCTTCCATAATAAGGATGGGGAATCTGCAGACAATGAATTGTTGGCTGCAGCAGAACAACTAGAGGAGGAAGCCTTAATGAATGGGGCTGTATTGACTAGGGAGGAAGTGGTCCCGGAGGTCCAGGAGACTACTCCCGGGCAGACGGACAGTGTTCAGCAGGCTGAGGAGCAGCCGGTCCCACATTCCTCTTCTGTTCCAGTTCCTGTCTCTGTGAAGATCACTGGTCAGAAGAGGAGGAATAAAAAAGATAAGTCTACCCGTAAACCTGAAAGTGACTGGACATTAGTGCAGAAGCCAGCTAAAAAAGTGAAAGGGGCACCAGAAGTGGGTACGGCAGTTTCCACCAATAGGTATGAAGCATTATCAGATTCGGAGGCTGACTCCTATTCTCTGGAGGCCCAGGAACTGGAGCAGGAATTAAAAAAAGAGTGGAAAAGGAGTATGCGACTGGCTCAGAGGATGACCCGCCCACTAAAAGGCGTCCGCCCCCTGATCCTGGATCCGCAGAATCTGATATGGAAACTGGTAGTGGGCAGAGTGACTCCGATTCTGACTTATAATGAAATGTTGGAGAAGTATAGATTTATGGAAAGGAGTCTTATTGTCACATGACATTTATTTCCTATTGATGCCCTTTAACTGCTAAGTTTTTGACCTAAACAACATGTCAGTAATTGTTGTATTTATGTTCTTTTCAGTCAGTTAGTTTGTTATTATGTATCTTGTTTGTTTTTTACAAATAAAAATCTCCATACATACAGAATAAGAACAGATACTGAGAATTACACCCAACATACAGGACAAGAGAAGTAGTACTGTGCAGAGTCCATACATACAGAATAAGAACAGATACTGAGAATTACATCCAGCATACAGGACAAGAGAAGTAGTACTGTGCAGAGGGTGTGGCTGCTTGTGGAGCAGCTGAAGTCTGTGTGGTGCTGAGCTCCTCTGATGTCTGGTACAAGCCCAGTTTTGGGCTCCCCTGGGCGGGGATCTCTCTCAGGAGAGTCCCAGGCTTTCCGGCCTACACAAGGACTGTCAGGTGAAGCTGTGGTTGGTGGTGAAGTAGGAGGACAGAGTTCTGGGAATGGGAAGACAATTGCAGAGACTGTAAGTAGACATGGAAATGGTTGTATGAAAAGTACCGATAATACTAATAATAGGGAGTCTGGTCATGTTATTCAGCAAAAGAGTCCTCAATCCAGCCAGTCATTGCAGGCCCAGCAAGCCCAGCACAGTGCAGCTCAGTCTGTTCAGAGACATGTTATTATCGCTCAGCACAGTCCAAACACTGGAAGTGCAACTCAAAGAACCCCTCAGAGTGGGGCTCATTCAGTCCAGGAACATACTAATACCACCCAGTACAGTCCAAGTTCTGGAAGCATGATGCAATCCAGCCAGCCATTGCAAGCCCAGCACAGTGCAGCTAAGTCTATTCAGAGACATGTTATTGCTCAGCACAGTCCAAACACTGGAAGTGCAACTCAATCCAGCCAATCATTACAGTCAATGCAAACCCCGCAGAGTGGGGCTCATTCAGTCCAGCAACTTACTAATACCACCCAGTACAGTCCAAGTTCTGGAAGCGTGATCCAATCCAGTCAGCCATTACAACCACAGCAAGCTCAGCAGAGTGCAGCTCATAGAGCTCAGAGTGGAGCAGAGACATTGGTTTCTCCCAGTACTCCTCGCAAATACACCAGAACTTCCTTAGAACAGAAAACCATTAAAGAGAACTTACAACAGTGTGTAATGGTGAGCAGCAGCCAGGGACATTCATCGCGTTCTAAGTTGCAGCAGAATAAAGAGGAGGGTGGTAATAATTTTCCACAATCTGCCCCAGTGAAACCATCTACACCCAGCAGAGACCCTCAGCCCTGTACTGGTAATGGGAAGGTGGATCAGGATTTCAAGCGTCCTGCAGCCGCGAAGCAGAAAGTGTTAAAGTCTGAACCTGCACTGCACCTGGCTGACAAGATTCCTTTCCTTGCAAAAAGAATGGAGTCCCTGAGGAAAGCCAAGACTAGGATCCAGAAGCAGATTGACTCTGTTTATAGACTTAAAGCTGCCAACCCCAAGAAGGAAATATTTTATGACAGCAAACTGAACTCCCTGGGCATTGAACTGGCTGGTGTGTCAAAGGACATTGATACTGTTCTGGAAGAACTGGGACCAGTGGAGGAGGTGTACTACAATCGTGATCGATTTGAGGCAGGATTGAGTGGAAGGATTGAGTCTTCTACAGAGTCAGACTCTGGGGATCCGGTCCAACGCACGCAGCCACCACATGTGTCTCCTGAAGGGAAGACTGTGCAGCCTCTGGAGGACAGTGAGGTTGGAGCAGATCCTCCTGCTGGACTTCCAGCTCTGGAGGGTGGTGGGAACATCAGTATAACCCAGCAGACATTCACAGTACAGGAGACTCAGAGGAGTGACATGGGGGACTCCCAGCACATGGATTGTGAGAACAGTGCTGCTGCCACTAGTACTCCTGGTGGGAGCCATGCTGGGGTGACTGGTGTTCATGGGGGGAGTAACACTGGGGTAACTAGTAATGATGCTGCTAGTAATGATGATATGAGGTGCAGTGATGATGTCACTAATATTGATGTGGTGAATAATTCTGATGTTATCAATGCTGGTATATCTGAATGGGGTCATCAGCAGCCTGAGGGCTCTGAGAATGTAGCGATGGAGGAGTCAGTTCAGAATAACTCTCAGGATTTCCCCCCTTTGGTGGATCCACCACCTGCTCCACAAGGGAATGCTGGTTCATCTGGTCATGTCCCTCCTCGGAATGCCTGGAGCCATGGGGCCCCTTCTTTTTCCACCAGTAACAGTTATACTGGTCAGGCCTTTAAGAGAAGGAATGTGGTGAGATTGAAGCATAGGGGTTCCAGAGAGGAGCTCCCTGATAGGAGGTTTGTAGTAAGGGAGTTGCTGTGTCATCAGATGGGGTTTGCGCCTGCAGACATACTGGCAGTCATCAATCTCCCTGACAGACAAGGTTATGATGTCAGCTTTAAGCTCATGTCTGACTTAGACAGGTTCTGGGCCAGTTTCAGTGGTTTGTGGGACAAAGAGGGTTGGAGGAATTTCATCTTTATTCCCATCTCCAAACCTGACACAGCAAATGTTACCATCATGTTCTGGAATGAGTCTGTGCCCCCCCGGGATGTTGTCATCTGGCTTAGAAGACATTGTGAAATGGTTTCTGAGTTGACAAAAACTAAAGATAGTGATGGGATCTGGACGGGTGGTTGGAGGGTTCTTGTTAAGTTGAGGCAAAGTAACAATGTTATCCATCACCTACCAAACTCTTTTTTCATTGGGCGGGAGAGAGGAGTTTGCTTCTATGCAGGTCAGCCCAGGTTATGTTATAAATGTGGTAAATCTGGCCATGTGGTGAATGTTTGTACAATCCTGAAGTGTAATCTTTGTGGGGAGGTTGGCCACATCAGTTCTACCTGTGAGAAGGTTAAGTGCAATCTATGTGGTGGGCTTGGCCATTTCCATAGGGATTGCCCGGAGGCCTTCCATAATAAGGATGGGGAATCTGCAGACAATGAATTGTTGGCTACAGCAGAAGAACTAGAGGAGGAAGCCTTAATGAATGTGGCTGTATTGACTAGGGAGGAGGTGGTCCCGGAGGTCCAGGAGACTACTCCCGGGCGGACGGACAGTGTTCAGCAGGCTGAGGAGCAGCCGGTCCCACATTCCTCTTCTGTTCCAGTTCCTGTCTCTGTGAAGATCACTGGTCAGAAGAGGAGGAATAGGAAAAAAGATAAATCTACCCATAAACCCGAAAGTGACTGGACATTAGTGCAGAAGCCAGCTAAAAAAGTGAAAGGGGCACCAGAAGTGGGTACGGCACTTTCCACCAATAGGTATGAAGCGTTATCAGATTCAGATGCTGACTCCTATTCTCTGGAGGCCCAGGAACTGGAGCAGGAATTAAAAAGAGTGGGAAAGGAGTATGTGATTGGCTCAGAGGATGACCCGCCCACTAAAAGGCGTCCGCCCCCTGATCCTGGATCCGCAGAATCTGATATGGAAACTGGTAGTCAGCAGAGTGACTCCGATTCTGACTTATAATGGAATGTTGGAGAAGTATAGATTTATGGAAAGGAGTCTTATTGTCACATTTATTACTATTGATGCCCTTTAACTGATAAGTTTTTGACCTAAACAACATGTCAGTAATTGTTGTTATTATGTAATTTTCAGTCAGTTAGTTTGTTATTATGTATCTTGTTTGTTTTTTACAAATAAAAATCTCCATACATACAGAATAAGGACATATACTGAGAATTACACCCGGCATACAGGACAAGAGAAGTGGTACTGTGCGGAGTCCATACATACAGAATAAGAACAGATACTGAGAATTACACCCAGCATACAGGACAAGAGAAGTAGTACTGTGCAGAGGGTGTGGCTGCTTGTGGAGCAGCTGAAGTCTGTGTGGTGCTGAGCTCCTCTGATGTCTGGTACAAGCCCAGGGTTGGGCTCCCCTGGGCGGGAATCTCTCTCAGGAGAGTCCCAGGCTTTCCGGCCTACACAAGGACTGTCAGGTGAAGCTGTGGTTGGTGGTGAAACAGGAGGACAGAGTTCTGGGAATGGGAAGACACTTGCAGAGACTGTAAGTAGACATGGAAATGGTTGTATGAAAAGTACCGATAATACTAATAATAGGAAGTCTGGTGATGTTATTCAGCAAAAGAGTCCTCAATCCAGCCAGTCATTGCAGGCCCAGCAAGCCCAGCACAGTGCAGCTCAGTCTGTTCAGAGACATGTTATTATCGCTCAGCACAGTCCAAACACTGGAAGTGCAACTCAAAGAACCCCTCAGAGTGGGGCTCATTCAGTCCAGGAACATACTAATACCACCCAGTACAGTCCAAGTTCTGGAAGCGTGATCCAATCCAGCCAGCCATTGCAAGCCCAGCACAGTGCAGCTCAGTCTGCTCAGAGACATGTTATTATCGCTCAGCACAGTCCAAAAACTGGAAGTGCAACTCAAAGAACCCCTCAGAGTGGGGCTCATTCAGTCCAGCAACTTACTAATACCAACCAGTACAGTCCAAGTTCTGGAAATGTGATCCAATCCAGCCAGCCATTGCAGGCCCAGCACAGTGCAGCTCAGTCTGTTCAGAGACATGTTATTGCTCAGCACAGTCCAAACTCTGGAAGTGCAACTCAATCTAGCCAGTCATTACAGTCAATGCAAACCCCGCAGAGTGGGGCTCATTCAGTCCAGCAACTTACTAATACCACCCAGTACAGTCCAAGTTCTGGAAGCGTGATCCAAGGCAGTCAGCCATTACAACCACAGCAAGTTCAGCAGAGTGCAACTCATAGAGCTCACAGTGGAGCAGAGACATCGGTTTCTCCCAGTACTCCTCGCAAATACACCAGAACTTCCTTAGAACGAGATATGGTGATGGGAGGGAGGAGCCTGGTAATGGCCCTGTGCTCAGCGTGAGGATCCTGAGAACCCTCTCCCTGCAGCCGAGATGGGTAAGAACCTGATGAGAGGAGGTAGATAGCCTCCCCACCCCGCCCCGCTCACCACTCGTTGATCTGAGTACTGCTGGAGGTTTGCGCTTGGTTCTGCAACTGAATGTACGTCTCCCCCCCCTGCTGTCTCCCGGCCAGACGGGTTGGAAGGTTTTTTGGAATGACGGGAGCGCAACGGCGGCAGTAGTGCTGAGGTAGGAGGCTCGATTCTGGCGGTTGTTTAAACACCCCCCTCCGCTGGCTCAGGAACGGAGGGGACCGAGCAGCAGCAGGGAAGCGGAGGAGTTGTCCGAAGTACACCGGGAGCGGCCGGAGGAGAGAGTCGGAGAGGTGAAGAGAGCGAGTGGCAGGCTTGGAAAAGCACACAAGTACTCACTCACGGCAGATAAAGATCAAGATAGGAGAGCGGAATCTCGGTAACATACTAGAGATAATAGAAGCAGCAGCAGCGCCAGCGTCTGTAAGCACCAGTAAGCGCCTGCCTGGAGAAAATCTCAGATGAGCCACAAGGAAGATAAGTAACATGTTGTTTTTGATCTTTCCATTATATGTTTGCTGTGAATAGGCAAATGAGAATATCAATAGAATAAAACAAGGAGGAGGAGAAATAAGAGAAAAAGATTTAGAGTACACACGACACGGAGAGAGGGGAAGAGAGTATGGAATCAGTGGAAAACAGGCGGCCCGGTTTTCAATTGCTTTCATATGCATTTTTTTTTTTCTTTCTTTTGCCCTTTTTTCTCTCCCCTCCCCTCCTTGCCTTCTGTCTGCCAGTACAGATACATAGGATATACGGGGCGATAGGAGATATGCTACTGAGTGTTTATGAAATAAACTGCTTTAGAATTATATTGCTGAACATCTGATAGTACCGCTGAAATATCTGAATCATACTGCTGAAATACCTAAATTGCTCTGTTGAATCTTACTGTAAAAATACCTGAATGATTTTGCTGAACATCTAAATGGTACTAATATCTGAATTGTATTGCTGGACATCTGAAATAATTTGCTGAACACCTGTACCAGTCTGGTGAACACCTGAGTTGTTCTGTGGAACATTAGAATTACACTGTTAAAACTTCTGACAACACTGCCAAATACCTGAAGTTTAATACTGAACACTTGAATTATACCGTGGAGGGCTGGAATAGGTATTCAGGGTGGAGACACATCTGTGAAAGCCGGGACTACTCTTATTTCTATATTTAGTTACAAGTTGAGATTCTGGGGAGGAGGGAAGGAAAAAGGAGGTGAAGAGTAAAGTGGATCAAACTCTCCAGGTATTGGCAAAAGTGGGGATCTCTGAATATATACATCCTTTTTTTTTTTTTTTTTTTGGTTGTTGCTGTGGCCTGTAACTTTCTTTTTTGCAATAGAGTGACTCTAGTTGAAGTTGAAGAACGGAGTGGGTGAGATTGGAGCACAAAATAAAGTTTAATTAAGAGGGCTGGGAGATCCGGCCACCATTAAGAGATTATATTTAAAAGGTTTACTGGAAAGTAACCTTGAAGAATATACAAACCTAATTACTGATATGAAGGGGAAAATAACAAGAAGTGCGGGAGTAACGCCTAAATCACCCAGGACCAGCTTAGGCCCAAGCCCCGGCCCCATGAACAGGTATATACAGCAAGGAATTGGAGAAGGAGAGAGGCAAGCGGGGTCAAAGGGCAGACAAGTAGACACAAAAGAGAAGGACAATAAAGATAAAAAAAGCCAAAATAAAGTATTAACAGAAACCAGCCACCTTTCAGAACCTAGAACGGAACCAGAAATGGAGGAGGAAGATAGAGGAAAGGAGGAAGGACAACAAGGGCCACAGCTGCCAATAAAACAGGACATGGAAAAAATGTTTGCAGCTCTAGAGAAAACCCTAAAAGCAGAGATGTCAACAATACATAAAGACATGGGACATATGCTAAATAGAGTGGAAGAAGTAGAGACCAAAGTAGATCTGCACCAAAAAATGATAGAAGAACTGGAAGGGGAAATAGAGAAATTAAAAAGGGAACAACAGGAACAATCTTAAAAAATAGAAGATCAAGAAAATAGAGATAAAAGGAAAAACCTAAGAATACGTGGTTTACCGGAAATAGAACAAACAGAAAATCTAATAGAAAAAATGAACAACCTCTTCAATCAAATCTTAGGAAAAGATGTAACCAACATAATAGGAATAGAAAGCGTATATCGAGTAAAAAGACCCCAAAGGTTCTCAACAGAAACACCCAGAGACATAATAGTACGCTTTGAAAGATGGGAAGAAAAGAAACAGATCTAGATAAACTTAAAGAAGAAAACACAAGGAGGTTTGGTTCACATGAATGGTCGTACAGGCGTAACTATCTTGAGAGAGGGAAGGGGAAACCCCACGTGTCGGCTGGGGGCCTCTCCCCTTGGTCCTTTAACCGGACCGGGGGGAGAGGCCATCTGGGGGACGGGTGGGGAAGAAAAAAGGTAAAACAATGGAAAATGTAAACAGTATAAAAATAGCTTCCTATAATGTCAGAGGATTAAATTCCCCTGGGAAAAGAAATATAATACTCAGAGAATTGGAAAAAAAACAAAGCGGAAATAATTTTCTTACAGGAGACACATTTAACTCAAAACTCAAATATTAAAATTTACTCAAAAAATATACCAACGTGGTATCAAGGAGATACACCAATAAGAAGGGCCAAAGGTGTTGCCATCGGAATAGGGAAAAATGTACGTTTTTTAATAGACCAAAGAAAAACGGATCCGGAGGGTCATTATCTTTTCATTACAGGTTCCATACAGGGGATAAAATACACATTTGCCAATATTTACTGTCCTAACAAAAACCCTAAAAAATACTTGATAGATATAATACAAATGCTAATGGAATTTAAACAAGGCAAATTAATACTGGCAGGAGACTTTAACTTCAGCATGGACAATAAAATGGACAGCACCTCCATAGTAAGGGACAGAGAAATAAAACAACTAAAGAAACTAAAAAGAATACTATATGAACAGCAATTAACTGATCCCTGGAGAATCCAGCACCCCAGTACAAAGGACTACACATATTACTCAGCAGTACATAACAGCTACTCCAGATTGGACTATATCATGGTCGAACATAGAAACCTGGAAGACATAGAAGAAACAAAAATAGGTATAATAACTGCCTCAGATCATAGTCCAGTAATGTTGAGAATGAAAACGCAGGGAGAAGCCTTTGAAAGGGGCCCATGGAGAATCAACGAAAACTTGCTAGAAGACAGCGAGATCGAAAAAGTATAACAGAAGAAATTGAAAGATATTTTAAGGAAAATGACACACCAGAAGTATCGAAAGCAACAATATGGGAGGCTCATAAATCGGTCATTAGGGGCAAATTAATAGCTATAGGTGCAAGAAAAAAACAAGAAAGAAAAAAAAAACATGCAGCAAATAATAGAGGAAATACACGAACTGGAGCGAAAACATAAAAATCAAATAAACAGAAACTTTCCGGTTACTATCTCAAAAGAGAGAACAATTAAAAGATTGGATGGAACAAGAAGAAAGGAAGGAATATAACAGAGTAGTACAAGAAAAATTCAAATGGGGAAATAAACCAGGAAAATATCTTGCGAAGCTGGTAAAAAAAAGAAGTCTTTAAATTATATTGAGAAGATTAAAAATGAAAAAGGAGAAGTGGTAAATAAAACAACAGATATCGCAACAACATTCCAAAAATATTTTAGTTCTCTATATGCAATAAAAGGTCAGGAAAGTCGGAAAGAAGCAAATATAAGAACAAAGAAGATACAAGAATATCTAAAAAGTGCAAAATGACCGAAAATAAAAACAGAACAACTAGAAGAATTGGAAAAGAATATAACGCAAGAAGAGATAACACTGGCATTAAAGGAAACCCCTGTAGGGAAAAGCCCGGGACCAGATGGGTTCACGGTTAAATATTATAAAATATTTCAAGAACAGCTGATCCCAAAACTACTAGAATATATGAATGCTATAGGGGAAGAAGAAGAAATAAGAAGTGAATCGTTACTAGCTCACATTACAATACTACCAAAAGAAGGGAAAGATAAAACTAACTGCTCAAGCTACAGGCCAATAGCACTATTGAATGCTGATACAAAGCTTTATTCCAAAATCTTGGCCACTAGAATAAAAAAGTTAATCCCACTTTGGATAAACCTGGACCAGACTGGCTTTGTCCCGGGAAGAGAGGGGCGGGACAACAGCCTTAAATCAATATTGTTGCTACATAAGAAGGTGCAGAAGGAGACCCCAGTTCTATTCCTGTCATTGGATGCAGAAAAAGCATTTGACAGGGTAGACTGGGGTTTCATGATGGATACGTTGTGGCACCTGGGACTCGGGACAAGAATGATGAAGTGGATAACAAACTTATATAATGGCCCGACAGCAGTTGTAAAAGTAAACGGCAGACTCTCCGCACAAATAAAGATGCAGAACGGAACACGGCACGGCTGCCCACTTTCTCCATTACTATACGTACTAGCTCTGGAACCACTATTAGCAACGCTCCGCAACAAGCAAGAGGTGGAAGGCGCGAGATTAGGAGGAAAAGAACACAAGATCGCAGCATACGCGGATGACATCCTGATGTATGTATCCAACCCAAGAGTTTCACTCCCAAATATACTGAAAGAAATAAAAAAATACGGAGAATTGCCAAATTTCAAAATCAATCCAATAAAAACGGAAATATTAAACATAGGATTAGAGAAAAAGGAAGTCCAGTTTTTACAAAAAGAATTCCCATTTACCTGGGTAAAAGAACTAAACTATCTTGGAATTAAAATAACCCCTAGAGTCGAAAAGATCTATCAGGCAAATTGTATCCCATTGATTAATGAGATCAAAGAAGAAATTAAAAAATTAAGAATACAATCACTTTCATGGATCGGAAGAATAAATATGTTCAAGATGATGACACTTCCAAAAATAATCTACAGAATCCAGATGTTACCAGTAAAGATTCCTCAGAGTTTTTTTAAAATAATTAAAACAATTCTGTTAAAATATATATGGCTTAATAAAAAACCAAGAATTAAATATACGCTGATTACAAGAAAAAAGGAGCATGGAGGTTTGGCCACCCCGGATATAAGAAGGTCCTATGAAGCCATTGTTTTAACACGAATGTTAGAGTGGACAAATGAGAAAAATGAGAAAAAATGGGTCGAAATGGAAAATATAATAAGTGGAGCTACATTATATAAGAATATTTGGATCCCACAAAAATATAGAACATTGGACATAGATACACACGAAATAACAAAAAACATATTTAAAATTTGGGACACTATACACTTAAAGAATGAATGGAAATATAATTCACCGTTAATAGCACTCACAGGATCGAATTATTTTATCCCTGGGAAGGAAATTTTTGAAGCCCAAGGAATAAGGAACCCACAATTGAAAGATATCACCAGTAATGGCAAGATAAGAACACGATTAGATTTGGAGGAAAGTAATGGATGGAAGATGAATGAATGGAATTATCGTCAATTAAGGCACTTAGTAAGCACAATACCACATCCACTTAGAGACGAAACAAAATTAACCACATTGGAAAAACTATGTAGCAATAAATCACCATTGAAAAATGAAATATCAAAAATATATGGCATATTGACAGATTTGGATGCACAAGAAAGACCAGAATACATAAAACAATGGGAAAAAGAAATTAATTTAAAAATAGACAACCAAAAAGTGGAAAAAATAATAGAAATGGGATATAATAATGCCTGGGATATGAAGACTATTGAAATGAATTACAAACTAGTGACAAGATGGTATATGACTCCTGTAAGATTACATAAATACCAACAAGAAAAAACACCTCTGTGCTGGAGAAAATGTGGCCAAAAAGCAACGATCACACACCTATGGTGGGAATGTCCAATAAAAACGGAGTATTGGAAGGAAGTATTAAACAATATAAAGGAAATAACTAAAGAAGAAATATAACAAAATATATGGACTTGTCTTTTTCATGTCCATAATAAACCTAAGAAACAATATATGAAATCAATAGTCCCCAATCTCCTGAATGCGGCCAAGGCCAGGATACCTAAAAACTGGCTAAAAAGTGGAAAACCAGAGATTAGAAAATGGCTAGAGGAAATAGATCACTATTATAAAATGGACCAGCAGAGGAGTGGAGAGGGAGGGGAGAAAAAGGAGAATAGTAGATGGGAAAGCTGGAAAAAATACAAATCCTCGGACATATACTTAGACAAGATGAGAGAAATAATAGAAGTAACGCCAAGACGATAAATATAATAAAAGAGTGAACCAAACATAGGGGAGGGGGGGGAGGGGATAAGAGGGATTGAGAGAAAATAAGGTAATAGTGTGTTTTTTTTCTCTTTCTTTTTATATGAGGGGCTCAGTCTGGTTTTTAATGTTATTAAACAAGACCCTTGAAGGGAAAATAAATAAAGATAAAATGGAAACAATCCACAATGATGTGAAAAACAAGAGATAAAAATTTGACACATAAAGTTGATATAATATCTCTCAAAAAACTTTTCGCTAAAGTGGAAAACAGAAGAAAAAAAAAAAAAGAACTTCCTTAGAACAGAAAACCATTAAAGAGAACTTACAACAGTGTGTAATGGTGGGCAGCATCCAGGGACATTCATCGCGCTCTAAGCTGCAGCAGAATAAAGAGGAGGGTGGTAATAATTCTCCACAATCTGCCCCAGTGAAACCATCTACACCCAGCAGAGACCCTCAGCCCAGTACTGGTAATGGGAAGGTGGATCAGGATTTCAAGCATCCTGCAGCCGGGAAGCAGAAAGTGTTAAAGTCTGAACCTGCGCTGCACCTGGCTGACAAGATTCCTTTCCTGGTAAAAAGAATGGAGTCCCTGAGAAAAGCCAAGACTAGGATCCAGAAGCAGATTGACTCTGTTTATAGACTTAAAGCTGCCAACCCCAAGAAGGAAATTTTATATGACAGCAAACTGAACTCCCTGGGCATTGAACTGGCCGGTGTGTCAAAGGACATTGATGCTGTTCTGGAAGAACTGGGACCAATGGCGGAGGTGTACCGCAATCGTGATCGATTTGAGGCGGGATTGAGTGGAAGGATTGAGTCTTCTACAGAGTCAGACTCTGGGGAACCAGTCCAACGCACGCAGCCACCACATGTGTCTCCTGAAGGGAAGACTGTGCAGCCTCTGGAGGACAGTGAGGTTGGAGCAGATCCTTCTGCTGGACTTCCAGCTCTGGAGGGTGGTGGGAACATCAGTATAACCCAGCAGACATTCACAGTACAGGAGACTCAGAGGAGTGACATGGTGGACTCCCAGCACATGGATTGTGAGAACAGTGCTGCTGCCACTAGTACTCCTGGTGGGAGCCATGCTGGGGTGACTGGTGTTCATGGTGGGAGCCATGCTGGGGGGACTGGTGTTCATGGGGGGAGCCATGCTGGGGCGACTGGTGTTCATGGGGGGAGCCATGCTGGGGTGACTGGTGTTCATGGTGGGAACCATGCTGGGATGACTGGTGTTCATGGTGGTAGCCATGCTGGGGTGACTGGTGTTCATGGGGGGAGTAACACTGGGGTAACTAGTAATGATGCTGCTAGTAATGATGATATGAGGTGCAGTGATGATGTCACTAATATTGATGTGGTGAATTCTGATGTTATTAATGCTGGTATATCTGTATGGGGTCATCAGCAGTCTGAGGGCTCTGAGAATGTAGCAATGGAGGAGTCAGTTCAGAATAACTCTCAGGATTTCCCCCCTTTGGTGGATCCACCACCTGCTCCACAAGGGAATGCTGGTCCATCTGGTCATGTCCCTCCTCGGAATGCCTGGAGCCGTGGGGCCCCTTCTTTTTCCACCAGTAACAGTTATACTGGTCAGGCCTTTAAGAGAAGGAATGTGGTCAGATTGAAGCATAGGGGTTCCAGAGAGGAGCTCCCTGATAGGAGGTTTGTAGTGAGGGAGTTGCTGTGTCATCAGATGGGGTTTGCTCCTTCAGACATACTGGCAGTCATCAATCTCCCTGACAGACAAGGTTATGATGTCAGCTTTAAGCTCATGTCTGACTTAGACAGGTTCTGGGCCAGTTTCAGTGGTTTGCGGGACAAAGAGGGTTGGAGGAATTTCATCTTTATTTCCAT
The DNA here is from genome assembly GCA_037952835.1 of Lithobates septentrionalis. Classification (NCBI taxonomy): domain Eukaryota; kingdom Metazoa; phylum Chordata; class Amphibia; order Anura; family Ranidae; genus Lithobates; species Lithobates septentrionalis. The sequence continues at coordinate 105,070 of JBBDGP010000320.1, forward strand.
CTCCAAACCTGACACAGCAAATGTTACCATCATGTTCTGGAATGAGTCTGTGCCCCCCCAGGATGTTGTCATCTGGCTTAGAAGACATTGTGAAATGGTTTCTGAGTTGACAAAAACTAAAGACAGTGATGGGATCTGGACGGGTGGTTGGAGGGTTCTTGTTAAGTTGAGGCAAAGTAACAATGTTACCCATCACCTACCAAACTCTTTTTTCATTGGGCGGGAGAGAGGAGTTTGCTTCTATGCAGGTCAGCCCAGGTTATGTTATAAATGTGGTAAATCTGGCCATGTGGCGAATGTTTGTACGATCCTGAAGTGTAATCTTTGTGGGGAGGTTGGCCACATCAGTTCTACCTGTGAGAAGGTTAAGTGCAATCTATGTGGTGGGCTTGGCCATTTCCACAGGGATTGCCCGGAGGCCTTCCATAATAAGGATGGGGAATCTGCAGACAATGAATTGTTGGCTGCAGTAGAACAACTAGAGGAGGAAGCCTTAATGAATGGGGCTGTATTGACTAGGGAGGAGGTGGTCCCGGAGGTCCAGGAGACTACTCCCGGGTGGACGGACACTGTTCAGCAGGCTGAGGAGCAGCCGGTCCCACACTCCTCTTCTGTTCCAGTTCCTGTCTCTGTGAAGATCACTGGTCAGAAGAGGAGGAATAGGAAAAAAGATAAGTCTACCCGTAAACCCGAAAGTGACTGGACATTAGTGCAGAAGCCAGCTAAAAAAGTGAAAGGGGCACCAGAAGTGGGTACGGCAGTTTCCACCAATAGGTATGAAGCGTTATCAGATTCGGATGCCGACTACTATTCTCTGGAGGCCCAGGAACTGGAGCAGGAATTAAAAAGAGTGGAAAAGGAGTATGTGATTGGCTCAGAGGATGACCCGCCCACTAAAAGGCGTCCGTCCCTGATCCTGGATCCGCAGAATCTGATATGGAAACTGGTAGTCAGCAGAGTGACTCCGATTCTGACTTATAATGGAATGTTGGAGAAGTATAGACTTATGGAAAGGAGTCTTATTGTCACATTTATTCCTATTGATGCCCTTTAACTGCTAAGTTTTTGACCTAAACAACATGTCAGTAATTGTTGTATTTATGTTCTTTTCAGTCAGTTAGTTTGTTATTATGTATCTTGTTTGTTTTTATAAATAAAAATCTCCATACATACAGAATAAGAACAGATACTGAGAATTACACCCGGCATACAGGACAAGAGAATTGGTACTGTGCAGAGTCCATACATACAGAATAAGAACAGATACCGAGATTTTATCTTTAGCAGCCCTGGCTGAATGTTGGAGGTTTTTCTATAGAGAAATGTCTGTAGATCTGTGGTGGGTTTTCTCGGTAGGACTGTCAGATAATTTGTTCCTTTTTACAGAAGGTGGGAGGATGTGACTCCCCTCACACACATAACACACTCAGACACCTCTAGTCCACATCCTGTGTCAGTGTGCTCAGTACTGAGATCATATCAGGGAACTGACGACCAGAACCTTCATACTGGGTAAGTCCATCTGTCCTCCTATTCATACCAATTACTGACCATTAGTGATGGGGTTCAGGTTCGGGTCTACCGTGGCTTCAAGGTTCAGGTTCACGATGGAACAATGGTTTACCTCAGCAGCTAAAATTCTTTGTAACCTAATGCACAGGAAGGAACTTAAAACTATGGCTTGTAGGCTTATACAGGCCAATAACAGGGTTTCTGTTATGTACCAGCACCCTTCCACTATAAAAGAGAGCACAGAGCCACCATAGTGTCCTTGTATTGGAAGCTGTTACAGGGAAAGGATAGGCAAAGCTGACAAAGTGCATAGGGACAGATTAGGGTCAACTTTGAAACTGTACTTTCATTCTGCTCTTTGGGCAACTACGTGTTTAAAAAATCATTTGGGGTCTGAAGATTAGTGAAAACCCATAAACAGTATATATTTTCTGAAAGCAGATACCCTGGGGAATAAAATGATTGAAGTTCCAATTTTTATGTCACGCGATGTTAGCACAACAGTTTATCAAGTACAAAGTTTTAGTAAGAAATGCATTATTTTAGATTATAGGGTACGCAAATACAATAAATGACCCATTTGTTTTAAAAAATATAAAAGCTGAGGTTGTGCTGAGTAAATAGATACCCAACATATCAAGCCATAAAATTGTATGCACCCGCAAAATGGGGATGAACTTTGTTAGCCTAAATTTTCCATAGGTGACCTTTTAAAAGCCCACAAAAGTCATTGGTTTAGAGATAACTGTGAATAATGAACCTAAAATGATTGCTCTCACTCGGACATGTTAGACGATATGTAACATGCATAGTAGTGGTCTCCAAACTGCGGCCTTTAGGCCATATGTGACCCTTTGCTTGCCTTTATCTGGTTCTGGGGGCATTATTTCTCTCACTGACACCAACGATGGGGCATTATTCTTCCGACTTACACCAAGGATGGCCTTGTTTACTGCCACTGAGACCATGACATGGTATACTCCCAAAGGCCACAGTCTGGCCCCTTTAAAAACTGGCCCTTTGTTCAGAAACTTTGGAGACCCCTGATATATAGTACAGTCAACGTTTTCATGCGTAAGCACAACCAATGTGTGTATTTACATTGTAATGTGTGTCTATGTGGTGGCGGAGCTCAAAGTTTTTTTGGGGGAAGGTAAAATGCTTAGATGCAACTTTTTGTTTTACACTTTATTCCTTGCTAGTCTTTATTTTATAACATAGGTGACAGGTTATGACAGGTTATCTGTAATAGGACATCAGGGGTCACTCCTGATGTCTCACCTGCCCTCCATTGAAGCTAATAGACCACAGATCATGCTCCAAAAGATTCTTTCCTGACCACAACATCCAAAAAAAAGCGACAGCCGAACCCATGGGAGATCAGTAAATTGACAGTCTCCTTCCCCTCTACCCAGTGGTGGCACCCTCCATTTCGGGGTTCCTGGTCCATAGATGGGAGTACAGAACCCAGAAAACATGGGGCACATGCAATGTGTGGGGGAATGTTTTAGAGGAATGTGGAAATTATCGGGTGGCTCTGGGGTCTCAAACTGGTGGCCCTCCAGCTGTTGCGAAACTACAAGTCCCATGAGGCATTGCAAGGCTGACAGTTACAAGCATGACTCCCACAGGCAGAGGCATGATGAGACTTGTATTTTTGCAACAGCTGGAGGGCCGCCAGTTTGAGACCCCTGCTGTACAGCTTGTTAGATTTACACCATGCATGTAAACCCCCCCTCTGCTGCTGATGAAGGACATAATTCAGTGGCAGCGGAAGGGTTATTATTGGGGGGGGCTTATACTTCTTAAGGGCCGGTTCACACCAGAACACAGTACAGGAAAGGTGTCCTCAATGCGTTTCCCGAATAGCGCTCAAAACGCACTGCCTTTGGGTTTGTGGGCACCAAATCACACGGTACCGCAATGCCATGCAATTTGGTGTGGCATGTTTTGTTTTTTTTAGAGTAGTACATGCACTACTTTCTTTGTGACCCCAAATAAATAGGCTGAAAAATCGCACCACACAGGAACAGGCAGGAATCGCATGGGAACAGGCACCGCGTTCCTGTGCGATCCCGGTGTGAACCGGCCCTTAATTATAGTTTGTGGTCTGTTTAAGTTCTGCAGTCATATTTATCTATTGTCGTTTAAATAGAATTGTATTTGCCCTGCATGACTTCTCATAAAAAATAGGCTTTTGTTTCAGGGTGGCATTTTGGGGGTTTTATTTATTTTAGAGGTATGTTTGTTATTTATTGTAGATAGAGCCTTTTTTGGGTTAAAGTGCTTTTTTTTTTGGCTGAAAGGCTTCTCTTTCAAAAAAAGTGGACTTTGGTGTCAGGGGTGGTATTGTTCGATTTGCCTTTCTTTTGGGGGTCCTTTTGCAGTTTATTTTTTCCTGCAAGACCTCTCTTAAAAATGTGCTTTTTTTCTGGGGTGGTCTTTTGGGGGTTTTACTTATTTTGGTGTGTATTGGTTTTAATTGTATGTTGATTGGGGTTAATTTTTTAATTTTTTTTTGCCTTGAAGTTTTCCCTTTAAAAAAAGTTGGATTAGGCTTCAGGAGTAGGGATGAGCCGAACACCCCCTGGTTCAGTTCGCACCAGAACCTGCGAACAGACCGAAAGTTTGCGCAAACTTTAGAACCCCATTAAAGTCTATGGGACTCGAACGTTTGAAATCAAAAGTGCTAATTTTAAAGGCTAATATGCAAGTTATTGTCCTAAAAAGGGTTTGGGGACCCGGGTCCTGCCCCAGGGCACATGTATTAATGCAAAAAAAAGTTTTAAAAACAGACGTTTTTTCGGGAGCAGTGATTTTAATGATGCTTAAAGTGAAAAAAAAGTGAAATATATTTAAATATTGTACCTGGGGGGGGGTGTCTAAACAGTCCCTGCACAAAATGACATTTTTAAAGGGATAAAAGTCATTTAACCACTTGACCACTGGGCACTTAAACCCCCTTAATAACCAGACCAATTTTCATCTTTCGGTGCTCTCACACTTTGAATGACAATTACTCAGTCATGCAACACTGTACCCAAATGAATTTTTTGTCCTTTTTTTCACACAAATAGAGCTTTCTTTTGATGGTATTTAATCACCGCTGGGTTCTTTATTTTTTGCGCTATAAAAGAAAAAAGACCGAAACCTCTGTAAAAAAATGCATTTTTCTTCGTTTCTGTTATAAAATTTTGCAAATTAGTAATTTTTCTTCATATATTTTGGCCAAAATGTATACCGCTACATATCTTTGGTAAAAATAACCCAAATTGGTGGATATTATTTGGTCTTTGTGAAAGTTATAGAGTCCACAAGCTATGGTGCCAATCTCTGAAAATTGATCACACCTGAAGTACTGACCTATCTCATTTTTTCTTTTTTTTTTTTTTTCACAAAATTGTCATATTAGCAGGTTATTTCTCACACACAGCATATGTATACCACAAATTACACCCCAAAACACATTCTGCTATTACTATTACTGGTACGGTGATACCACATGTGTGAGACTTTTACACAGAGTGGCCACATACAGAGGCCCAACATGCATGGAGCACCATCAGGCATTCTAGGAGCACCCAGGCCAATTCTGACATTTCTCTCCTACATGTAAAAATCATCATTTATTTGCTAGATAATTACATAGAACCCCAAAACATTATATATATTTTTTTAGCAAAGACCCTAGAGAATACAATGGCGGTCGTTGCAGCTTTGATCTCGCACGGTATTTGCGCAGCAATTTTTAAAAAAAAACAAAACAGTAAAGTTAGCCCAATGTTTTTACATAATGTGAATAATGAAGTTATGCCGAGTAAATAGATACCTAACATGTCACCCTTCAAAATTGCACACGCTCGTGGAATGGCGCCAAACTTCGCTACCTAAAAATCCCCATAGGAGACGCTTTAAAAAAATTTTACTGGTTACATGTTGTGAGTTACAGAGGAGGTCTAGGGCCAAAATTATTGCTCTCACTTTACCGATTGCAGCGATACCTCACATGTGTGGTTTGAACACCATTTTCATATGTGGGCGCAACTTACGTATGCGTTCGCTTCTGACTGCGAGCACACGGGGACACGGGGAACATTTTTTTTTTTTTTTATTGTTCATTTTACTTTATTTATTTTAGTTTGAGGCTTTTTTCCAAAAAATAAATTTTTTGATCACTTTTATTTCTATTACAAGGAATGTAAACATCCCCTGTAATAGGAATATGGCATGACAGGTCCTCTTTACAGTGAGATATGGGGTCAATAAGACCCCACATCTCACCTCTAGGCTGGGAAGCCTGAAAAAAAAAATGATCCTGGCTTCGATCGTAGCGGTGAGTCGGTAGAAGCACCTGAGGGCGGCGAGAGGGGGGGGCGTCAAGCAGTGGAACAGCCGCTATGATCATTCTTATGGTGTAGGGAATCGCCGACTGAAAAATTGATATCTGAATGATGCCTGTAGCTGCACCCATCATTCAGATATCCCCGTACAAAGTCAAGGACGTCGTATGACGGCCGGCGGGCAGGAAGTGGTTAAAACACTTTTTTTTTAACACAAAGTTGTCCATTTATACAATATTTCTAACACATAGCATGTACATACCAAAAATGACACCCCAAAATAGATTCCCCTGCTCCTCCTGAGTACGGCAATACCACATGTGTGAGACTTCCACAGCCTGGCCACATACAGAGGCCGAGTACAGCCGAGCATGGCTGAGCATGGCAAAGTATGGCTGGGTATCGCAGAGAATGGCGGGTATGGCGGGTTATGGCGGAATATGGCGAGGCATGGCGGAATATGACGGGGTATGGCAGAGTATGGCGGGGTATGGCGGGGCATGGCGGAGTATGGCGGGGCATGGCGGAGTATGGCGGGGCATGGCGGAGTATGGCGGGGCATGGCGGAGTATGGCGGGGTATGGCGGAGTATTGCACAGGGTTGCACAGATTAATTGCAGAGTATTGCACAGGGTTGCACAGGATCATTGCAGAGTATTGCACAGGGTTGCAGAGTATTGCACAGGATCATTGCAGAGTATTGCACAGGGTTGCAGAGTATTGCACAGGGTTGCAGAGTATTGCACAGGGTTGCACAGGATCATTGCAGAGTATTGCACAGGGTTGCAGAGTATTGCACAGGGTTGCAGAGTATTGCTCAGGGTTGCACAGGATCATTGCAGAGTATTGCACAGGGTTGCACAGGATCATTGCAGAGTATTGCACAGGGTTGCAGAGTATTGCACAGGATCATTGCAGAGCATTGTACAGGGTTGCAGAGTATTGCACAGGGTTGCAGAGTATTGCACAGGGTTGCACAGGATCATTGCAGAGTATTGCACAGGGTTGCACAGGATCATTGCAGAGTATTGCACAGGGTTGCAGAGTATTGCACAGGGTTGCACAGGATCATTGCAGAGTATTGCACAGGGTTGCAGAGTATTGCAGAGTATTGCACAGGGTCATTGCAGAGCATGGGGGGGGGTGGCTGAGCATGGGGGATGGATGGATGTGACTATACATGTCACTGAGCTGCGCTGTGGGCACTACACATCCAGCCCACAGCGCGGCTCCCATCCGATCTCTCCCCCTCTGTACCGATCGGTACACAGAGCAGAGGGAGGTTTGTTTACATGTGATCGCTCCGTCATTTGATGGAGCGATCACATGGTAAACGGCCGCGATCAGCGGCCGTTTACCGTGATCCGTGATGCGCCGGGTCCTCTGGATACTGCACTTGATCTAAGCCAAATGCATACCTCCCAACTTTCTGAGATGGGAACGAGGGACACCTATTAGAAAAACTATGTAGGCATAGGGCACACACCCTGCCATGCCCTCTTATAGGAGAATTATACAAACAAAAAAGATTAGTTAAACGCACAAATGCTTTTTTTTAACCACTTCCCGCCCGGTCAGTAGCAGATTGGCATCCGGGAAGTGGCTCTGTTATCCTGACTGGGCATCATATGACGTCCTTCAGGATAACATGCCGCGGCGATCAGTGGAGCGGTGTGTCATTCTGACACACCGCTCCACCGATCTCGGTAAAGAGCCTCTGGTGGAGGCTCTTTACCAAGTGATCAGCCGTGCCCATTCACGGCTGATCATGATGTCAATAGGAAAAGCCGTTGATCGGCTTTTCCTCACTCGAGTCTGTGCCCCCAGGACCACCAGGGAAGTGGGCAACATGTGGATGGCCAGGTATGTACCCCATGGCCATCCACATGTGCAAATGATGACCAATCTGTGCCAGTCAGTGCCCACAAATGGGCACTGGCTGGCACCATCATGTACCAAAATAAAATCAGTGATGCCCAGCAATATCACCCATCAGTGTCATCAGTGCCACCCATCAGTGTCCAGCAGTGCCACCTATCAGTGCCCATCCCTGCCCATCAGTGCCCACCTATCAGTGCCCATCCGTGCCACCTAACAGTGCCACCCAAAAGTACCCATCAGTGCCACCCATAAGTACCCATCAGTGCCGCCTATGAGTGACCATCAGTGCCACCTATGAGTGCCCATCAGTGCTGCATACCAGTGCCACCTATCAGTGCCACCTTTCAGTGCCCATCAATGCTGCCTATCAGTGCCCATCATTAGTGCCCGTCAGTGCCACCTAACAGTGCCACCCAAAAGTACCCATCAGTGCCACCCATAAGTACCCATCAGTGCCACCTATGAGTGACCATCAGTGCCACCTATGAGTGCCCATCAGTGCTGCATACCAGTGCCACCTTTCAGTGCCCCTCAGTGCCACCTTTCAGTGCCCATCAATGCCGCCTATCAGTGCCCATCATTAGTGCCCGTCAGTGCCACCTCATCAGTACCACTTCATTGGTGCCCATCAGTGCCGCCTTATCAGTGCCCGTAGTGCAGCCATATCAGTGCCCGTCATTGAAGAAGAAAACACACTTATTTACAAAAAATGTTAACAGAAATAAAGAAAAACGTTTTTTTTTTCAAAATTTTTGGTCTTTTTTTATTTGTTGCGCAAAAAATAAAAATTGCAGAGGTGATCAAATACCACCAAAAGTAAGCTTTATTTGTGGGAACAAAACAATAAAAAATTTGTTTGGGTACATTGTTGTATGACCGCGCAATTGTCATTCAAAGTGCGACAGCGCTGAAAGCTAAAAATTGGCCTGGGCGGGAAGGTGTCTAAGTGCCTGGTATTGAAGTGGTCAACTACTATTTTTCCTTTTATATTGTCTTTTGACATTTACAAATGCAGCAATTTAGAAATTGGATGAAAGGTTTAGCACTGGGAAACACTTTTTGAAAGATAAAAATGTGCATTTTGTATACATCTACTATATACAGATCAGACCCAAATGAAGGACAAATGGAGGAGGAAAGAGGGACAGAGGGATATTGTTCCAAATCAGGGGCAGTCCCTTGAAATCAGTGACAGTCGCAAAAGGCCGAGAAGCTGGGGAGGAATAGACTAGATAATGCTTGACATTCTCTAACCAGGAAATGAGGCGGAATCTTTATGACTTGCTGTAGCTTCTAATGCACATTGTAAGAAGCTCACAGTGTGCAGTGAAATCAGAGTAAACCATTTCAGTCCAGGAGAGAAGCCGGTACAGCTGTGCAAGACTAAAGGGATGGCTGGAGGACATATTTAAATTCAGTCTGAATCCATTTGCATCCGAACTTCAAAGTTAATAGAATACATTTTTGTATGTTATATATATGCATGGACTTAGCATGAAAAAATAAATCGGTTTTTTTAACTGCTTGCCGACCGCTGCACGCCAATATACAATGGCAGCGGTGGGCAAATGGGCGTACCTGTACGTCCCCTTTGATTGGCGGGGCTAGTGGTCGCGCCCGCCGCATACAGCGTGACCGTGCCCACGGGTCCCGTTGACTCGATGTCCGACGGTGTCCCGCAATCGTGTCACGGAGCGGCAGAATGGGGAGAGTAAACAAGGCATTTCCCTGTTCTGCCTAGTGATATGACAGAGATCACTGCTCACTGTCATCTGAGCAGCGATCGCTGTCATGTGAGTGGAAGCCCCTCCCCCCCACAGTTAGAATCACTCCCTAGGACACACTTAACCCCTTGATCGCCCCCTAGTGTTAACCCCTTCCCTGCCAGAGTCATTTATACAGTAATCAGTGCATTTTTAAAGTACTGATCACTGTATAAATGACAATGGTCCCAAAATAGTGTCAAAAGTGTCCGATGTGTCTACCATAATGTCGCAGTCATGATAAAAATCGCAGAACAGGGCGATTACTAATAAAAAAAATAATAATAAAAATGCCATAAACTATCCCTTATTTTGTAGACGCTATAACTTTTGCGCAAACCAATCAATATACGCTTATTGCGATTTTTTTTTTTTTTTTTACCAAAAATATGTAGAAGAATACATATCGGCCTAAACTGAGGAAAACATTTGTTTTTTTATAGATTTTTTGGGGATATTTATTATAGCAAAAAGTAAAAAAATATTGTTTTTTTTTCGAAATCGTGGCTCTTTTTTTTTGTTTATAGCGCAAAAAAAAAAAAAAAAACGCAGAGGTGATCAAATACTACCAAAAGAAAGCTCTATTTGTGGTGAAAAAAAGGACGTAAATTTTGTTTTGGGTACGACGTGGCACGACCGCGCAATTGTCAGTTAAAGCGACGCAGTGCCGAATCGCAAAAAGTGCTCTGGTCAGGAAGGGGATAAAATCTTTCGGGGCTGATAATATAATTACAATAAGTTTCTCTTCTTCATGTGACACACAATAACATAACAGGAAGCCGTGTCTTGTTAAAGTGACAAATGTGTTGTAGGGTTGTGGTTGTTGTTTTTTCCTCTTGTGGTTGGATCACCCTCATATAGAATATGTGTCTGAGAACACAATGTGTGAAGAAGAGGAATCTGAATCGCTATACAGAAATGAGGACAGTATGACTTCCAGGTTCAGTCTTAGTTGTTCTCGTGTGGTATGTGAGTGAGGCTTTACATGTATATTTGTCTCATCCTCATACACCAGCCATAGGTACATATGTTCCTGTCTGCTGGTCATAGTCATGCAAGACATCTACTTACTAAGATGTTCCATTTATGACTCTCTATGCTATGTGGATATCACCGGTAGCAGGCTCCTCAGGCTATTCTAATCATATTAAATCAGAAATCTAACCAAAATGTCTTTTTTTTTTTTGTGTTTTGGACCGAGTATGACAAGGACAAAATCCCTCTTAGATTGTTATTGCTGTCTGTACCCAAGTTAGGAAGATTTTAAAGCCCAATTAAGCTCCCAGTTCAAATCTGCTAAATACATTGCAAAACAAAAGGTGTGCAAAGCCTTACAGTTAGGAAGTATGTTTGTAAAAAAAAAAATTGTACAGCTGTTCACCACTCAAAACTGCATGTAAATTTGTTCAGTGCGAATGGACCAAAATCAAATGTTCTCAGGTTATATTCTTTGTAATTAACAGAAATACTGCATTTTGACCACTAGATGGCACTAAGGAGCGTACTTGTTTTTGTATGATAATTAGCACCATCTAGTGGCCACACTGCATCATGGCCACTAGATGGAGCAGAGGAGCATGCTTATTTCATATGATAGTCAGCACCATCCAGTGGTCAAAACATCTGATTTTTTTTTTAGTTTTGGACTGATTATGAAAGAAATAAAACCCCTCTTGGATTTTGTTATTGCACCCCACTGGGAAGATTTTAAAGCCCAACTGAACTTTCAGTTTAAATCAGCTGAATACATTCCTAGTACAGCAAAACAAAAAGGTATGCAAGGCCTAGATTTGGAGGTGTATTTCTAAAAAAAAAAACTTTGCATAGCTGTTTGTCCACTGCATGTAATTTGTTCCGTAGTAATGAGGTGAAATTGAATGTCCTACGGTTATATTCTCTGCAATTCCAATGCATGAATGTGGAAAATATTGCATTATGGCCACTAGATGGAGCTGAGGACCATTCTTATTTTATACGAGAGTCAGAGCCATCTAGTGGTCAAAACATCTTATTTTTTTGTGTTTGACTGAATATAGAAGGGGAAAAACCCCTCACAGATTTTTATTGCTGTATGTACCCCACTGGGGAGATTTTAAAGCACAACTGAACTTTCATTTTAAATTGTCTAATTACATTCCTGGTGCATCATAACAAAGGTGTGCAAAGCCTTACAGTTAGGGGTGCATTTCTAAGAAAATTACATAGCTGTTCCTCCATTGAAACTGGGTGCAAATATATGTTTTGTGTTAATAGGGCAAAATTAAATGTTCTCAAGCTACATTCTCTGCCGTTTGAACATGTGAATGTAGAAAAAATACTACACTATGGCCACTAGATGGCACTGAGGAGAACACTTATAGTCAGAACCACTGAGCCGCCATGCCACTTTATTGCTACTAGATGCTGCTGGGAAGCATACTTATAGTATAGCCTATGATAGTCAGCATTACCAAGTGGTCATACCAAATTTTGGCCACTAGATGGCGCTAAGGAGGATACTTTGAATACTACGAATGTACTTGGTTTAACAGGTCTGACAGTAATCAGGCAGGGGTGTGGCAAGTGAAGTTCAAGTGAAAAAAAAGTGGTTAATCACAGTTTATTCATGATTTAGCAAGGGGAGGCGGCAATTACTTTTCACAGCACTGTATTTCCTTATGATAGTTAGCAACATTGAATGGCCATACCACATTATGGTCACTAGATGGCACTGAAGAGCATACCTTTTTCCTAAAGTAGTCCAACCCATAAAGGAGTCCCTGGATAGGATGGGTCCTCTGTTTTTTTTGCTTCAACCTTCTCAAGAACCTCAGCAAAATCACAGGAAATCACTGAAAGTAACACCCAGTGCCAAGTAGTAGTACTATATCAAAGAAAACAGGCACCAAACCAGTTATTAAAGGCAAACTTAATAAATTGTCACCCAGTATGATTGGTAAAAAAGGCAAGCATGAAAATGGAGTAACAATGGCAATAACAAAATTTAGCATATAGGGTGTTTAGTAATAAGGACTAGGCATTAGATGACACTTGGCATCCAGATCAACATAAACAGTAGCAAAGTCACATAAAGTGTAGCAGTGGGCAGTAATAAAGTTTGTTTACTGAACACAGGAACTATACTTCCAAAGTGCATTGATGGCAAATGTGCTAGGCTTAAACAGATTGGATATGCACTATTCATAGAAATGAAGAAAAGATGGCAACAGAGGTGACTTACAGGATAGTTTTATGGGAGGGGCAGTCCTTTATATTGTTTTGCCGGGTATCGTTGGGGCCCTTTAGGAAGCGTTGGTGCACTGAACAACAGTTTAAATTAACCAGAATGCAGTATAGTTGCAGTAAAGATGCTGTAAAGGTGTGGTATAGGTGCAGTAAATATGTAGTAGTGCAGTATAGGTGTGATATACTTAATGTCCTGCCTCCAGTAACTCAGTCCTTGCTAGTGGTGTGAACATTGGCAGTGCACTCTTACCAGTCCTTGTGGTGTGGGCTGTGAACTTCCGTTGTAGAAAGAGGGGGCCCCTCAGTCTCTCCACAGAATGCCTCTGAAGATTCAGCAATGGGAAGTACAGTGTGAGAGGATGCTCTGGTCTCCTTGCAGCAATGGTGCAGGTAGGATTGCTGCAGTTTATACTGCACAGTCTTTGGTGTCTCCGCTGGTCTGGCTTCTCAGCTGTCTGGTCAGTACGCAGCAGCTGTGCTCTAATCAGTTCCCTCAGCACCAAAAGGGAGAAGTTCTTAGATCGGCCTCTTATAAACTATTCCACCACTCCCCCTCTGCCTCGGCATTCTATGGGAACTGTAGTGTAAAGGGTCTACAAGTCCCGGACCTCAATTCCTATGATCCTCAGCGTTCTGCATAGGAATCCATAGACTTTTCTGGCTATATAGCTCTCCCTCTGCTGACTGGAGGTGATAGTGTAACACAACATTCAGAATAACAGCAGAAAGTGAAAGTAAACTGATTGTAAAGAGAGAAATGTTTCCTTCTTTTAGATTCTGTAGTCCAGCACCTGGCTACACTAAGATAGCCAGCGCCATCTGTTGGACATTAAGGGTGCTGACCATCAAAGCAAATACATATGGTTCTGAACACCATGTAGTGGCCATGATGTCATATTTGCAGAATTCACATATTTAAATTGTTGAGGATATACAATAGCTTTAGAACATTCTTTGCCATTTTTACACAGTATGACTTACTTACTACGTGCATTTTTAATGGGAGAACAGCTCTGCGATTTTTTTATTTTTTTTTAATAAATACACCCTCTTCAGTGATATTTAGGACATAAAAATAAATAAATAAAAAATCAAGGCTTACAGTGTTCACTGTTGCTTCATCCTGAATTGTTTTCCTTTCTCATATTTTAGCTACTTCCTTAAGTTCTGACCCCACCTTCTGATGCAAGGGTGGCTCCATTTCCTTTGCAGAGTCTTCATAAGCAACCCTTTCTCACGCATGGGATCATACCATATCCTAGGACTTGCTAATGTTGTACTCACCTACACTCACAGGCAATAGGCAACAGGCTGCTGGAACCCAGGGACACACACATGCTGTCGCTAAATGCCAGTCTTATCAATAAGTACTGGCGGTTTTAGACAGCATTCGTTCCTTGGTATTGAGTCCACTGCAGAACTTGGTCCTTGAATGCCCCCTATGGTCACCTTTAGCACATGGTGCTCTGGACGCAGATAGACACCTGTGACCCTTTAGTGAATTGACCAATATTTCAAGAGACCAAGAAGGCTTGTACCTCTAGTTGGACAGCATCTAAAGAAGCCCGATATATGGGTGAAACATGTTGGGAACTTCATCTTATAATGCTGTATCCATAAAATCTTGTTGATCTGTACTTGCCAATTGTTGTGTTTTAACAATTTTTTATTTTTCCACAATAAAAAAAACTTCTTATATATCATAGTTGTTACTATTTTCAAATTTATTTGCACCTTAAAATCCCAATCCCTCCTTCCACATTTAACTCACAGGCAATAGTTTTACTACATTAAAAAAGACACTGCAAAGCATGCACACTGGAGTTAAGCACAATGGGACTTATAGTCCTGCTAAATAAATTAGGGGAATAGTGGTAACGTAATGTGGGGCTCTCCCCAACAGGAAGTTTGGGAAAGCTGCACACGGTAAACAGGAGGATAGGGGGTTGAACATAGAGGATGTACTTGTAAGCAGATGCAGTTTTTACTTCCCACTGTAGGTGGCACTCGACCAAAGCAGGAATACAGAATGGGAAAAAATGTTGGTTCCTCTATCACATCCTGAGGTCACCAGGGAGATAGCTGTCCGATTGGATGCTGGTGCCCCATTTAACCTAGGTGGCCATCTTGGGAAGGACAGAGTCTATTTAGTCTATGACTCCTGGGGTTTGGCGCACTTTGTGCGAGTGGCTAGTGTAGGGACAGGTTCTCAGACTGGCAGAGACAGAGTTTAGGGGCAGGGGAATTGTTTTTGAGGTAGGGAAAGTGCAAGGTCTACTCTATCTTCACTTAGGAAGCCTACCATTTGGGTGTGGACTGGCCAGGCCACATTCCCGCTCCACGCAGCAGAAGCTGTTGGCATCATTTCAAGAGTATGATCCTCTGCTACTGTTTGGAGGGTTGCTCCGGTTGGCTGTACCTACCAGTCGGGCCTGATTATACATTGTTGGGACTTTCTCAATACATTGATCTCATCCACCTCAGTCTCTGAATGTTCCTTTGTTGCCAGAGCACCACACTGCACCCTACCCTCATACTGATTAGTAATGCATTGTTTATTAGGCTGTACTCAGCTAAAGATTACTGATGAATTGCTATTAGAAACAAAGAGGCTTTAATACTACTTTCATTTTCTTTAGAAAGCAGCCACATCTCCATATCCTGAGTAGAAAAGCCTGTCCCTTCCCAGCATGCAGTAGAGAGGGACCCTCACTCTATGTGTGGAAGCAGTGGTCACTCTGCAAGGGTCTGACCCCCCCCCCCCCCTGCTGAGTCAGAGCTGGAGGTGTCCAATCAGCAAGGGACATCAAGGTTTTGTTGATTGCTATATGGGTCCTCATTTGAGAGATTTTCACTTTCTTCCCATTCTGGGGAAGTCCAAAGCACTGCAGGGAGTTTTCTTCCTGTTTATCTCTTCAAAGACAATTATTTTTACTTACTTTAGCTAAAATCGTTAAGGGGGAATGTATTGAAATATAAAAGAAAAAATCTGTAAAATAATTATATATATTGCATAGTAAATCATATATAGCATATCAATAGGGAATCTAACTTTGGACTTGTTTTTTTTTTTTTTTCTGTAGGGTTTATACTCCACTCAACTGTCTGAATATGTGGCTCATCTTGGTTCTTCTAAGTTTTGCCACTTCTACTTTCTGCCAAACTCACCCCCCACTCACCTACGCCTGCCGAACTGCCAAAAAGCCAGAATGTGATAAAGTCCATTTTGTCCCCGGTCACAATCTTATTGGTCAAGGCTTTGATATTGTGACCATGAAGCAGACTAGGGCTCACCTGCTAGATCTCCAGAAGTATTCTACAGAGGACAACACATGCACTGTCTGTTACAACCCATATATGAACAAGGCTTGGCAAAAGCTTCCCCTTGCAATGGTGGACTGGAGGCCCCAGTCATCCTGTTCTAGGAAGATCAGCAGTGAGGTCTCCCGATCTTCTACATCGCTGGCTGAGGAAGCTGCATCTGAAGTGAAGAATGACTGGGAAGCTGGGCTAGAGCTCCATCACAAGGGTGTGGATGCCAAGCTAGTAATGGCTGGTTCTCAGTCCCAAGTGGCACAGTTTGGTAAGAATAAGGCCAGCACAGACCGTTATAGCTTCATCAAGCACCATCTGAGTTGTGTCTATTACAGGTATATCTTCAAATATAACATATATTAACATATAACCAGTAATCGTCATGACTTTAAAAAGTTCCTCCATTCACTTCTTTGAAAGACTTGTTTACCAGCTGCAAAATTATTTTGCTTCCAATAAAACAGATTTTGTCAATTTGTTCAGTACAGCAATGCAATATCTAGATGGCCACTCAACAGCCCCAGTACCTTTTTAAGGCAGGTGTGGTGTTGTTGAATAAACAATGTGGGCATCTCCATACAGAGCAACAAAATGCTCCTGATACACGTGTTATAATGGTAGAAAAAATAAGTTCAAGTTTGTTTTTTTTGACACCCTTTCTAAATGTTGTCCCTTTACCAGCTTCCGACTTTCACACCTCCCTCTACTGAGCAAAGATCTGAGACGGGCCCTGAAGGCTTTGCCACCGACTTATGATGCCAGCACTCAGGCTCACTACAGACGTTTAATTAGCATCTACGGCACTCATTATATCAACCAGGCAGATGTGGGAGGCCAAGTGCAAGAAGTCAATGCCATCAAGACTTGCCAAATCTCCATGGATGGCATGTCAATGGATGAGCTGAAGGATTGTCTTAGCATTGAGGCCTCTGCGGCTGTCACTGGAAAAGCTGAAGCAAGTGCCAAATTTAGTGCCTGCAAGGAACAAAGCCAAAAATCCAACAAGGGGGAAAGTTTCCATCAGACGTTCAATGAGAAGAGTTGGGAGGTGAGTTGTATAACAGGAATAAGTATAGCTGGCATATACAGTTGTGCTCAAAAGTTTGTATACCCTGGCAGAAATTGTGAACTTTTGGCATTAATATTGAAAATATGACTGATCATGCCAAAAAACTGATAGCAATCACATGAAGCCATTTATTATCACATAGTTTTTTGGATCATTTTTAAAGCATAATGATAACAGAAATCACCCAAATGGCCCTGATAAAAAGTTTACATACCCTGGAATGTTTGGCCTTGGTACAGACACAGAAGGTGGCACACACAGGTTAAATGGCAATTAAAGGTTAATTTTCCACATTTGTGGCTTTTTAAATCACAATTAGTGTCTGTGTATAAACAGTCAATGAGTTTGTTAGCTCTCACATGGATGCACTAAGCAGGCTAGATGCTGAGCCATGAGGAGGTAGCAAAGAACAGTCAAAA
Organism: Lithobates septentrionalis; assembly: GCA_037952835.1. Classification (NCBI taxonomy): domain Eukaryota; kingdom Metazoa; phylum Chordata; class Amphibia; order Anura; family Ranidae; genus Lithobates; species Lithobates septentrionalis. The sequence goes on from JBBDGP010000320.1 coordinate 122,594, forward strand.
GACCTGCGTAACAAGGTAATTAAATTTTACAAAGATGGAAAAGGGTATAAAAAACATATCCAACCCCTTGAATATGCCACTTAGTACTGTTATTCACTTAATAAGAAGTGGAAAGTTTGGGGATCTCTTAAAACCAAGCCAAGGTCAGGTAGATCAAGAAAGATTTCAGCCACAACTGCCACAGGAATTGTTCGGGTTGCAAAGAAAAACTCACAGGTAACCTCAGGAGAAATACAGGCTGCTCTGGAAAAAGATGGTGTGGTTGTTTTTAAGGAGCACAATACAATGATCATTTGACAAACAAGACCTGTATGGTCAAGTTGCCAGAAAGAAGCCTTTACTGTACAAGTGCCACAAAAAAGCCTGGTTACAATATGCCCAACACCTTGACATGCCTCATTGTTTTTATTTTTGTGGCATTGGCACAGTAAAGGCTTCCTTGTGGCAGCTCAACCATGCAGCTCTTTTTTATTCAAGTATCGTTGAATTGTGCTCCTTAAAAACAACCACACCATCTTTTTGGAGAGCAGCCTGAATTTCTCCTGTGGTTACCTGTGGGTATTTCTTTGTATCCTGAGCAATTCTTCCGCCAGATGTGGCTGCAATCTTTCTTGGTCTACCTGACCTTCATTACCATGTTACGCAGGTCTTTTGACTGTTCTTTTCTACCTCCTCATGGCTAAGTGTCTAGCCTGCTTAGAGCATCCTGACCTACCTGACCTTTATTACCTTGTTACGCAGGTCTTTTGACTGTTCTTTTCTACCTCCTTATGGCTTAGTGTCTAGCCTGCTTAGAGCATCCATATGAGAGCTAACAAACTCATTGACTATTTATACACAGACACTAATTGTGATTTAAAGGGCCACAAATGTGGGAAATTAACCTTTAATTGTCATTTTAACCTGTGTGTGCCACCTTCTGTGTCTGAACCAAGGCCAAACATTCCAGGGTATGTAAACTTTTTATCAGGGCTATTTGAGTGATTTCTTTCATCATTATGATTTAAAAAGGATCCAAAAAACTATGTGATAATAAATGGCTTCATGTGATTGCTATCCTTAAATAAAAGACAGTTTTTTGGCATGATCAGTCATATTCTCAAAATAAATGGCAAAATTTCACAATTTCGGCCAGGGTATGCAAACTTTTGAGCACAACTGTATACTGTACCTTTGTAAACTGGGGGTGTTTAGCTCAGTTGTGAATGCAGTTTTACAGTGAGTCCACGGTAGTTGGCACTTTGGTTTAAGGGCATGGCAGCCCTTTTTTTTTAAAAGGAAACAGAAAGAAAGATCTTACAACATCAGGTCTCCCATGCAGGGGTTCTTCTCCAGCAAACACAACTAATGAAAAATAGAGAGCCATACTGCAATTGAGGCTGAGTGAGCCAGCAGCCATCAGGCTCTTGGGCTCACTCAGCTTCAATTGTAGTACCTTGCTGCGCAAGCTCACTCCTGACATCCAAATATGGTTCTCCAACCCCCCGGGTTTGCTCACTCTCTTCGAGACTTCCAAACTTCCCCCCGCCTCCCTGGATTTGCTAGCTGCCTTGGCTTTTGTAGCCTCCCAGACCCTCTCTTGGTCTCCCAGGCCCACGTAGCTGTCCTGACCTCCCCAGTGCTTCAGGTAAGAAGCCCCCCTCAGCAAGGACGCAGTCTCTGACAACCAGGTCTTCTGACGGGGGTCTGTCTCTGAATGGCAGCAACTGACCTGAGCTATGCTCAGATTTGGCTTATAACAATCCTGACCACCTGTGCATTTACACAAGCTGTAGGCAACTAGCAACGCCTGGACACAGGACTGAAGGCTCCGTCCCACCCAATACTCTTTGGAACCTTTGGAAGTCCAGAGAAAACATAAGACAGTTTTTTTTTTTGCTCACGAAACATCTGCTGACGCTTCTCAAACTGAATCTTTGAGAGTCCTGTGACCTTTATAAACTCATGTATATAGAGGCAGGGTCTTTTACTGTCCTAACCTATATAAGGTTTGGGGAATTGTAAGAATATAGTAGAATATTCCATCAAGGAGGACTAAACCCAAATGCTGCGGGGTTGGGGTGGTGTGGGGGGGAGGATGGGGAGCCTTGAACTCTTTGTTATTTATAAGCATGTGTTACTAACAATAAGCAAATTAATGCTTCTTCATGAATTTTAGGTAAGAGGAGGAAAGATCACATTTGAGCAGCTCTCCTTTGACATAAAGAATGGAGACGGTGCAGCATCTTTTGAAACTTGGATGGAAAGCCTAAAGACTGACCCCGATATCGTAACCTACTCTTTGGAGCCCATCCACAATCTGGTTTCATTCAAAGGACCCCGGAAAGAAAGCCTGCAGAAAGCAATCGGTGATTATATTATTGAGAAGGCCCTAAGTAAGAACTGCTCTTGTCCATCGGGTTCACATCTGAGTCCTGGTAGAGAGTGCAACTGCATTTGTCTTAGTGGTCAAGGAAAAAATATAAACTGTTGCCCCTCAAAAAGGGGACTTGCCAAAGTGGTGGTCACTGTACTTGGTGCCTCAAACCTTTGGGGTGACTACGGCTCAAGGACTGATGCCTTTGTAAAAATAAGTGGCTTGGCTTCTGTTCAGACACAGACCATATGGAACAATGATAATCCAAACTGGAACACACGGTTTGATATTGGAGTTCAGGAACTCGGTTTGGTGTCTAGCTTGAGGGTGGAGGTTTGGGATGAGGATAATAAATATGATGATGACCTGCTTGGAAAATGTGAAAAACAAGTCAACAGTGGTGTGAAGGACGAGGTTTGTTACTTTCAACATGGCAGTGTGACTTTTACAGTGAGTGCACAATGCCTCCCTCACCTGACTGGACCCCTCTGTAAAGACTATGCTCCTTCCACCAGTTAGATGTGTTTTCTATAATCCAGCCTTTTACTTAACTTATTAAAAAGGTTAAGAGGGAACCAGTTACAATGTTCTGCAATAAAATGATTTACTGAGCATCTAAAGTGTTAGATCACTGAAATTAGTTTTTGCACCAACAGCTGGGTCCTAAAACTTACTGGGTGTACTTTTGATTTATCTGGCTATAGATTTATTTGTGATTTATATATATTTTGGCCTTAAAATTGTATAGTTTGCTTGTTTTTAAAGCTGCACTCCAGGCAGACAGCTATATGCACAGATGAAATACATATAAGGGAACAGTGAGATGCTGGCCTCCTTTTTTGTAAGGTAAATACAGAGCAGGCACAGAGGAAATCAGGAGGGCAGAGTGCGGCTATATGATTTGATCAATTTCACTGGATCTCTTGTGAAATGATTTAATGATGATGGTACCCTACGATGTTTGCAGTTAGATAGGTCAGTGAGGACTTGTTTAACCACTTCAACCTTGGAAAATTTGACTGCAGAACGACCAGGCCATTTTTTGCGATTCGGCACTGCGTTGATTTAACTGACAATTGCGCGGTACTGCGACACTGCACCCAAACAAAATCGGCGTCCTTTTTTTCCCACAAATATAACTTTCTTTTGGTGGTATTCGATCACCTCTGTGGTTTTTATTTTTCGTGCTATAAACAAAAAAAAGCGACAATTTTGAAAATACCCAATATTTTGTACTTGCTGTAATAAATATCCCCATTTTTTTTTTTTTTAAAAAAAAGCAAATTTTTTCCTCAGTTTAGGCCGATATGTATTCTTCTACATATTTTTGTTAAAAAAGTCGCAATAAGCGCATATTGATTGGTTTGCGCAAAAGTTTTAGCGTCTACAAAATAGGGGATAGATTTATAGCATTTTTATTATTATTTTTTTTACTATTAATGGCGGCGATCTGCGATTTTTATCATGACTTTGACATTATGGCGGACACATCGGACAATTTTGACACATTTTTGGGACCATTGGCATTTGTATAGCGATCAGTGCTATAAAAACGCACTGATTACTGTAAAAATGTCACTGCCAGTGAAGGGGTTAACACTAGGGGGCGATCAAGGGGTTAACTGTGTTCCCTGGTAGGTGGTTCTAACTGAAGGGGGAGGGGACTGACTAGAGGAAGTGGCAGATTATGGTTCCTAGCTAATAGGAACACACAATCTGTCATTCCTCTGAGAAACATGGATTTGTGTGTTTACACGCACACTTCTGTGTTCTGTCCCTCGTCATCGTGAGCGCCGGCCACGAGCATCGGCACCGCCGCTGTGCAGCGGGCGCACACCTGCTATCCCGATCCCACGAGCCTACGTATAGCTACGACGGTTCGTGGGATCGTGCCAACCTACCGCAGTATAATGACGGCGGTTGGTCGGCAAGCGGTTAACCATTCCAGAACCAGCCTGTATATACCCCATCTTTTGCTAGGCCATTTTTCAGTGCTGTGATAATTTAACCACTTGCCGACCTCCCCATAGCACATTTACTGCTACGGGGCGGCTTCGCTGTGCAGAACTACGTATATATATATAAAAATACGTGATCCTGCACTTGCGAGTTTTGGGCGCGAGCGCACGCCTCCGCCGGCTCGCTCCAGTTGTGATTTTACACAGCGGGAGCTGATCAGCGGGTCCTGTGGACCCGATGTCCACCGGCACCCGCTGATCATTTGGGACACAGGCAGAATGGCGATCTACCTATGTAAACAAGCATAGGCATGCGCACAGGGTGTGCTGGGTGTGCCTGGGCACACCCTAATCATGCTGTGTGATGTTGATTGCCCCTGCTTCCTCTCTCTCCCCCCTGTAGTGCTGCCAGCTTCCCTCCTCTCCTCTCAGGAGTGGGGAAGGGGGCTGGTAAATATTTCATTACCAGGCCCCTTCCTTTTCTGAATGAACACAATGAAGTGATGTGTACTGATCGCTCCTGTCTTCATTCTTAACTAAAGCATAGTAAACTATGTTTACTGCAGAGAAAGTGACTTGGGAATCTCTGTCCTCAGTTTCTTTCTCTGTCTCAAAAGTGAAAAATCAGGGGTCTTTTTAGACCCCTGATATTTCACCTAAGCCCAATAATGGGTTTCCTAAAAAAATAGTAAAAAAATTATGCTCTGCTGATATACACCCATGTGTGTTTGTGCTCTGGAGTGTACACCCTAATGTAAACAAGGCAGATCATCGTTCCATGCCTTCCCCTAGTAAAAGCACCTCCCACACTACACTAATACACCAGCTAGCACACAGTTAACCCCTTGATCACCCCTAATGTTAACCCCTTCCCAGCCAGTGCCATTAGTACAGTGCCAGTGCATATTTTAGCACATAGGCAGTCTGCCTATGTAAACAAGGCAGATTGTCGTTCTGTCAGTAGGGAAGGCATTGACTCTGTGTTCCTGTAAAGCAGAAACACTGATCTGTGCCTTCCCTTAGTACAAGCACCTCCCACACAGTAGGAAAACACCAGCTAGGCATACAGTTAACCCTTTTGATCGCCCCTGATGTTAACCCCTTCCCTGCCAGTGTCATTAGTACAGTGATGGTGCATATTGTTACTAGTAAAAAAAAATAAATAAATACATAAATCTATCCCATAGTTTGTAGATACTATAACTTTTGCACAAACCAATCAATATACGCTTTTTGGGAATTTTTTTACCAAAAATATGTAGCAGAATACACATTGGCCTAAATTGATGAAGAAATTAAATTTTTTTTACAATTTTTATTGGATATGTTTTATAGCAGAAAGTAAAAAATATTGTTTTTTTTTTTTAATTTTCGGTTGCTCTTTGTTTATAGTGCCGCTGATCACTGCCTTCCCGTCCATCTCCCATTGGGGGGGAGGGAGGGGTGGGGTGGTGGGTGCTAGTGTGAGTGAGGGGGCCAGGTTTGTTTGCACACACTCCCCCCCCAAAATATTGTGCACTGGTGTTTTTCTCCTTTGGGTCGCATATTTGCGTTTTTCCACTCACCGAGAACCCCGGGCCCTGTTCTAATGATCGCGACCCAGAACGTCCGATTCCAGGTCACCTGATTGCCGTGATAGCCTCTGATTGGCTATCACAGTGATCAGTCACTGTGAAGCCCACCCCCTGTGTTTTCTGTCTCTGTGAATGGGCGAGATGAAGGTTTGATCTAGGTCAGCCCCAGGGTTAGTGTTTGGTTCAGGGCCAAAGGTCAGGGTCTATCTTTTTTTGTGGACAGATTTTTTTTTTCTTAGTATCAGTTAGTATCGGTGTTGGTGTGTTTTAGGTAGGATTAAAAAAAAAGAAAAAATGTGCACAATAGTTTCTGGGCTGTACTACAGGTACAAACAACAACTAACATACGCATATGTGGTATTGCTCCGATCGTCAAGAGCAGGAGAATTTATTTTTGGGTTGTGTCTTGGTGGTAGGTTATGGTAGTAGCAAGAAATTTTAAAAAAATGTTTTGTTTTTTTTTTACTATTTTGGGACAGTTTTTCTTAGATAATAAAAAAATATTAACAGCCCCCCCCAAAAAAAAAGGATTTTTATCATTTATAATTCATAATAATTCTTATTTGTTGGTGGTCAATGGTATTTTAACCCTGCCACCCCTCCCCACCCCACACACACACACCTTAAACTAAAAAAATTCACAACCATTGGTGGTCAGTGCCACTTTAACACTCCCTACCTTTGAAAAAACGATTGCCCAATAATCGGTGGTTGCACTTTATCTTCCCTCCCACCTTTGCCTTGAATCTGCTGCAATCCTTCATCCTACTGTATTTACAAACATTCAACACTCTCCTTAAGGCTGGTACACACGGGTTTAAATATTGGCTGTTATTGGCTGGTTCAACACAAACCGTCCGACACTTGGCCCGTGTATACAGCAGCCCTTCCGACAGAAGCTGATCTAGTGATCGACTTTTATGGAACGGGCATGCGGGAAAAGCAGCATCCAATCAGCACTTTTAGACAATGGCTGTGAGCGCTGGTCAGTGTGTACCGGGGGGGGGGGGGTGGCAGACCCCCTGTGAGAACACAATAGTTCAGTAACCTCACTTAGTACGGCAACCTCTCAGTTTATTTTTTTTTCGCTCAGCCCGCATTACTCTGTTGTGCATGGGCTGAATGCTGGCAGTTGTTACACTTGTGATAGTGGTGATTGGTTCAAAGCGATCACAAAGTGCAGAGCCACTCTGTTTGGCTCTGTACATTGTGATTGTGACCTGAGCTATCCAATGACAGCTTGCAGCAGCCAATAATGGCAGCGCTTTCTGCAGTGCTCATGTGTGTTAAACAGCACTCCAGAAAATAGTGTCTACCTCTCTACTGTTTATTTATTATAAGGAGGTATTGAGGTGGTTAACAGCTTATTAAGTGCTTGTTAAGAGTATGTAAATATTAGTATTCATAGCTTAACCGCCGGTACACTTTAATTCTCCTCCCCTTCTCTCCTGCTCTGTAGAAATAGGCTTTATGGAGTTTTAAACAGAGAGATAGTCTGAAGGTAAACAGCTGCTGTGCTTTCTCTTTAGTGCTCTGTGACATCACCCTGTATTAAATATGTATTTGTAAAACAAGGATTTTATATAATGACATGAACAATTATATAATTAAAAGTCTGTATTGAATCTGAAGCTATCAATTTATCTGAACACCAGACAAGTGCACTTGTATAACATTTGAACATACATGAAGATTCCTTGAAATCTGAAAATGTGCTTTGAATGATCATAATTTATTTTTCTTGCTTTTCTAATAAAAATTATTTAAAATAAATAAATATAACATGTAAACCAAAAATAAAGCTATCAATGCAATGTAAGGCGTATTCTTTCTATGTGCCTGATGTGATTGTATTATATCAATTACTAACTCCCCTTTATACTGTAGCTATCTTCATTCAGGAACACAGATAGTGGAGAGGTGCACTGCTACGGAGTGTCTGTGACCACTTAAAGTGTATTAAGAGCCCAAATGATTTTTATTTTTGTGGTTAGAATCCCTGTTAGGCTTGTTGCTATTTGGGGCTCCCCTAAAGTGATATCCCCCCTCTTCCTGTTTTGTGGAGTCGACAACCTTCTATTAGACAGGAAGTGGAGAAAAATTGGCAACAGGGAATCAGACAAGAAAGCTGAAAAATAAATGGCCTGGATCATTTAAAAAAAAAAAAAACGTTATGATGATTCAAATTAGATCTACCCCGAATTAAAAAAAAAATATATCATATATTTGCTAAACAATATTTTTATTTATTATTTTATTTATTACAGGTACTTTTATAGCACCATCAATTTACACAGTACTTTATATTCTTATTATACATTCACATCAGTCCCTGCCCTCAAGGAGCTTACAATTTAAGGTCCCTAACTCACATTCATACATACCAGTGACAGCCGGTGGTCATTTTTTTTTTTTGGGAAGGGGGGCGGCAAACAGACCTGGCCCCCTCACTCCCAAACTAGCACACCCCCCCAGGGCTCGATAGGCAATGATTCTCACACTGCCGTCACCCCTCTCCCCTGCATGATCCATGGCCTCCTTACGTTATACAGCCAGAGGTGTGGGGAGGAGGACGAGGTGGCGGTGCACTGCTCAATCAGTCTGGGGTAGGGCTCTAGGAGAGGCTGCTGCTGCCTGGGCCAACGCTTCTCCTCCCAGCCGAAACAGGAGGCGGGTCCTGAGACCTGTCCTAAGACTCCTGGCCAATCGGGTCTCAGGAGCTGTTTCCTGATTGGTCGGGAGAAGCAGGAAGATGTTAGTGAATATTAATTCACTAATGTCACACAAGTGGGTGGGCTAGGAGCGCAGTGTTCTGTGCCCCGATCCCACCCTTCTTGAAGCCAATTAGAGCCTCTGGCTCTAATCACGTGCCTAAAAAAACCCAAAAAAAACACCACATTGAAATCCATGCGTCCGGCACCCTTCATGTAGATTATATGTCAGGCACATGGATTGGGGGGGTGGGGGGGGGGCGGCGCTCCTAATGGACACTCCGCCACTGACACATACATTTACTAGGAGTCCATTTTGATAGGAGCTAATTAACCTACCAGCATGTCTTTGGATTGTGGGAGGAAACCGGAGTACCAGAGGAGACCCACGCAGGCACAGGGAGAACATGCAAACTTCATGCAGGTAGTGCCGTGGTTGGGATTTGAACTCATGAACCTAGTGCTGCTAGACTGAAGTGCTAACCATTTGAAACTTCAGGTCAAAACACAAATTAAAAACACTCGATAGAAAAAAATCTTTATTATTACTTATTAAAATGCCCTAATATAGAGTGAGAAAAAGACCTCCAGTTTAAAAACCGTGAGACTTCATGCTGGATTCTGCAGTCAGATTCCTGTTGTGCATGGAAGGCAGTGCAGGAAGGCAGGAGCCGAGGCCACCCATTTCTTCTGTCTGCCCAAGACGATTGAGAACTGAGAAGAACTGACTCCTGGATTGTAAGTGGCACATGGTCTTCATATGCAATTTTACATGATTTTGCTGCAACACAGTACTGCCATATCTTGGGTAAAATGTCCATCTTGATAGGATTGACATAGATTTACATCAAGGGATATCGTTTACATTTTTTTAATAATGGAAATTTTACTTTTTTTCTAAATGAGTAATAAGGGGTAATACATATCCCTGTACTCATTACCCTGGGAAGGGAGCTCATTATATCTGGGGGGGGGCACTTATTTTAAAGGGGCTTCCAGATTCTTATAACTCCCCCCCAACCACCACATTCTTTTGGGGGGACTGGATGTGGGGAAGAGTCCTTTGTCTCTCAACACTGAGACAAGTTTCGTTGCGGGGGGGGGATTTGCCACCTTCTTTGCAAGGTATACCCTAATGTGGAAAGGCATGTGGTCTGGTATGATACAGTAAGGGAGGTGCACACTCATTGCTTTCCCTTTACTGGTCATCCAGGCTGCATGCCTGAATAAGAGTGTGGGTGGATTTTTGGGGGAACTCCATGTAATGTATTTCCATTTTGTTAACCAATTCAGCCCCGGAAGATTTGGCTGCTCAATGACCGGGCCATTTTTTGCGATTCGGCACTGCGTCGCTTTAAGTGACAATTGAGACGTTGTACCCAAACAAAATTGACGTCCTTTTTTTCCCCACAAATAGAGCTTTCTTTTGGTGGTATTTGATCACCTCTGCGGTTTTTCATTTTTGTGCAATAAACAAAAGAAGAGTGATAATTTTGAAAAAAAACACAATATTTTGTACTTTTTGCTGTAATAAATATCCCCCTTTTTTTTTTTTTTTTTTTTTTACAAAAAGCTATTTTTTTCTCAGTTTAGGCTGATATGTATTCTTCTACATATTTTTTGGTAATAAAAATCGCAATAAGCGTATATTGATTGATTTGTGCAAAAGTTATAGCGTCTACAAAATAGGGGATAGATTTATGGCATTTTTATTATTATTTTTGTTTTTTTACTGGTAATGGCGGTGATCTGCGATTTTTATCGGGACTGTGACATTTCGGCGGACACTTCGAACACTTTTAACACATTTTTGGGACCATTGGCATTTATACAGCGATCAGAGCTAAAAATAGCTGCTGGTTACTGTGTGTGTTTCTAACTGTAGGGGGAGGGGACTGACTATAGGAGATGATCGTTATTCCTAGCTATTAGGAACTCACGATCTGTCTTTCCTCACAGAACAGAGCAGGGATTTGTGTATTTACACACACATGTCCCTGTTCTGCCTCTCGTGTCTGTGATTGCTCGTGGCCAGAGGTCATCGCGACCCTCGGCCACGAGCATCGGCACCCCCGCAGTGCAGCGGGCGTGCTATCCCGCTTAAAGGAGCCGACGTACAGCTACGACGGCTCACGGGATCGTGCCCAACCTACCGCTGAATAATAACAGCTGCTGGCCGGCAAGCGGTTAATGTGCGCTGTCACTTTTAAAGGATTGCATCTTATTGTTTCATAAAATTATGTACAGCTTTGAGGTGTTCCCCAAGCATGTCATTTAAAGGATTTTTAGATTTTCAATGTTGCCCTTTAATAGACACTCTCCCTGGTGAACTTTTTTTTTACATTTTTCTTTTTTGTACTTGTGGTGGCAGTGCAATGCTTCCCATGCCTTTGTTTTTTTCAACAATTGCTTGCCCAGTTGCCTTGAAAAATAGCTATTTTGTGGAAAATTAGATTTTTTCCTCATTAAAAAAAAATCCTTATTTAATGGAGTTCATCACTAAGTTTGGGGTTCATTGACTTCCTGCTGGTTTTGCCAAACTTGGCTTGGTTTGCTCATCCCTAGCCATGAACAATAAACTCAAACAACTGTAGGAGATCCCAACTACAGCCTTAATTACCAAGTTTACGGTTATGGAGGCTGACCTTCTGGATATTTTCTCTCATATCATCACCTCACCTCACCATCCATAGTAAGTCTACAGAGAAATGCTTACTGTCCTATCTCTGCTCTCACATACTACACAAGAACATTGACAAAATACCTACTGTAGGTGGATGCTGCATCTATCCCCCACTTCCTCTAAGACTGAGAACCAAGTGATCAAACACCATTTATCGCTCAGTTCTCAGAGCTCCATGAGCAGAGAGCTGGTGACTTCATTCTGCTCTACCCCCCCCCCCCCCATCGCTCTCTGGAGTGCTGGGCTGTGGAGGGGCAGTAGCGGCTTGCTCAGGCTCTCAGTGGCTCTCTGAGAGGCTGAGCAGTCCAGACATGTGGGCAGATCCCAAGCATATGGTTGGGATCTTTTCCAAGCCTGGACCGGCTCTGTGATGTCAGCTGACAGCAGGCTTCAGTCCACTGTCTGCTGAAGACGAGTCACAGGAGTGCAAAACAAACAAAATACAGTGGAACCTTGGTTTACGAGTAACGCGGTTAACAAACATTTTAAAAAATGACCAACTTTTTAAAAAAAATTCCGACTTGGTTTGCAAGTGTTGTCTCGCAAAACAAGCAAAATTCAAGCTAATGGGCTGTGCAATACCACAGTTACCCAGAGGTGCGGGGGTGCCGGGCACACTCGGAATGGTTCGGCGCCGTTCAGAAATACTCGGAATGACTCGGAAATACTCGGAAACACTCCATCCGAGGTTTTCCGAGCTGTCCCTGAGTATTTCCCAAGTATTTCCGATGCTCTCTCCACCGCCCCCCCCCCCCCACCTCTGGCCACATGCGGTATTGCATGTAATAGAAGTCAATGAGGAATGAATTATCTTCGTTTCCATTGACTTCTATGGGGAAATGCGCTTTGATGTGCGAGTGATTTGCATTACAAGCATTCTCCTGAAATGGATTTTGCTCGTAATCCAAGGTTCCACTGTAGCTATAGTTTTACTTGTCAATATCTACACTTCATAATAAAAAAAAAAAAACATTTACTGTAGAAGGTTCATTTGAAGATACAACAATCATACATAAAGATAATTATTTGTTTGGAAAAAAAAGATAAATATTGTGTGTCCTGCAACTGAATCAATTTATTCTCCCTATTTTGTATCACATTCGACATTTGTTGGCACAGAGACAATTTTATTCAGAGAAGAAAAAGAAAGAAGAAAATGAAAAAGAGAAAGAAAGAGAAAAAGAAAAAAAAAAAAAAAAAAGGAACAACCTACTGGAAAGGGTGAAGTATAAAGGACAGAGTACAAGGTGTTAAGTTATTGCTTTTAATCTTCTTAGGTCAACATGTCTTCAGACTTTTTTATTTTTGGCAGAATCTGCACACATAGGAAAGTGGCTACTAACATACATATCTAAGTATCGGTAGTTAAGGAATTTGGAAATGAACCTGAAACTCTTATCATATGTCCCCCACACTATAAAATATTCCATATTTGTTTAAATGTAAATGCCAACACATGATTACCAAGTATGTAAAGTCATGATTATCTAACCCTTTCTCTACCAGAGCCATTTTTTTTTTGCACATATGTTTAACCCCTTCACACCGACGTAACATGAATGTGCGGCCTCACTACACTTGGCTTTTTTTCCATGGGGGCCACATATTTGCTTATCTCCCTTTGTGCTGGGAGCGTGCTACACTGCGCGCTTCCAACACAGAGACCGGGGTCTCATGAGAGCCCCGGGCCCCCCATACTAATGACTGGGACCCAAACTCGAGATTTCCGGGTCACCTGATCGCTGTGATAGCCTCTGATTGACTATCACAGTAATCAGTCACCGTGAAGCCCGTCCCCGTGTTTTCTTTCCCTGTGAATGGAGGAGAAAGATACATTGTATCTCTCTCTCTCCTTGCAGAGAAAAAACAAAATGTGTGTAAAGAAAATACATTAATCAAAAATAAAATTAAAAAAAATACAAAAAAAAATCTAGATCAAAGTTGATGTAGGTCAGTGCCAGGGTAAGTGTTTGGGTCAAGGTCAGGGTCAAATGTCAGAGTCACATTTTTGGGGGACAGATTTTTTTTTTTAATTTGAATCAGTGTCGACTACTGCCGGTGTGTTTTAAGTAGAATAAAAAAAGCAAAATGCGCACTATTGTTTTTGGGCTGTACTACAAACAACAACTAACCTACACATATGTGGTATCACTGTGATTGTCAGGAGCAGGAGAATTTAATTTGGGTTGCTCTTTGGTGGAAGGTTATGGTAGTACCGAGAAATACATAGCCAAAATAAAAAAAATATATTTTTTAAAAATATTTTGGGTCAGTTTTCCTTTGATAATAATAATAATAATAAAAAAAATCAGGTGATATCCATTACCATTTACCACCAAATGAAAGCCCAAACTGGATGCACAAAGTAGTTGTGTTGAAATGTAATGTGTGATATGATACTAACACATGTCAAAGTTACAAAATTGTGCTTAGGCATTTAGATTTGTTTTACCCTTAGGCACGACGGGGTTAACCAGTTCAATACTGCCCAGGCCAATTTTTAGCTTTAAGCTCTGTCACAGTTTGAAGGGCAATTATACAGTCATGCAACACTGCACCCAAATTCAATTTTCATGATTTTTTTTTTAGAAAGATAGAGCTTTCCTTTGGTGGTATTTAATCACCACTGGGGTTTTTATGTTTTTTTGCTATATAAATAAAAAAAATACCGAATGTTTGGGAAAAAAAAAAAAGTTTTTTTTTTTCATTTCTGTTGTAAGATTTTGCACATAAATAATCTTTAGGCCAAAATGCATTCTGTTACATTTAACTCAAATCAGTGTATATTATTTAGTCTGTGTGAGTTATAGTCTAAAAACTATAGTATACTGTATATCAGTGACGGAGAACCTTGGCACCCCAGATGTTTTGGAACTACATTTCCCATGATGCTTTGGCACTCTGCAGTGTAGTGGAGCATCATGGGAAACATCTGGGGTGCCAAGGTTTGCCGTCACTGGTATATATATATATATATATATATATATATATATATATATAAATATATATATATAAAACTTGATCAGTCCTGATTTACTGACTGCCTGTCTCTGTTTCTTGAGTCCCTAAAATGCCAGGATAGTACAAATATCCCCAAATGTTCCTTTATTGAAAGTAGATACCACGAGGTATTTAGTTCAGAGGCATGGTGAGTTTTTTGAAACTGTAATTTTTTGTCACAACTTTGGGGATTTTTTTTATGGTGATTTTATTATGGTGATGGTCACTGTTGTAAGCAATAATTTTTATGAATGGCATGAGTGCCACTGTGTACAATTGTGATAGCTGTGTTTGGCCACAGCTATCACATGGTACAGGTCGGCCCTGTACCATGTGATTAATGTGACCAGTCATAGAGATAACAATAGTACACACTGGCTATGAATGAAAGCTAATGTATTCAACTGGCATGTAATCTCTGTGATTGGTCACAGTGATCACATGGTACCAGGGCCAGCCCAGTAAAATGATCTATCGTATCACAGATCGCGCCGTTGATCATTTTTTTGTTGTTGTTAAGCCTTTGGTGATGACTATTTGCTGGAATTCAGAGAGGGTGAATGTAACACATTGAAACTATATATATATATATATATATATATATATATCAGCCCCAACTGTCCCTCATTTGGATGAACTGTCCCTCTTTGGGTGTCAAGTCCCTCTGTCCCTGAATTCTATTCAGTCGTCCCCCTTTTTGGTCTGATGTATTGACCGCTGCCAACAATGTACTATTTTACTACCAAACATGTTATATTATACTAAACCTTTCATCACACCTCTAAATTATTTCAATTGTTATTTTAAAACGCTAATGTAAAGTGTGATATTTGGGGTTCTGGATCACCAGCCAGCTATGTATGGGTAAAACAAACAGTCTTTATTCAAAATAAGATTGATGTCCTTTTTTTCCCACAAATAAAGCTTTCTTTTGGTGTTATTTGATCACCTCTGCAGTGTTTATTTTTTGCACTATAAACAAAATAAGACAATTTTGAAAATAAAAAACAATATTTTTTACTTTCTGCTATAAAACATATCTAATAAAAAAAATTTTTAAAAATCAAATTTCTTCATCAATTTAGGCCAATATGTATTTTGCTACATATTTTTGGTAAAAAAAAATCTCAATACGTGTTTATTGTTTGGTTTGCGCAAAGGTTATAGGATCTACAACATATGGGATATTTCTATGGAATTTATATATATATATATATATATATATATATATATATTTTTTTTTTTACTAGTAAACTAGCGATCAGCAATTTTTAGCGGGACTGCGAATTGCGACGGACAAATTGGGCACCTAACTTTTTGGGGACCAGTGACACTAATACCGTGATCAGTGCTAAAAAAATATACACTGACACTGTACTAATGACATTGACAGGGAACGGGTTAACATCAGGGGCGATCAAAGGGTTAAGTGTGCTCCTAGGGAGTGCTTTCTAACTGTAGGGGGAATGCTGTGATTGCAGGAAGACAAAGATCTGTGTTTTTGCTTAGCAGAAACACAAGATCTCCATCTTCCTCCCTCACAGAACAGCAATCTGCCTAGTTTACATAGGCAGACCGCCGTTCTGCCCCTTCAGAGAGGGGTTCCACCAGACATTGTGGCCCCTGGACCCACTGATTGGCTCCCACTGTGTCCAATCACAGCAGGAATGGGTCACCGGCGGCGTGCGCGCACCCCAGACCCACTGCACGAAATCATCTACCTGTACGTGATTTCGTGCAGGAGGGCTGCCCTGTCGCAGTATATCTGTGTGGGGTGGTCCTTAAGGGGTGAAGCAAGCAAACTAGTCCATCACACTGAAACATAAAAAAAAGAAACTTTGGCTTATCACCAGCACTTTTTTTATCCTACAACAAGGTTTAACCACTTGCCTACTGGTCACTTACACCCCCTTCCTGCCCAGGCCATTTTTCAGCTTTCAGCACTGTCGCACTTTGAATGACAATTGCACAGTCATGCTAAACTGTACCCAAACAGATTTTTTACCATTTTCTTCACACAAATAGAGCTTTCTTTTGGTTGGATTTAATCACTGCTGGGTTTTTTACTCTTTACAAAAAAAGACCAAAAATTTTGAAAAAAAAATGTTTTTTACTTTTTTTTCTGTCAGTAAATTTTCGCCTTCACTGATGTGCGCTGATGAGGCGGCACTAATGAGCACTGATAGGCTGAACTGGTGGGCATTGATGAGGTGGCACTTATGGGCAATGAAGGTGGCCCTGATGAGGAGGCACTAATATGCTGCACTCATGGGCACTGATATGTGGCACTGATGAGCACTGATAGGCGGCACTGATGAGCACTGTTAGGTAATACTGATGGGCATTAATAGGCAATACTGGTGGGCACTGGTGGGCACTGATGGGCACTGATAGGCGGCAATAGTGGGCACTGATAGGTGGCACTGGTGGGCACTGTTAGGCGGCATGGATAGCCGGTACTGATGGGCATTGATTGGCAATGATGGGTGGCACTGATGGGCGAGACTGATGGGCATTGATTGACAGCAGTGATGGGCATTGATAGGCAGCACTGATTGCCAGCACTGACTGGCATCGCTAATGGGCACTGAATAGTGGCACTTGTGGGCCCTGATTGCTGCCACTGGTGGGCATTGATTGCTGGCATTGGTGGGAACTGGTGGGCACTGTATGGTGACACTGTTTTACTATACTGTAATGAGGGCACTGATGATCAGTGCCCTGATTACATTCCTACATGTCCCCCTGCGTGGAGATGGCGCTGATCGGCCCTCTCCTTGCCACACACTCCGTCAGTGTGAGGCGAGGAGCGCCGAGTACCAGCACTTCCCTGTTTACATGTGACCGGCTGTGATTGGACACAGCCGATCACATGGTTAAAGAGCCACAGACGCGGTCCATTACAGAGATCGGGGTCGTGCCGCGTCCTAGCAACAAGTGCAAGAGTGGCCGTTCTGGGACGCCGTCATATGACGTCATGTCATATGACGCACTGCCCCGCCATCAGTTAAAGTCCCTGCCTGCTTCAGGGGTTCAGAAAATTCATAATAGCCTAGCAGTGTCTCAATATCCATAAAACTCACAGCCCTTTCACAACTGTGTCCTGTTCCATCCAACACCTCATGAGAACCTGATGGCTGCTTCCTGCTCTTTTCAGCACTCTTTTGCAAGTGGGTTAACCCTTTCAGGTTCAAGTACCTGTAGTCAGGGTTGGAGGCTCTTTCCCACCCAAAATCTCTTCAAGCATCCAAAATCTGTGACCCATATTTATGATTGGTAAAACTGCAAATCAGTTTTTTCTCTTTACCGGATCACCCTGGAACCTCTCATCTTGCATGGTTGAGAATCCCTGAGGAGAACTCCAAATTGCTTCTTGTTGTCCCTTTTACAGGGACCACAACTCAAATGAAGGAGATACACATACCTCCCATCCAGGACCCATCCCTGGCATCCTGTACACAAGATAAAGAAGTGGTGAATAAAAGTCCTTATGGGTTTAAGCATCTAATTGTTGATGGGTTGTGTATCTTGGGGTTTGTTCTTTGACTACATACTTTGTCTTGAAAGGTATCCATCCTTATCATCTCAGAAAGTTGAACGTATGCATAATATGAATATTCACCAAATATTTTGGGACTGTAGTGAGTTAAAGAAGCATTGGAGAAGCATTGGGACTGTGCCAAGTCATTCAACAAGAATAATACACACTTTCATTCTTAAAGCCTCAGTTAATATCTTTACAACAGGTTTATAAATTATTTTACATATACAAAATAAACCTTTTTATTCAAATGTGATAAAACCAGAGGAATGTTTTGCAAAAGTGAAATGCTGTAATGGACTTTACCAACCTACCTCTTTGTGCTCCGATTTTGGTTTCATCCCCTCATTGCACAGGAGGTTTTCTGAAGGTAGGACTCTATGACAAAATTCTCCCAATACAAACTTTAGTTTTATGTTCTAAAAGGTTATTCCTTTGTTATAATGGGATCTTTAACTCGTAATGCAATGGCTATACAATATGCCCTTTTTTTAATTTTAGAATCTAAAATGCATGTGAGTGAACTTTATCATGAAGATGAGCTGAGCGGCACATATAGACTCTAATGCTGTGCATGAAACAAGCCTGTACTATGTGAGCAGGAATGTTATAATTCAGACATTCTCAACCAGGGTTCCATGGGTCTCTGAGGTTCCTCTTTTCAACTTGCCACCAATGTGAGGGGCATTTGTCCCACTCACCTCCAATGAATTGGTTTTAGAATGAGTCCCTCAATACCTGTACATTGTTTCAAGGGTTCCTCTGGGACAAAAAATGTTGAGAAAGGCTGCTAAATTCTACGATTTGATCACCATACTGCAATGTAATTTTTTTTTCTTAGTAAATATTATAATATTACAGTATACCTTCTACTTGAACATCACTTTGTATGTGTATGTGCTTGATGTTCTTGGTTTATTAGGTTTATTGTATGTTTTGTTCTTCCATATCAGAAAAATATTTTACCTTCTATATTATATTAATAATATTGAATTAATTAATTAAATTAATTAATTAAAATATTTAATGAATTTACTTATTACAATATAGAAGATTAAATATATTATAACCTAATAAAAAATTATTCCAAGAATTAAGGTTATTTTAACCAAATCCAATGTTACAGTCTGTGTGGTGGTTCAAGTATGGGATACAAGGTACAATTATTTGATCGGATACTATTGGCAAGGCAGTATCAAGAATTATGCCGCGTACACACGATCGATCGGACTTTCCGCCAACCAAACCATGCATTTTTGTTCGAAGGTTGTTGGCTCCAACTTGTCTTGCATACACACGGTCACACAAATGTTGGCCAACAATTACGAACGTAGTGACGTACAAGACGTACGTGAGCTGATAAAAAGGAAGTTCAATAGTCATGTGATATCTCCATTATGAACGCTAGTTTTACAAGACCGAGCGCTTCCGGCTCGTACTTGATTCCGAGCATGCGTGAACTTTTGTGCTCAGACTTGTGTACACACGATCGGACTTTCCGACAACAAAGTTTTGTTGGAGGAAAATTTGAGAACCTGCTAGCATACATTTGTTGGCGGAAAGTCTGACAGCAACTGTACGATGGAGCGTACACACGGTCGGACTTTCAACCAACAAGTTCACATCCAACATTTCCCATCGGAAAATTTGACCGTGTGTACGCGGCATAAGAGTATCACTCACGCTCACATGATCTAATACAGTTAACCCATTCTCCCCAAATTTCATCAAACTCAGTGGGACATCCATGGATCTCGTACATTATCCTATACAAGGGCACAACCTTGTTAACCAGCTGTTTCCAGACATTTATGTCCAAAGGATCAGTTGAGGTCGAGTTTAACACCAATGAAAACAGTAAAGTAAATGTAAAAAGGTTCTTTTGAATGAACTAAGATCCAACTCGCCAAACATGACCAAAAGGCACCAATCTGGGCTACATAAATTGGGGATGACAACATTATGACAAATGTGAACTGTGATTATGGATGAGCTTAGTGTTCAGGTTTTGCTGAACATTTAGCCTGTTCTGCATGGATGAACGTGACAACTTCTGGCCGTCAGTGGTTGCTAAGAAAGTAGCGACCGCTACGTACTTACCAACCACTGATGTCACTTTACCTATTCACTTAAATGGCCGTGAATTTCCAACAATGAAAGTAAATGAGCGGGGAATGAAGCAGGTTACATCATTACCTAAATATGGTCACTTGACCATATTTGGACAATGAAGTCACGATTATCTTTAGCTGTCAATCACTATCCAATCACTTATGTCACCTGGCCTGTTCACTTGAATGATGAGTGGGGAATGGAGCCTTACATGTTTTCATAAATATGGCCACATATTTACCCCTTCTGAGCCAGAGGTAAGGCTCTCCCAATCAGCACAGAGCATGCAGGTGTTGGACCTTTGCAGAGAGACCATTGCTTCCACACAAAAGGTCCTTCTCCATAGCATGCTGGCAGGGAGCAGACTTTTCTATTCGGGCTGTGGCTTCTTTCTAAAGAAAACAAACTGTAAGACCTTGTACATCTTTGGTTTTGATGTCCAAGAAGTTCCTACTCTCACACCCATAAACACCCAATGGAGCAGAGCAATTTTTACATTTCTGCTATGGACCTGCATATTCATCAATAACATTGTCATTACTTAAACAGAACCTTCACTAAAAAGTCAAAGTCCTGCCATGAACTTCCTGTTT
The DNA here is from genome assembly GCA_037952835.1 of Lithobates septentrionalis. Lineage (NCBI taxonomy): Eukaryota > Metazoa > Chordata > Amphibia > Anura > Ranidae > Lithobates > Lithobates septentrionalis. Next base: position 143,122 of record JBBDGP010000320.1, read on the forward strand.
TCTCTTTTTGGGTCAGTGCTCCTTATATTACGTTGGAGAAAACATCACGAGTGTTGATGTTCCTCCAGTGGATTTTTCGCACTGATGTTTACAAAGAAAAAAGGTTTAAAATTGCTTGAAAATTACTTCTTAAAGGAAAAAAGTTATAAAAATCAGCACACAGAGCCCCCTCATCAAGGTTCTGCTTTGTATTTTGGGGGGTATTTGTAGGAGTCTATGTACATTTTTTTTAAGAAGAAGCTGGCAAGGAATGTAATTTGCCGGTAATTTCAACTATTTTACTTTGCAAATATAGTTTTAGCTGCAGCACATCCTACAGCAAGGATGAAAAAAAATGCAAAATCCCCCCCCCCCCAAAAAAAGACCCTTTGGGGTTGATTTACTAGAACTGGACAGTGCAAAATCTGGCGCAGCTCTGCAGAGAAACCAATCAGCTTACAGGTTGTTTTTTTTTGACAAAGATGAAGTTAGAAGCTAATTGGCTACCATGCACAGCTGCACCAGATTCTGAATGCTTTAGTTTTAGTAAATCAACCCCTTTGAGTCTGGTATAAATGAGTTCCCCCGGGAAATTCGTCTCAGATTTCTGGTAGGGATTTTAATGAAGACTCCATGCAAAAAAAATGATTGCGGTCCCCCTAAAATGTAATATTAGTCCCCTAATGCAGCCTGGCTGGCCACTGGCCAGGGAGACCCATGTTGATGAGGAAAATACCCTCTTCCTGGCAACACATGCCCAGTGGTTGTGGGGATCTTCAGTCTGGGAGCTCGGAATCATGTTACACCGGCTAGTGTCCTTAACAAGCATTGACAGTGGGAAGCTGTCATGTGTATTTTTTACCTTCAAAGTTGAATCTCCATTTATTACTTTGGAGAAACAGTGAAGGGAACCAGTACCCCTGTTTTTAAACTCTAGTAGATTTTTGAAAAGATTATATGGAATATACCGTATGGAAATATAAAACTGTAAAATAATTATATATAAAATATATAGTAAATCATATAGAGCATATCAATAGGGATTCTAATTTTGGTAATTTTGTTCCTCTTTTTTTTCAGAGTATATTACCCATGCAATTGTCTGAATATGTGGTTCATCTTGGTTCTTCTAAGCTTTGCCACCTCTACCCACTGCCAAACTCACCCCGAATTCAACTATGCCTGCCGAACTGCAAAGGAACCAGAATGCGTTAAAGTCAATTTTGTCCCCGGCCACAACCTTCTTGGTCAAGGTTTTGATATTGTGACTATGAAGCAGACCAAGGTTCACCTGCTAGATCTCCAGACATTTTCCACAAAGGACAACATATGCATTCTCTGTCACAACCCATATATGAACAAGCGTTTGCAAAAGCTGCCCCTTGCAATTTTGGACTGGAGGCCCCAGAAATACTGTTTTAGGAAGATCAACAGTGAGATCTTCCTATCTTCTACATCGCTGGCTGAGGAAGTTGCATTTGAGGTGAAGAATGATTGGCAAACTGGTCTAGAGCTCCAGTACAAGGGGACAGATGCCAAGCTAATAATGGCTGGTTCTCAGTCCCAGGCAGCGCAGTTTGGTAGGAATAAAACCAGCACAGACCGTTACAGTTTCATCAAACACCATCTGAGTTGTGTCTATTACAGGTACGTCTTCAGAAATACCATGTGTAACGATATCACGTATGGGACATGAAAAGCTGTAGCTAGCTGCCATCTTGTGTGGAAGTATCCATGACAGTTTGGCTAACATGTAACCTCACAGAGAACTTTGAACTCTCTCCGTCCCCATCTTAGGAATTCAAAGCTTTTTAAGTTCAACAGAAAAGTTTATCTCAACAGAGAAAACAGAACCAGGTTAGGTCAGTGAAAACATTTGTTGTACAGGCAGTGTCAGGCCTGTCGTAAAACTGTCACCCTCCCCATTCAGAGACCTAACAGGCCTCGGTCGTAAAATGTCTGAATACACCTCAATAGAATAAGTATGAAATTTCAGCATGTTTCACAACTTCTGACTTAGTAATAGCACAGCCATAATCTGGACATATTTAGTTTCCTCAGATAATATGGAACGTTTCAAGTCCAGACACCCCTATGTCAGGTCATTTGGGAAACCCCTGGGACCACTTATTCCTCAAAAGCAGGCTATACGTTATAGATATGGCATGTTTAGACTTGTTTTGAAGGAAATCTCAAGTTGAATAATAATATGGATATTTGGAGTCTGTAAACATCATAGATGCAGATATATGAGTATGTATTACAAAATCTACCTGGGACGTGGTCATGAGTGTAGACACCTCCCAGCAACCAACCCCTAAAACAGGATGACCAGATGATTGGTTACTGGTCGCTGTCAACACCCCCTTTGATTTGACAGAAAAGAGGAGATGCCAAGACAATGGGAGTTCTCCTTTTACCATCCAAGAAGAAACATCTGCCAAGTCGAGAACCGATTACCTAGCTCATCGATTGAACTCTGATCAACCCTCGGACATTAATTGCAAGTATTCTCTCTTCCCACTTCTACCTTATTGCTTTGTGGCTGTATATTGTCTTTATCTTTTGAAACATCTTTTTTCTGTAAATATTTTATTTGCATCGACCTTGACCTTTTCATAATAAACTCTTATGTTGAAAAGTGTTAACCTTGTCTCTAAAGCACTTAATGCAAGCTATAAACGAACCTGCCTCTTGAAGGGCGCTACTGTTGTAGAATAAGACTCTGAGCAGACCTGTCTGTGGTGGCAGTGTGTGTGGCAGACGCTTATTCTAAAATTATAATTGGTATTGCTGAAATTACGAGTCTCCCCCGGCTCGGTCTTATAAACGGGGGTGGTGGCAGTTAAAGGGTTAATTGTGTAATTAGTCCAGTGACAATCACTCTCAGGCTGCTCGCACCTAGATTGTGGTCCCGCAAGCTGGAAAATCTTTGTGCTGGGCGCAGCTGAGAGTGGCATTGTTACGTAAGTGACAGCGTGGTGTGAGGTTGGCCGGTCCTTTGTCGCGAGTTAGCGAGGAGGGCAGGGATCTGACACCCGCGTTTGTCACACCATGTACTATCATTATAAAACTAGTGAGAGTTAAGACTTTTAAACATTCTTTAATTCACCATTCACCTGTCCATCAGCTGCAAAATAATTTCTCTTCCAATAAAACAGATTTGGACATTTCGCTCAGTACAGCAATGCACTAGCTGCCCTAGTATGTATTGAAGCAATAAATAAAAGGTGTGGGCATCATCCAAAATGTTCCCCAAACAATGCAGCAGGACACTCCCAATACAAGCATTAAAATGGTTTAAAAAATTAGCTTATTTTTTTTCTTGAAACTCTTTCTAAATTTGTCCCTTTACCAGCTTCCAACTTTCAGACCGCCCTCTACTGAGCAAAGATCTAAGCCAGGAATGGAAGTCTCTGCCGCCGACTTATGATGCCAGTACTCAAGCTCACTACAGACATCTAATTAGCATCTACGGCACTCATTATATCAGCCAAGCAGATGTAGGAGGCCAAGTGGTGGAGGTCAACGCCATCAAGACCTGCCAAGTCTCCATGGATGGCATGTCCATGGACGAGCTGAAAGATTGCCTTAGCTATGAGGCCTCAATTGCAGTCACTGGAAAAGATGAAACAAGCGCCAAAGCCAGCGCCTGCAAGGAACTAAGCCAAAAATTCAACAAAGGGGAGAGTTTCCATCAGACGTTCAACGAGAAGAGTTGGGAGGTGAGTTGTAAAGCAGGAATAAGTATTGCTGGCATATACTGAATACACATACGAATTTACAGGTTTTTTTTAAATGAATTTGCTATTTACTGAAAAGTTGCTTTAAATAAATGGATAGTGGTTTTCTATATACATTTATTTCTGGTCTTTTTTCCTATTTTTTTAGTCAGATATGTATAAAACATCTGATATTAATATTCTGTAGTTTAGTTCTATTTTCACTTTTATATATTGATTTTTCTTTAACCTCATCTCTTTTGCTGAAAACAAAAACATATTTTTTACCAAGTTCAGTGGCTCAAGTTTAAATATTTACACACACAAGCAAATAAATCAGATCAGTTGAAGTATAACTGTGGCTAGGCAATAGGCATTAAAATATTTACATCTTCTAGTAGACAGGTGCAGTTTGCCCTCCATTGAGTAGGTGGCACTGTGCTGCTGTACTGATAGAGAGGAATCTCTAAAGGAAAATCATTCCTTGAGAGACTGTCACAGAGGTTGCAGTTGTCTGATTGGATGCTGCAAATTCTGGCGACTTCTGGCAACCACTTGTTTTTTGGGACGCTATATATTGGGGTACCTGCAGATATATATTGAAGTACCTCTTCAGTAGAATGGGGTGCTGCTACCTTAAAGTAATACTAAAGGTTCAGCTTTAAAAAAAAAATGACAAGCATGTCATACTTCCCTGCTCTGTGCAATGGTTTTGTTATGAGCATCCCCAATCCTGCTCTCCTACCTACACTCCTGGCTCCTCCCCCTACTGAGTACCCCCAGAGCAATCTGCTTGCTTTGAGGGCACTTGTGCTTACTTGCTACTGAGCCACCTCCGTGTCCATAAGACACACAGAGTGTGGCTCGGCCCCACCTCCTCCTCACTGAATGTGAATGACAGCAGGGGTGGCCAATGGTCTCAGTGTCTCAGCCAATGAGGAGGGAGAGACTCGAGGGAGCTGCTGCTTTCATGCACATTGCTGAATTGGAATCGGGCTTAGGTAAGTATTAGGGGGGCTGCACACTGTAGGGGGGGGGGGCGGCTTGAACTCTTTGTTATACATGAGAATGTGTTACTGACAATAGGCAGAATAATGTTTCTTCATGAATTTTAGGTAAGAGGAGGAAAGAGCACATTTGAGGAGCTCTCCTTTGACATAAAGAATGGAGAAGGTGCAGCATCTTTCGAGACCTGGATGGAAAGCCTGAAGACTGACCCCGATATCGTAACCTACTCTCTGGAGCCCATCCACAACCTGGTTCCATTCAGAGAACCCCAGAGAGAGAGCCTACGGAAAGCCATCAGTGATTACATCATGGAGAATGCATTGAGTAAGAACTGCTCTTGCCCGTCGGGTTCACAGCTGATTCCTGGTAGAGAGTGCAACTGCATTTGTCTTGGTAGCTCGATCAAAAGTATTAACTGTTGCCCTTCCAAACGGGGATTTGCCCAAGTGGTGGTCACAGTACAACGTGCCTCAAACCTTTGGGGTGACCACGTCTCGGGGGCTGATGCCTTTGTAAAAATCAGGGCTGGATTGGCTTCTGCTCAGACACACACCATATTGAACAATGATAATCCAAACTGGGGCTCAGGGTTTGACCTCGGAGTTCTGGAACTCAGTCCAGTGTCTAACTTGAAGGTGGAGGTTTGGGACGAGGATAATATATATGATGACCTGCTTGGAGCATGCCAAAAAGCTGTCAACAGTGGAGTGAAGGACGAGGTTTGTTACCTTCAATATGGCATAGTGACTTTCACAGTGAGTGCACAATGCCTCCCTCACCTTACTGGGCCAATCTGTAGAGACTATGCTCCTTCCACCAATTAGACATGTGATCTATGAGCCAAGCCACTTACTTAACTTGCTTGCTTTTAAAACCTGAACTCCAAACAGCTATATATACACAGATTAAATACATACTATATAAGGTAGACATTTTACCCCACCAAACGATTTGTATTTCTGTCCATCCAGCCCTGAGATTACCAAAGCCCAGTCACATGGCACAGCCTGCCAGGTGACCCCACTTACAGTTAACAAATACTGTAGTGTCCTCTCTCTGTCATCAACCTGGATAGAAAAAGGAAAAGCAGCATGCTTAAGAGGTTATCACCCTGCTCACTCTGCTCTCACCTATCAGTGTGTTCATTGCCAATACATTTGCATGTAGCAACCTGATTGTCCCCCAGTCCCGCTCTTCCTGGTGTTATGCCGCGTACACACGGTCGGACTTTTCGGCTACAAAAGTCCGACAGCCCGTCCGACAGACTTTCGACGGACTTTTGGCGGACTTTTGGCGGACTTGCGGCAGACTTTCTAACGAACGGACTTGCCTACATACAATCACACAAAAGTCCGACGGATTCGTATGTGATGATGTACACCGGACTAAAATAAGGAAGTTGATAGCCAGTAGCCAATAGCTGCCCTAGCGTGGGTTTATGTCCGTCGGACTAGCATACAGACGAGCGGATTTCTGGGTCCGGCGGAGTTACGACGTAAAGATTTGAAGCATGTTCCAAATCTAAAGTCCATCAGATTTGTGGCTGGAAAAGTCTGTCCAAAGTCTGGGGAAGCCCACACACGATCAGATTGTCAGCCGGCTTTGGTCCGTCGGCGTCTGTCGGACTTTTGTAGACGAAAAGTCCGACCGTGTGTACGCGGCATAAGTCAGTGATGCTGTGCAGGGGACTGCAAGAGATTGATACCGAGTGCTCTAATTGCATTTAATAAAATAATTGCTAATTACTTTTTGCTAATTTCGAATTACTTTTTTAATCAATTTGCTAATGACTTTTGCGTCCTGTATACCTGTGTGGCATTTTGCTTTAAATAAATGGATAGTTGTTTTCTATAAAAATGTATATTGGCCTTTTTTGCTTCCTACAGATATATAGAGATATGTCTTCAGTACAATAGCGTGCCGTTACCCTTAATCACTATCTGCTACCTCCAGCAGAAGTTGTCCTCTGGTAAATCAGTTGACAATACTGCCAAATATACATACTGTATATAACTATAAAGTTTTTTGTATTTTTAGTATACATGTTATGAGGGCTGAATTTATAGTTCTTGCCCCATAAGTCAATTTCTTATGAGATCCCTTTGCTCCTCAACTGGCTAGGCTTAATATCACACTAATAAGATGAGACATCATAGACACACAAGACACTTCAAGCCTGTGGAGAATGAAGAAGACAGTGTGCCAATAATATTTCAGTACACCTAGAACAAGCAGGAGTAGGACAAATTGTCACTTACACTATATTACCAAAAGTATTGGGACGCCTGCCTTTACACGCACATGAACTTTAATAGCATCTCAGTCTTATGCCCTGTACACACGGTCGGACATTAGTCGGACATTCCGACAACAAAATACTAGGATTTTTTCCGACGGGTGTTGGCTCAAACTTGTCTTGCATACACACGGTCACACAAAGTTGTCGGAAAATCCGATCATTCTGAACGCGGTGACGTAAAACACGTACGTCGGGACTATAAACGGGGCAGTAGCCAATAGCTTTCATCTCTTTATTTATTCTGAGCATGCGTGGCACTTTGTCCGTCGGATTTGTGTACACACGATCTGAATTTCCGTCAACTGATTTTGTTGTTGGAAAATTTTATATCCTGCTCTCCAACTTTGTGTGTCGGAAAATCCGATGGAAAATGTGTGATGGAGCCTACACACAGTCGGAATTTCCGGCAACAAGGTCCTATCACACATTTTCCGTCGGAAAATCCGACCGTGTGTACGGGGCATTAGTCCGTAGGGTTCAATATTTAGTTGGCCCATCCTTTGAAGCTACAGCTTCAATTCAGGAAATTAATAGACTCCCATAGGTTGGCGTGTAAATTGTCACCATCCCTCTAAACATTGAAGAGTAACAAACCTCAAAAATGGGATTTTAAAGGCAATTATGAAAAAATGTATAATAAAGAAAATTATATATACAGTATAAAAAAAGTAGAATTTATTGATACAAAATACAAGTCATAAAAACAAAATTCTTATGGAAGCAAGCCACAAGAAGTCAGTGGACATCTTCACTACTTACCTGTTACCTTCTAGGCTTCCCGCTTGGATGGTTTATGCCTATGTACTAGAAGTCTTCCACCTTTGTCTATAATTATGTAATACTTTCCATGCATGTACATATATGTTTTTCTTGTGGCTTGCTTCCATAAGAATTTTGTTTTCATGACTTGTATTTTGTATCAATAAATTCTACTTTTTATACAGTATATATATAATTTTCTTTATTATACATTTTTTCTTTTTTTTCATAATTGCCTTTAAAATCCCATTTTTGAGGTTTGTTACTCTTTACCAGCTTCAACTCTTCTGGGAAGGCTGTCCAGAAGGTTTAGGAGTGTGTCTATGGGAATGTTTGACCATTCTTCCAGAAGCGCATTGGTGAGGTCAGGCACTGATGTTGGACAAGAAGACCTGGCTCGCATTCTCCGCTCTAATTCATCCCAAAGGTTTTCTATCTGGTTGAGGTCAGGACTCTGTGCAGGTCAGTCAAGTTCCTCCACCCCAAACTCGCTCATCCATGTCTTTATGGACCTTGCTTTGTGCACTGGTCCAAATCATTTGGTGGAGGGGGGATTATGATGTGAGGTTGTTTTTCAGGGGTTGGACTTGGCCCCTTAGTTCCAGTGAAGGGAACTCTTAAGGCATCAGCATACCAAGACATTTTGGACAATTTCATGCTCCCAACTTTGTGGGAACAGTTTGGGGATGACCCCTTCCTGTTCCAACATGACTGCGGACCAGTACACAAAGAAAGGTCCACAGAGACATGGATGAGTGAGTTTGGGGTAGAGGAACTTGACTGGCCTGCACAGAGTCCTGACCGCAACCCGATAGAACACCTTTTAAAGTGGAGAATGCAAACCAGGCCTTCTCCTCCACATCAGTGCCTGACCTCACAAATGCGCTTCTGTAAGAATGGTCAAACATTCCCATAGACACCCTCCTAAACCTTGTGGACAGCTATCCCAGAAGAGTTGAAGCTGTTATAGCTGGAAAGGGTGTGGCTGCACTACTGCTGATCTCCTGAGCTCCAGAGAGGCCTACTGATCCAGGGAGCTTGATTACTCCCTATACCCAGAGTGGATGCAGGAATCTGGGGTGGACCCCGGAGAGGATCCCCCGGATGGCCAGAGTACCGGTCCTACCATACCAGTGTTTGAGGACCTGGGAAATGGCCCAGCTAAAGGTGAAAGCCTGTCAGCCTACAGAAAGAAGGTTTGTGCTAGGATTGCGAGAATTGCCAAGGAGGAGGAAGTACTGGCGAAGTTGAAGTTTGACTTCAAACATAAAAAAATTACAAATGACCGGCTTCACAGTTCTAAGAGAAGACAGATGCGGCCTGAGTTAATGGCTTTGGAGGCTAAAGTGGAAAAGCAGAGTCTGCTGGTGGCTGCATTGAAAGAAACCAGCGGAGCTTTCAAGGAGAAATATGGCAATGAGGATCGCTTCCGTACAATGCACAGAGGGACCATAGAGTCCAGTGGAGGAGAAGCATCACCAGAGTGCGAGAAAGAAAGGTCAGTGCAAAGCAAAAAAGTTTCTTCGGGCTTGGACTGTGTTTCTGGCCAGCACGCTGGAAAATCTTTACTTTCTGAGCCAAGTATCAGTATGCCTGCAGAAAGTGTAGAAAGCTCTGGCACACAGGCTGCGGGTGATCAGCAGTCAGGTGTTTTGACTGCCAGTATGCCACTGGGCCAAGGAAGTTCTGTGCCCTTGTCACCGCAGCAGGAGGCTATGGAGCAAGATGATCCATCTGAGCCTGTAAAGGGAGCAAGAATGCTTAAGTTAATCACAGAAATGGAATCCCCTTTGCATGGTCGCAAGTTTGCCGTGTCTGGATCATCTGAGGATGAAGAAGAGGATAGTGATGTCCCCCCAAAACCTTTGAAACATCGGTTGGCTGAAAAAGCCATTTTTGTTAAAGATTTCCCAATACAACATAATGGAGATGTAGTTCCTATAGAGGGTGCTGTAGAGGGCAGTGGAGAGCAAGCTCATCTCCTGGCTGAGACTACCACCTGTGTACAGAGAGTCAGTGAGGGGTGTGCAGACTCTGCTGTGAAGAGTGCTGATAAAGACATCTCCGCTGTTAGTAACCCTTTAGTTACTGGTAATGAAGTAAGAATTACCAAGGGTAATGTAAATGATATTTCTGTGTCAGAAGTCTCTGTTCCATCTGTTGATGATAATGTTGTTTCTAACTTATTTAAAGAGGGGTCTGTAACTAAAAGTGATGTGCGGGATGTTGCAAGGAGTGCAGTTATTTCCTATGCTGCAGCGGTGGCTGCACCTGTCCCAAGGGTGAGTAGGGCCAGTTATTCTGCGGTCACTAGAACTGATGTGAGTGAAGGTCAGGCCAATCTGACACCATCTGGTAGCTCCTTTAAACGCCGCAATGTGGTCCAATTGAGGTGGACTGGAGAAGACCCCCCCCCAAATAGGAGAGATGTGGTGGTCCGTATTCTGGGGATGGGTTTTAAAGCAGAGGAGGTTTTTGCCCTTATCAGCCCAGTTGGGTCATATGAGTATGACCTCTCCTTTGTCAAGGCGGAATGATTAGATGACTTTTGGGAGAGGTATGAGCAGAGGTGGAAGGAGTCCCCAAAATGGGCAGGTTTGTCACCCAAAGTAATCTCTCGCCAGCCATTATATAAGAACGTCACCATTCTAGTACGCAATGAGTCCATTCCTGCTGCGGATCTGGTGGTGTGGTTGGGGAGATATGCTGATGTCCAAGCTCCATTGAGGAAAGTTGTAGATGATAGGGGGATTTGGACAGGAGGTTGGACGGTGTTGGTAAAACTGCATGTCACGGGTAATGTTGTTAAGCACATCCCTTCGTCTGCCTTTATAGGTCGTGACAGGATTATTACTTTTTATGCAGGGCAACCAAAGTTGTGTCATCGCTGTGGTGAAAAGGGGCATTTTTCAAGCTCATGTTCTGTGCAGAAATGTTCCCTCTGTCAGGGCTCAGGGCATGTTGCAAAAGACTGCAATAGTATTCGTTGTAATCTTTGTAACAAGTTAGGTCACCCCTATAGTCTTTGCCCTGAAGCCCTCCATAATCAGCCAGAGGTGGTGGAAGAACTTCTGAGGATGGAGGAGGAGGAACATGGGGGGCAGCAAGGGGTTGGTGGAGCTGTTTCAGCTAGTCCTGAGGACCCCCCCCCCCCCAGGTGTCAGTTTCCCAGCCTGAAGGTGTGATCCCTACTGTGTCTGCTCCCCAGTCTGTGCTCCCTACTGTGTCTGTGTCTACTTCTGTTGTGTGTTCTTCCCCAGTGTTTCAAGTGCCCAGTGTTCCAAAAGTAAATAAGTCATCCAGATTGGCTGAGGCTGCCAAAGGGGCAGATTTGTGCAGATCTGAGGTGGCAGCTTCATCAGGGCCTTCCCTAAGGCAGCGTAAAACCTCTACTGGAGGTTCTAAGGTGAAGAAGGGGGAAGTTGCCACTGCTAATAATGTAGATGAGGTCTTTCAGGGTAATGTTTCAGGGGAGGAGGTAGAGTGGACCAAGGTGGGGAGAAGGAGGAATAAGGTAGTCCTGACCTCTGCCTCCTCGGTTTCATCCTTAGAGGTAGATGATCTACCGCTGGGAAACAAGTTTGGGACCTTATCTGAGGGGGAGGAGGAGTCTTCTAATTCTGTGTCTCAGATGGAGGAGGATGAGGTAGAGTGTTCTCTAAAGAGGTCAAGGTCTCCAGTAAGGGGGGAGGGAGCTCAGGCTAAGAAACGCCTACCTCAATCATCCTGATGGCAGTTCCCACTCCGATAAAGTTGGCAACGATTAATGTTGCCAGCATAAAAATCTGTAAGGGCTCGTAATATGGCCTTATTTTTGCTCAGCAAGATGGATGCTGATATTTTATTTTTGCAAGACACCCGGCTAAATAGACTTGCCGATGTCCACCTGGCAAAGAGGGAGTGGAGGTGTGGGCCCTCCTTCTGGTCTCTTGCGGCTGAGCCTTACAGCGGAGTTGCAGTACTTTTTACTGGCATGGTAACGTGTCGGCGGGTTATCGGGGTAGAGATTGGAAGGTGTATGGTCCTGGACGTCTCTGTGAAGGGGCATGATCTGCGTTTAATAAATATTTATGTATACACCAAAATTCACACCAATAATAGATTTGCGCTTACTCTAAATAGTCAAGAAGATATAAGCAGCTCACACCACAACTAGAAACGTTGCCCAGCAAATAGATAATATACAAAAATGTGTAGCGCTGATATGACAAGATACCTTAAAACTGATAAGTTAAAAAGGCCTATACCCAAAGTGTAATGTGCACATATAAAGGTATCACATACAAAGTCAAACTGGAAATAAAAGTGGGTCAAATGGACAGTCAGTGAGTTGGAACTGAATGGGTCGCTACCCAAAACGTGAGGTGAGGAGCGCCTTCACCAGCATACAGCAGAAAAGTCTCAGAGGATGATGTTCTGCAACCATTTACAAAGTCTCATCAATAAATTGGATATTCCATCTATAAACAAAACTCTTCACCACTGTGTCTTCAAAAACATGCAGTGCACTTAGATGTTAAAGATGGGGGCTTACCGGAGGGTTTGAACCCAAAACAGCTTATACTGTGAGGGTCAAACCGGCTTTTATTGCACCCTGGCAATGGTGAGAAGATCTTGGCAGCCTGGAGATATTGAACGGGGCTGTTCTAAAGATGTATCTTCTCCATAGGTATTGTTGGATCTCTCCACACAGGGTTCATAAAAGGCACAAAAAGGGGACTGGTACAATACTGGTTCCCAGATTCAGCTCACCGTCAACTGACCTGTTACATTCATTTTGTCCAATGTCCCTCCTTTCAGACTCCAACCCTGCTGAAGATAGTGCTGGGGGCTGTGCAACCTCTGAATGTATTTCTCCAGTTCTTTATACCTGAGTGACGATTTCAGATTTGCTATTTGGCTGTCTGACACTGGCAGGGCTAGAAACGTGTCCTGGATACAGTCTTGTCAAAACTTTGGAAATGATTGCAATACAAACGCGACTATTCCTGGAACCCACCAATCAGTGAAATGGCCATAACCTAACCACTCGTCGCTGGGCCAGCGACGAGTGGTTAGGTTATGGCCATTTCACTGATTGGTGGGTTCCAGGAATAGTCGCGTTTGTATTGCAATCATTTCCAAAGTTTTGACAAGACTGTATCCAGGACACGTTTCTAGCCCTGCCAGTGTCAGACAGCCAAATAGCAAATCTGAAATCGTCACTCAGGTACAAAGAACTGGAGAAATACATTCAGAGGTTGCACAGCCCCCAGCACTATCTTCAGCAGGGTTGGAGTCTGAAAGGAGGGACATTGGACAAAATGAATGTAACAGGTCAGTTGACGGTGAGCTGAATCTGGGAACCAGTATTGTACCAGTCCCCTTTTTGTGCCTTTTATGAACCCTGTGTGGAGAGATCCAACAATACCTATGGAGAAGATACATCTTTAGAACAGCCCCGTTCAATATCTCCAGGCTGCCAAGATCTTCTCACCATTGCCAGGGTGCAATAAAAGCCGGTTTGACCCTCACAGTATAAGCTGTTTTGGGTTCAAACCCTCCGGTAAGCCCCCATCTTTAACATCTAAGTGCACTGCATGTTTTTGAAGACACAGTGGTGAAGAGTTTTGTTTATAGATGGAATATCCAATTTATTGATGAGACTTTGTAAATGGTTGCAGAACATCATCCTCTGAGACTTTTCTGCTGTATGCTGGTGAAGGCGCTCCTCACCTCACGTTTTGGGTAGCGACCCATTCAGTTCCAACTCACTGACTGTCCATTTGACCCACTTTTATTTCCAGTTTGACTTTGTATGTGATACCTTTTATATGTGCACATTACACTTTGGGTATAGGCCTTTTTAACTTATCAGTTTTAAGGTATCTTGTCATATCAGCGCTACACATTTTTGTATATTAAATAAATATTTATGGACCACAGACTAGATGGGAGAGGAAATGCCTCTTTACAAAGATTAAGCCTTTCCTTTTTACATCTCGGCAAGTTGTCTTTGGAGGTGATTTTAACACCGTTACTAGGCCCAAAGACAGGAAAGGCTCCACTGACAGCCTGAGATATGATAGTGTTTTTCTTAATACGACAGCCAGGGAAGCAGGTCTGGAAGATGCACATATTAAGCGTTGCCCAGACAGCACGGGGTACACATTTAGGCGAGGCAGTTGTGAGAGCAGGATAGATAGGTTTTTTTTAAAAGGGGACTCTGCCTTTTCGGCTCCTGAGTGTCGTATGGTGGAGTTTTCTGATCGCCTTTTGCTGTCTGTGATTCTCAATTAGGGATGAGCTTCGAGTTCGAGTCGAACTCATGTTCGACTCGAACATTGGCTGTTCGCAAGTTCGCCGAACAGCGAACAATTTGGGGTGTTCGCGGCAAATTCGAATGCCGCGGAACACCCTTTAAAAGTCTATGGGAGAAATCAAAAGTGCTAATTTTAAAGGCTAATATGCAAGTTATTGTCATAAAAAGTGTTTGGGGACCCAGGTCCTGCCCCAGGGGACATGGATCAATGCAAAAAAAAGTTTTAAAAACGGCCGTTTTTTCAGGAGCAGTGATTTTAATAATGCTTAAAGTCAAACAATAAAAGTGTAATATCCCTTTAAATTTCGTACCTGGGGGGTGTCTATAGTATGCCTGTAAAGGGGCGCATGTTTCCTGTGTTTAGAACAGTCTGACAGCAAAATGACATTTTGAAGGAAAAAACTCATTTAAAACTACCCGCGGCTATTGCATTGCCGACAATACACATAGAAGTTCATTGATAAAAACAGCATGGGAATTCCCCAAAGGGGAACCCCGTACCAAAATTAAAAAAAAAAAATGACGTGGGAGTCCCCCTAAATTCCATACCAGGCCCTTCAGGTCTGATATGGATATTAAGGGGAACCCCGGCCAAAATTTAAAAAAAAAAATGACGTGGGGTTCCCCCTAAATTCCATACCAGACCCTTCAGGTCTGGTATGGATTTTAAGGGGAACCCCGCGCCAAAAAAAAACAAAAAACGGTGTGGGGTCCCCCCAAAGATCCATACCAGACCCTTATCCGAGCACGCAACCTGGCAGGCCGCAGGAAAAGAGGGGGGGACGAGAGTGCGCCCCCCCCTCCTGAACCGTACCAGGCCACATGCCCTCAACATTGGGAGGGTGCTTTGGGGTAGCCCCCCAAAACACCTTGTCCCCATGTTGATGAGGACAAGGGCCTCATCCCCACAACCCTGGCCGGTGGTTGTGGGGGTCTGCGGGCGGGGGGCTTATCGGAATCTGGAAGCCCCCTTTAACAAGGGGACCCCCAGATCCCGGCCCCCCCCTGTGTGAAATGGTAAGGGGGTACAAAAGTACCCCTACCATTTCACTAAAAAACTGTCAAAAATGTTAAAAATGACAAGAGACAGTTTTTGACAATTCCTTTATTTAAATACTTCTTCTTTCTTCTATCTTCCTTCATCTTCTGGTTCTTCTGGCTCTTCTGGTTCTTCCTCCGGCGTTCTCGTCCAGCATCTCCTCCGCGGCGTCTTCTATCTTCTTCTCGGGCCGCTCCGCACCCATGGCATGGGGGGAGGCTCCCGCTCTTCTCTTCATCTTCTTCTCTTCTTCTTTTCTTCTCTTCTTCTCTTCTTCATTTTCTTCTCCGGGCCGCTCCGCACCATGCTGGCATGGAGGGAGGCTCCCGCTGTGTGACGGCTCTCCTCGTCTGACAGTTCTTAAATAACGGGGGGCGGGGCCACCCGGTGACCCCGCCCCCCTCTGACGCACGGTGACTTGACGGAACTTCCCTGTGACGTCACGGGGAATGCCACAGGGAAGTCCCGTCATGTCCCGTGCGTCAGAGGGGGGCGGGGTCACCGGGTGGCCCCGCCCCCCGTTATTTAAGAACTGTCAGACGAGGAGCGCCGTCACACAGCGGGAGCCTCCCTCCATGCCAGCATGGTGCGGAGCGGCCCGGAGAAGAAGAGAAGAAGAGAAGAAGATGAAGAAGATGAAGAGAAGAGCGGGAGCCTCCCCCCATGCCATGGGTGCGGAGCGGCCCGAGGAGAAGAAGATAGAAGACGCCGCGGAGGAGATGCTGGATGAGAACGCCGGAGGAAGAGCCAGAAGAACCAGAAGATGAAGGAAGAAAGAAGAAGTATTTAAATAAAGGAATTGTCAAAAACTGTCTCTTGTCATTTTTAACATTTTTGACAGTTTTTTAGTGAAATGGTAGGGGTACTTTTGTACCCCCTTACCATTTCACACAGGGGGGGCCGGGATCTGGGGGTCCCCTTGTTAAAGGGGGCTTCCAGATTCCGATAAGCCCCCCGCCCGCAGACCCCCACAACCACCGGCCAGGGTTGTGGGGATGAGGCCCTTGTCCTCATCAACATGGGGACAAGATGTTTTGGGGGGCTACCCCAAAGCACCCTCCCAATGTTGAGGGCATGTGGCCTGGTACGGTTCAGGAGGGGGGGGCCGCACTCTCGTCCCCCCCTCTTTTCCTGCGGTCTGCCAGGTTGCGTGCTCGGATAAGGGTCTGGTATGGATTTTTGGGGGGACCCCACGCCGTTTTTTTTTTTTTTTTTTTTGGCGCGGGGTTCCCCTTAAAATCCATACCAGACCTGAAGGGTCTGGTATGGAATTTAGGGGGAACCCCACGTCATTTTTTTTTTTAAATTTTGGCCGGGGTTCCCCTTAATATCCATACCAGACCTGAAGGGCCTGGTATGGAATTTAGGGGGACTCCCACGTCATTTTTTTTTTTTAATTTTGGTTCGGGGTTCCCCTTTGGGGAATTCCCATGCCGTTTTTATCAATGAACTTCTATGTGTATTGTCGGCAATGCAATAGCCGCGGGTAGTTTTAAATGGCTTTTTTCCTTCAAAATGTCATTTTGCTGTCAGACTGTTCTAAACACAGGAAACATGCGCCCCTTTACAGGCATACTATAGACATCCCCCAGCTACGAAATTTAAAGGGATATTACACTTTTATTGTTTGACTTTAAGCATTATTAAAATCACTGCTCCTGAAAAAACGGCGGTTTTTAAAAAAAATTTTTGCATTGATCCATGTCCCCTGGGGCAGGACCCAGGTCCCCAAACACTTTTTATGACAATAACTTGCATATTAGCCTTTAAAATTAGCACTTTTGATTATTCATGTTCGTGTCCCATAGACTTTAATGGTGTTCGCGTGTTCGAACGAACTTTTTTCCTGTTCGCATGTTCTGGTGCGAACCGAACAGGGGGGTGTTCGGCTCATCCCTATTCTCAATGCTTCAGATATGCCACCTAAAGGAAAGGGTATTTGGAGGATGAATTCGGCTCTGCTGGATGATGAGGAGGTAAGACAATCTTTTGAGGATTTTTTTCAGGCTCAGGTAACCATCCTGGATTTCTGCAGCAGTAAGTCGGAGTGGTGGGAGCTTGCCAAAAGCCGGATTAGTGGGTTTTTCAAAGCTATAGGAAAAAGGAAACAGCTTGGTAAGTACATTGCCTACCAGCAGCTGCGGAGAAAACTTGATCGCCTTGTCTCGAGTGGTGGAGATTCTGGGGCAATCTCTGAGGTGAGACTTCTCCTTAGGAAGTATCAGTATGACCGGCACGCTTCTTTGGTTCTGGAAAGGGACTACGGGAAATATCACTCACCCGACCCTTATCAGAACTGCAAACAAAGCGCAGCAGTTAAGACAGTTGTTGGGCTAAGGGGTAGTACGGGCTCTTTGACGAAATCCAGGTCAGGGATCCTGGAGGTCTCAAGGTCTTTTTATGTGGATCTTCTGGGGGAGAAGTACCTCGATCGGGCAAAGATGTCGAGTTTTCTGGATTCTACACCAGGTCTGGGAAATAACATTCCGCTTGCAAGTTTGACAGGGGGAATCACAGCAGAAGAGGTAGTCAAAGCTATAGATGGTCTGGCTATTAAGAAAACCCCTGGGCCAAACGGATTGACGGCTGAATTTTATAAGATTTTCAAATCCAGCTTGGTACCTTATCTTGTGGAGGTATTTAACGGCTGTCTGCAGGAGGGTTCGCTCCCTCCATGAGACAATCTGCTGTGATTCTGTTGTCAAAAGGCAAGGATCCCTCGATGATTGAGAATTGGTGCCCCATTAGCCTTCTCAATGTCGTTAGAAAGATTCTGGCGAAGATAATTTTCTGGCGCTTGTCGTCAGTAGCAGACAGATTGCTTTCTCGTCAGCAGCACTGTTCGGTCCAGGGCAGAAGCACTTTTTCAGTGGTGTTAGCTGTCCGGGAGGCTCTGGAACGTTGCAGGGCTGAAGGCTGGGGAAAGTATTTGCTGGCACTGGATCAGGCGAAGGTTTTTGATCGTGTTAATCATGAGTACCTCTGGCTTCTCCTTGACAAGTATGGCCTGGAGGGTGGGTTTATTGGATGGCTTAAGACTTTATACAGAGAGGCAGAGAGCTTCATGCTTGTTAACGGTTGGGTTGGATGGCCCTTCGGGGTTGGATCGGGGGTGTGCCAGGGGTGTCCGCTGAGCCCTTTGCTATACGTGTTCGCAATCGACCCCTTCATCAGAAGGCTAGAGAGCGGACCGTTGTGCGGGGTGCCGGTGGGCATTACTGGTGAGCCGCCCTTGAGGGTTGTAGCCTATGCTGATGACGTTTCTGTCTTTATCTCTGGGACAGAGGAGGCACAGGAGGTGGTTTCATTTATAGAGCAGTATTCCGAGGCATCAGGCTCCAAGGTCAACCGTGATAAAAGTGAAGTTTTTTGGATGAGCGAGGGAGGTGAGAGCTTTGCACTTCTGGACACCTTCCCGAGGCCTCAGCAGAAAGTCAAAGTATTAGGCATCGAGTTTGGCCCTGATGATTACAGTAAGTCAAATTGGGAAGCCAGGCTGAATGATGCTGATGTCAAGGTGAAATGCTGGAAAGGGTGGCGGCTCTCCTTGAGGGAAAGGGTGGACTTGATTAAGACCTACCTAATTCCTACCTTTTTGTATGTCAGCTTTGTTTGCATCTTGCCAGAGTCTTGCTATACCAGGATTTATAGTTGTTTCTTCCAATTATTATGGGGGAACAGGCTGAATCTTGTGAAGCGGAATGTGACTTGCCTATCTAGGTGGAAGGGTGGCCTAGGGATGGTCAACCCGGTTGTGTTCTTCTCTCTGATGTTTTTGAAACACAATTTTGGTAACATGCTAGCAGAGAGACCGCCTGGATGGGTAGGTATTTTCCAGATCTGGTTTAGACCTTTTCTGGGCTGTTGGGAGAGTGGCGGGCCAGTGAAAAGCCTAAGGATCAAGCATGGTAAACTCCCGGCTTATGTTGCCCTGTGCCTGAAAATTCTTAAACGGTGGCATGTGACAGCAGAGGGTATCAGGTCCCTTCCTAGGAGACTCCTGGGGGAGAAGATCGTGGGTACTGTCTTTCATGCGCCACTGGCCTTAAGGGATTGCCCAGGTCATATTATGAGGGAGGGTTTACGTTTAATAAATTCTGAGCGGATTCCCTTGAAATTTAGGGACCAGGCCTGGCTCGCTTTCCACGGTAGGCTCTATGTGAGGGGGAACGTGAAGTGCCGCTCTTTGGACAATCGTGGTTGTCCAAGAGTGGAGTGTCAGGGTGAAGTGGAAACCATGGACCACTTCTTGCTTCAGTGCCCTTTCAATATAGAAGTCTATAAAAAGGTGGGGAGGGCTCTGAATATTCCTTTCCTACCTTGCATGTCTTATGCTGAGTGGGTGTATGGAGCATTGCAGAATCGCAAGGGATTTGATTTGGACACTCTTTTTCTAGTCAGCTTAGTAGTCCGATATTACACCTGGAATGCACGGTGTCAGGTATCCCTTTGGCAGAAAGTCCTTCCTGTTCCGTTGGTGGTGTGTGAGATTCTTGGTGAGGTAGGGAAAATTCGGGGTCTCGAGAAAGACAGATGGTGGCAAAGGGTCTGGATAAAGGCGTGGAGGAATATCAGGCCTGTAGCTGCTGTTTGTTGATCTCTGGGTGTTGGATTCTTTCCCTGTTTTCTCTCTGGACACTCCTTTAGATTTTCAAGGATAAACATAATTTTGAAGAAAGGCTACATACACATGATAATCTATGTTTCTTGGTCTGAATGTTAATCAAGTTGAGTAATGTGTAGAATTGTTGAAGATGTCTGTGCTATTTAGTGATATATGTATATAGTATAATATAATACAGTGATATTCCTCTTGGTTTAAAAAAAAAACCTTTTGTTCATATATTATAGGTTGAAGTAAGCCTTTATTATTATGTTTAGTCGTATATACAATATGTTATGCATATTTAAAAAATGAAATATGAAAATAAAAGGAAATATGTGTATGTGTGTATGTATGTATGTATATATATGTATATATGTATAATATTTATTTTTTTGTATTTTTGTATAAAAAAAAAGTTGGAATGTGTTTCTTGTTTGCAAGATTCTCAAATAAAAAATTGCCAACTCAATATTGAACCCTACAGACTAAGACTGGGATGCCATTAAAGTTCATGTGGGTGTAAATGTGCATGTCCCAATACTTTTGGTAATATAGGGGATTGTCCAAAAAACAGTAAATGTTTATACAAACAGAATAGTGCGCAAAAAGTCTCTTTTGAATTCAACTTCAATGTATTTAATTTTGGTGAATAACAAGTGCATCAAAAGAAGATCGATAAAGCTTCAGTAACCCATCAAAGTGAAAACTCACCAGATTCAATGGCTGCTTAACATAGCTGAGGCTGTCAATCTGCTGGAGATCCCACCCCTGTCACCTTTTTTTCCCTTGGTGTCAGGAAAACTTGTCAGAAGTGACTCATACGAATAGCGGAGGAAGGAGGCAGCAGACAGAAATTAAACGTAGTGCTCTGGATTGAGACACGTACGTTCTACAGAGGGATATGCTTTGTTCATATATCATGTTTGAGGTTTACATCCACTTTAACCAGTTCAATAGCAGATTGACAGCCGGGCAGGTGCTTTCACATCCTGACTCATAAGACGTTCTGTCAAGATGCGCCGATTACGTGGCCGCAGGGTCGCATAGTGGTGCGATCTGTCACCAGCCGTGTTCAAGGGACATTGACCGATCAGAGCACCGGCCTGCTGCTGGTACTATGTGACTGCCGTGACGAATCACAGTAGACCACATGACAGTTGTATACAATGGATGGATTCCTTTCAAGCTATCCAGTGTGTAAATTGTGTTGCTAGCTGTGATTGGTCAGTCTGATCACATGGTACAGGCAAAGCCAATCACTGTACCATGTGATTAGCTCTGACCCATGACAACTAATCACAACAAAACAGACTGAATGAATCAGTTTAATTCAGTAAAATGCTTGTGAATAGCAATGTAATTCCCTGCTATAAGCAAAGGTATTTTGTAAAAAAAAAAAAAAAAATCCTGATCACTTCCCCAGAGTAGTACAATGTTACTATGGTAACATTATATTACTCTGGTAACAGCGTGTTAAAAAAACTGTAAAAAATTAAAAAAAAATTGTAATAATAAAAAAAAGAATAAAAAATTAAATATAAAACTTTTTTTTGTCGTACTGTCACCAGTCAGTGTCCCTGATCACCGACACACCATATATAATGATGCTGTACTGCACCCTTAAAAGAAAAAATTTGTGCAATTTTTTTTTTAATTTCTTTATTTTTCCAAAAATTATAAAAAAAAATTACAACTTCAAAAAACCCGCCATGCCTCTTACTAAATACCTTGATCTGCCTACTTTCCAAAAAATGGGTCATTTGGGGGATATATGTATTGTCCTGGTGTTTTCAGGCCTCAAGAAATGAGATAGGCCGGATAGACAGGATTGATCAATTTTCAGATTTACTGTATACCATAGTTTGTGGACTCTATAACTTTCCTACAGACAAAATAATATACACTGATTTTAGGTTTTAATTTTACTGGCGTGTTTTTGCTGTCTGTAGTTTAACCACTTGCCGGCCGCTATATAGCAGAATGATGGCGGCAAAGTGGTTTCAATATCCTGACTGGGCGTCGTATGACGTCCTCAGGATATTAAGCCGCTGCGCTCCCCCAGGGGCGTCCACTGCGGCGATCGTTGTCGCGGTGTGTCACACCACAACTCTGATTTAGGTAAAGAGTCTCTGACGGAGACTCTTTCCCACGTGATCAGCCATGTCCAATCACGGCTGATCATGATGTAAATAGGAAGAGCCGGTGATCGGCTTTTCCTCACTCACATCTGACAGACGCGAGTAGAGGAGAGCCAATCGGCTGCTCTCCTGACAAGGGGGGTCTGTGCGGATTGTTTATCAGCACAGCCCCCCCTCGGATCCCGCCCAGGACCACCATCATGCCGCCCAGGACCACCAGGATGGCCATCCACACTGCACCACCCCCTAGACCCCAGGGAAATATTAATCTGTGCCCAGGCAGCTGCCAATCAGTGCCCACTCAATGCCCACCACTGCCAGTGCCACCAGGGATGCCTATTAGTGCCTCATATCAGTGCCACGTATCAATGCCCATCAGTGCCCATCAGTGCCCATCAGTGCCGCCTATCGGTGCCCATCAGTGCCCAGCAGTGCCGCCTATCAGTGCCACCCATAAAAACCCATCTTTGCAGCCTTTCAGTGCCCATCAGTGACCACCTGTGCCACCCATGAGTTCCCATCAGTGGCACCTATTAATGCCCATCAGTTCTGCATATCAGTGCCACCCATCAGTGCCACCTACCAGTGCCCATCAGTGCTGCATATAAGTGCCCATCGTCAGTGCCCGTCAGTGCCTGCTCATTGGTGCCACCTCATTGGTGCCACCTTATCAGTGCCCATCAGTGAAAGAGAAAACTTACTTATTTACAAAATTTTATAACAGAAACAAAAGCAAAACTTTTTCAAAATTTTTGGTCTTTTTTTATTTGTTTAACAAAAAATAAAAATCCCAGAGGTGATCAAATACCACTAAAAAAAAGCTCTATTTGTGGGAACAAGATGATAAAAATGTAGTTTGGGTACAGTGTTGGTTGACAGCGCAATTGTCATTCAAACTGCAACAGCACTGAAAGCTGAAAATTGGTCTGGGCAGGAAGGTGTATAAGTGTCCTGTATTGAAATGGTTAAAGGATAAGTTTAAAAAAAAAAAAAACTTAAAAAAAATTATAAATGCACATTTTTTGCAGGTAAAAAAATATTAGTTAATATCCTTTTCAATACCCTTAAATCCTGTGAAAAGATAGTATACTCTCAGTAAAGTGCAATGTTATGGGAATCAACCTTCTCACTACTCTCCTAAAATGTAGCTCTATTCACAAAGAATAAAGTATCTGAATGTGCAAAACAGTAATTCAAAAAGTACTTAGTGCTGTGCAAAAAGGCAAATCAAAAATATAAAAATCTGTGCAAAAAAAATCATAAATCAATACATACACACATGAACTTTAATGGTATCCCAGTCTTAGTCCGTAGGGTTCAATATTGAGTTGGCTCCGCCCTTTGCAGCTATAACAGCTTCAACTCTTCTGGGAAGGCTATCCACAAGGTTTAGGAGTTTGTCTATGGGAATGTTTGGGACCTCACAAATGCTCTTCTGGAAGAATGATCAAACATTCCCATAGACACACTCCTAAACCTTGTGGACGGCCTTTCCAGAAGAGTTGAAGCTGTTATAGCTGCAAAGGGTGGGCCAACTCAATATTGAACCCTATGGACTAAGACTGGGATGCCATTAAAGTTCCTGTGCGTGTAAAGCCAGGCGTAGTGTATGACTCGCTTGAAAAATGAATAAAATCCATATAAAAGTTTATGCAAATAATTCATAAATGTCTCACGTATCCAACATGAATTTTTAATTTGCTCTTCTTAAATTCTTCCAATATTCACCAAAACATGTTCTCTACCACCATAAGCACTAGGTACACTCACCAGAGCCCAATGCTGGTAAGATTGTAAACCAGCAAATAGTGCACAACACTATAGGAATAGCAATCCACAGCTTCCATCCAGAGATCACTCAAGAAGATTGCTCCATGTCGCTTTATGACTCATTGGGGGTTATTTACGAAAGGCAAATCCACTTTGCACTGCAAGTGCACTTGGAAGTAAAGTCGCTGTAGATCCGAGGGGGACATGCAAGGAAAATAAAAAAAAACAGCATTTTAGCTTGCACAAGATTGGATGATAAATCAGCATAGCTTCCACTCATTTCAGATCTACCCCTTAGATTTAGAGCGACTGCACTTGCAAGTGCGCTTTTAGTGCACTTGCAAGTGAACTTGCAGTGCAAAGTGGATTTGCCTTTTGTAGATAACCCCCATAGGGTCCTATCACCCTTGGAAGACGTCTGGTGACAAAACGTGTAGGGCGGGGTTTGCACGAGTCGTCACTACGCGCACTGTGATGGCGCTCACGGCTGGGAGCTTTCAGCTGGAAGCGAAACAGCTTTTTGCTGAAGTTTGTATACTTGTGTCAGTGGAGACACGTGAAAAATATAAGTGTAATGCTTGTTTTTAATAATAAAGAATCTTAAGATGGTTTTATGCTATGAGAGCCTCCTCTCTCTTTCTTTCTCTTGCTTATGAGTCATAAAGTGACACAGAACAATCTTCTTGAGAAAACGCATGTAAAGCGCGCATAAACGATTGCGTTGTACGCATTCAGGCACGCTCATTGATTACTGTAGGGCTAAATGTGCACGAATCTGCTCAAAAAGAAGATTCTGTACTTCTTGCTGCAAGTGACAGAGCGTACCATTGTGAACAGGTGCAATGTAAATTAATGGATTTGTACCTGTTCTGCGTTCTTATGTTCCACATTTGTTGACACAAAGACCATTTATTTGAAAAAGTAAAGAAAAGACTTACTGGAAAAAGGTGAAATATAATGAGAGTTTGAGATGTGAAGTTATTGCTTTTAGTCTTGTTAGGTCAACATGACTTGTTGTTTGGGACAGCAATCTTCGAACAATGGAGGGTGACTGATAACACATCTAAGTATCGATACAATTTAACCACTTCAGTACCGCACAAATTCCAGCACTCCTCTCCTACTTGTAAAAATAATCATTTTTTTTTGCTAGAAAATGACTCAGAACCCCCAAACATTATATATATTTTTTTAGAAGAATAGGGAATAAAATGGCGGTTGTTGCAACTGTTTATGCCACACTGTATTTGCGCAGTAATTTTTCAACCATGATTTTTTTTGGAAAAAAAAAACATTTTCATGAAAAAAAAAAAAAAAACCAGTAAAAAACAAAAGTTAGCCCAATTTTTTTGTATAATGTGACAGATGATGTTACGCCAAGTAAATAGATACCTCACGTGTCTTTAACCACTTCTGGACCGCCGCACGCCGATATACGTCCTTACTTTGAAGAGGAATATCGTTGTTATGGAAGCAGCAGCTAGCTGCCAAAACCCCGGTATCTTCTTCTTCAGCCGGCAGTCTGGTTTCCGATAAAAGTGGTCTCTGCGGCAGATTTTCCGTGAGATCACTTTTATCGGCGGTGGGAGGGCCCCCCCCCCTCCCGCCACGCTCCGGTGCCCTCCGCCGCTTACCAGAGCCGTCGGCAGAGGCGGAGGCGATCGGATCCTCTTCCTTGCTGGGTATGGAGATTAGTGAGGGGAAGATGGCTCCCACCTGTCTCCATACCATTGCAGGGTGGAAGCGACGTCAAAACGTCACTTCCGCCCAGAGTTCTTAAAGGGCCATCTTTTTTTGGAATTTTTTTAAATGACAATTTTTTTTTTTTTTTTTGCATTTTAGTGTAAATATGAGATCTGAGGGCTTTTCATATTTAAGAGGACCTGTCATGCTTTTTTTTCTAATACAAGGGATGTTTACATTCCTTGTAATAGGAATAAAAGTGACACAATTATTAAAAAAAAAAAAAAACAGTGTAAAAAAAATAAATAAAAGGTAAAATAAATAAGAAAAAAAAAATTTAAATGTGCCCAATCCCGCCGAGCTCACAGAAGCAAACGCATATGTGAGTAGCGCCCGCATATGAAAACGGTGTTCAAACCACACATGTGAGGTATCGCCGCGATCACCAGAGTGAGAGCAATAATTAGCCCTAGACCTCCTCTGTAACTCAAAACATGCAACCTGTAGAATTTTTTAAACATCGCCTATGGAGATTTTTAAGGGTAAAAGTTTGTCGCCCTTCCACGAGCGGGCGCAATTTTGAAGCGTGACATGTTGGGTATCAATTTACTCGGCGTAACATCATCTTTCACAATATAAAACAAATTGGGCTAACTTTACTGTTGTCTTATTTTTTAACTCAAAAAAAGTGTATTTTTTCCAAAAAAAGTGCGCTTGTAAGACCGCTGCGCAAATACGGTGTGACAGAATGTATTGTAACGACCACCATTTTATTCTCTAGAGTGTTAGGAAAAAATATATAATGTTTGGGGGTTCTAAGTAATTTTCTAGCAAAAAAAAATGTTTTTAACTTGTAAACAACAAATCTCAAAAAGAGGCTTGGTTCTTAAGTGGTTAAAATTGCGCACGCTCGTGCAATGGCGCAAAACTTCTTTACTTAAAAATCTCCATAGGCGACACTTTAAAATTTGTTACCTGTTAAATGTTTGGAGTTACAGAGAAAGTCTTGGGCTAGAATTATTGCTCTCGCTCTAATGTTTGAGGTGATAAGAGGTGAGGTGATATCGGCGGGGGATCAGCGTATAACACGCACCCACGATTTTCCCCTGATTTTCAGGGGAAAAAAGTGCATGTTATACGCCAATAAATACGGTAAATAAAACTGTTTATTAAAAGTACCCTTTACCACTAATGCACTGTACACACAATCGGACATTGATCAGACATTCTGACAACAATATCCATTGGATTTTTTCCGACGGATGTTGGCTCAAAATTGTCTTGCATACACAAGGTCGCACAAAGTTGGTCGTAAATTCCGAACGTCAAGAACGCGGTGACGTACAACACGTACGACGAGCTGAGAAAAATGAAGTTCAATAGCCAGTGCTGCTCTTCTGCTTGATTCCGAGCATGCGTGGAACTTTGTGCGTCGGAATTGTGTACACACGATCGGAAATTCCAACAACGGATTTTTTTGTCGGAAAATTTTAGATCCAGCTCTCAAACTTTGTCGGAAATTCCGATGGAAAGAGTCCGATGGAGCCTACACACGGTCGGAATTTCCGACAACAAGCTCCGATCGCACATTTTCCGGCGGAAAAGTCCGACCGTGTGTGTCTCCTCCCTGTAAGACAGATTGTTCTTTTGAAAAACAATAGACCTACTGGCCAGATCACCACAATAGGTGAAAATAGGTAAGCTGCAATCTAATAAATGTTTGCTTTTGGGTTTAATACTGATTTAAGTTTTAAGCCTTTAAGCCTTTGGTAATAACTACCGTATATGGAGAAATTCAGATGTGGTGAGTCCTTTTGTCTCTACATCTTTCTCAGTTGTCCCCATTTTTGGTCTGATGTATTGACTGCTACAAAAATGTACTATTTTACAACCAAGAATATTATATTATACTAAACCTTAAGTCACACCTCTAAATTATTTCATTTGTTACTTTAAAAAGCCAATATAAAGTGTGATATTTTGGGGTCCAAATCACTACCCAGCTATGTATGGGTAAAACAAACAGTCTTTATTTTTCAAAAAGGCAAACGAAAACAGATTCTTTTCAGTCCATCACTCTGGTACGCAAAAAATAAACTTTTGGTTCACCGCCAGAATATGCTTGTCCCACAACAAGGTTTAAGGTCCCTGCCTGCTTCAGGGGTTCAGAAAAGTCACAAGAGCCCATTAGTGTCTCAGTAGCTAGGTGTTGTAGACACCTGGTGGCTGCTTCTTCTTTTCAGCCTCCTCTCGCAGGTGGGTTAACTGTTTCAGGACCAAGTACCTGTAGTCAGGGTTGAAGGCTCTTTCCCATCCAAGATCTCTCTCAGCGTCCTAAACCTGGAACCCATATCAGGACTTGGGACTTTCAGGACCCTGGAAAAACTGAAAATTAGTTTGCCCCCTTTTTATCGGATCATCCCGGAACCCTTCATCAGGTGAGAATTCCTAAAGTGTTTCTAAAGGCAGGAGGTAAAAAACCTTCTGGGTGCAGTTCCCACTTAACCCTTCCCCCCTTCACTTACCTGAGCCCCATCTTGATATAGCAATGTGCAAGAGAACATCAGCTATCCTATGTCTCTTTCTCCTCATTGGCTCACACAGCAGTGGGAGCCATTGGCTGTCAATCACAGCCAGCGAGCCAATCAGGAGAGAGTGGGGAGCGGGGCCGAATATAAACATGTTTTTTTATTTTTTTTTATTTTAACCTTTAAAATCACTTAAGTACTCCAAATTGCTTCTTGTTGTCCCCTTTAAATTAAAGGGGCTACGGCCCAAATAAAGGAGTCACATACCTCCCATCCAGGACCCATCCCTTGTGTCCTGTGTAAAAGATAAAGAAATGTTGAATAAAAGTCCTTATTTGTTTAAGCATCTATTTTTGGCTTGATAATTGTTGATGGTCCGTGTAACTTGGGGTGAATCCTTTGACTACATACAGTAATTCGTATTAGGAGGTGGCCCTCTATCATCTCAGAAAGTTGGAAGGTATGTATAGATGAATATTCACCAAATATTTCTGGACTGCAGTTAGTTAAAAGATAAGCTCGTAGGGAAGCATTGGGACTGTGCCAAGCCATTCAACAAGAATAATACACACTTTCAATGGTAACACCTCCGTTAATATCTTCACAACAGGTGATACATTCTTCTACACACACACACACCAAATAAACTTTTGTTAAAATGTGATAGCAAAGCGGAGGGATGTTTTGCCAGATGGAAATGCTATAACGGACTTTACCAACTACCTTTTTTTGCTCCAATTTTGGTGTTATCTCCTCATTGCACAAGAGACGTTTTTCCACAGGTAGGACTCTATGGCAAATTCTCCCAATAGAGACTTCAGTTTTATGTTCCAAAAGGTTATTGCTTTGTTATAATGGGTTCTATAACTTGTAATGCAGTGGCTATATGCCTTTATATTCGTTTTAAAGCGTTAACTGCATGTGAGTAAACTTTATCACCAAGAGGAGCCGAGCAGCACGTATAGACTCTAATATGGTTGCCGTATATGAAACATGTCTGTAATATGTGAGCATAGATGCTGTAATCCAGCCATTTTCAACCAGGGTTCTGTGGGCCCTGAGTTTCCTTCAGGGGTTACTAAGGGGTTCCTTGAGCTGTTTGACCGCCATCTGATGGTGCCTACATAGTTTAGGGGCCAAAGCCACTTGGTAGAAACAGCTGCAGGACACTAGTTATCTTTTTAAGTGTCTGCAAGGATGTAATTCTGACCACCACTGTAAAGAACACATTCTACAAACTTTTCACCAAATGTAAGGGGCATTTGTCCCACTGACCTCCAAAGTAAGGGACATTCTACCAACTAACCACCAATGTAAGGGGCATTCTTTCTACTGGCCACCAATGTATGGAGTTTTCTTCCAACTGACCACCAATGTAAGGAACATTCTTCCCACTGACCACCAATGGAAGGGGAATTTGTCCCACTGACCTCAAATGAGTTGGACTTAGCATATATGGTTCCATGAGACCTGCACATTTTTCAAGGGTTCCTCTGGGGTAAAAAAAAAGTTTGAGAAAGGCTGGTATTATGTTATTTTTTTAAAGATTGATACACTATTGTACAGAAATTCCATAGACCAAGAAAATAAAGCAAATACTCCTATAAAGTGATGTCCAAGTAGAGGGTATGCTATTAATTAATATCATACCCTCTACTTGGACATCATTTTATATGTTTATTTGCTTTATTTCCTTAGTTTATTGGGTTTATTGTATGTTTTGTTCTTACATATGTAGTGCCCACCCCTGCAGGGGCTGCTGAATAGCTGCCCAGAGTTCTTTTCCCAATAATTGCCCCCCAGCCAAGCACACAATCACTCCTTTGGCTCAATAAACAGTCTAGTATATGTATTCTGACGTGTTATTGCAGAGCTGGAACTTGGATAGGTTCAGAGTAACTGTGGGATACTTCAGTAACGTTTAGCACTGAACTTGTGGACACTAAACTTCATCTTAGTAAGGTGAGCAAGGGTCCTCACTTGCAGCAAATATTGGACCAGGTTTTTCAGGAACTCTTAAGTAGAACTGACTCTATAGCAATAGGTTTAGCAGCAGCAATAATGTGAGAAAACAGTCCTTTAGTGGACTGAGCTCTGTCGTAGCAACTTGAGGATGTTAAACCTTCTATTAAAGGGGTTGTAAAGGTTCAGTT
Organism: Lithobates septentrionalis; assembly: GCA_037952835.1. NCBI lineage: Eukaryota > Metazoa > Chordata > Amphibia > Anura > Ranidae > Lithobates > Lithobates septentrionalis. Next base: position 173,107 of record JBBDGP010000320.1, read on the forward strand.
TAAAAAAACAAAACAAACATATCATACTTACCTCCGCTGTGCAGTTGGTTTTGCACAGAGTTTCCCCGATCCTCCTCTTCTGGGTCCCTCCATAGACCTCCTGGCTCCTCCTCTTCTCGAGTGTCCCGCCGGAGAAGCGCTCTCCGATGGGACACTTGTGTGGGCGCCGCTACGGTGTCCTGATGCTGCGTCCGTAGACACAGACAACGGGACTCGGCTCCGCCCCCGGCGCCCTCATCATTGGATTTGATTGACAGCAGCGGGAGTCAATGGTTGCGCTGCTATCAATCTATCCAATCAGGACACGAGACACCGGCCAGAGCTGGTGTGCTTGTTCCCGTCTTGTGAATTACGGGGCTAAGGTATAAGGGGGGCTCGGGGGTGCTGCTACTGCAGCACAGGAGGTTTTTCACCTTAATGCATAGAATGCATTAAGGTGAAAAATGGTGAGGGTTTACAACCCCTTTAAGGTTCTGAACAGAGTCCTCGTAAAAGCATTTAAGGGACTGAGCTCTTCAGGACACCAGACACAACGCCCCCTTTGAACAAAACTGAATCTAGCACCAGAGGGATGGCAGTAGCACACAATTTCAAGGATCTCTCACACCAGCCTGTGCCCACTAATGTCCTTGGATAGTTGGTTGCCTCCTTCCAATATCTTAAGAGTATTCAGGCATCGGACATACAGCGGTCTATGGGAAGCTTCCCAGCTTGCAATCAGTTGATTTGCCAGTGTTTAGGGAATGTTCAGGGCGCAAGCGATGAGCCACGAACACTCCCCACTCTACACTAATTTGTCCCTTGTCTGAGTTTGATTGGCGGTGACCGGAGGATGGTGGGAGAGGTGCTTTTTGCGTCACCGCTGCGTTACTTCCGCTTTCCCGGCCACCACTCAGTGAGTCACTCACTGTGCTGTGTGTGGAGTAGACAGTGCGTGCGGATTGAGAAAGGCCTAAGCGATGCCCGCGCTCGTGACTAATGGTAAGTGCCAAGCGCCACGGGCCTCAGGCTCAGACATCTCCTGCACTGCACTCGGACTCATTTGTCTCATACTGAGATGAGATCTAGCCACCCCTCCGTTCCTCCGCACACTCTTCCCTGCGCTTCTCTGCAGTTATTCGTTCCAATCTCCACTGGTTGTCTTGTGTGTGTGTCTATAGCTACACTATATACACTACTACATAATATACACAAATTGTGAGTACATCTGTCCTGTGTAGTGTATACAGCTATATACACCCACCTTCTTCCTTCCTGTATTTAGAGACTCTCTATATACAGGAAGAAAGAAGGTGGGTGTATATAGCTGTATACACTACACAGGACAGATGTAATCACAATTTGTGTATATTATGTAGTAGTGTATACAGCTACAGTATCTCACTAAAGTCAGTACACCCTTCACATTTTTGTAAATATTTTATTCTATCTTTCCATGTGACAACACTGAAGAAGAAATGCCACTTTGCTACAGTGTAAAGTAGTGAGTGTACAGCTTGTATAACAGTGTAAATTTGCTGTCCCCTCAAAATAACTCAACACACAGCCATTAATGTCAAAACCACTGGTAACAAAAGTGAGTACACCCCTAAGTAAAAATGTCCAAATTGGGCCCAATTAGCCATTTTCCCTCCCCGTTGTCATGTGACTCGTTAGTGTTACAAGGTCTCAGGTGTGAATGGGGAATAGGTGTGTTAAATTTGGTGTTATCGCTCTCATTCTCTCATACTGGTCACTGGAAGTTCAACATGGCTTATTATGGCAAAGAACTCTCTGAGGATCTAAAAAAAAGAATTGTTGCTCTACATAAAGATGCTATAGGCTATAAGAAGATCGCCAAGACCCTGAAACTGAGCTGCAGCATGGTGGCCAAGACCATACAGTGGTTTAACAGGACAGGTTCCACTCAGAACAGGCCTTGCCATGGTCGACCAAAGGAGTTGAGTGCGCATGCTCAGCGTCATATCCAGAGGTTGTCTTTGGGAAATAGATGTATGAGTGCTGCCAGCATTGCTGCAGAGGTTGAAGGGGTGGGGGAGTCAGCCTGTCAGTGCTCAGACCATACATCGCACACTGTATCAAAATGGGTTGCATGGCCAGAAGGAAGCCTCTTCTAAAGATGATGCACAAGAAAGCCCGCAAACAGTTTCCTGGAGACAAGCAGACTAAGGACATGGAATACTGGAAACATGTCCTGTGGTCTGATGAGGCCACAATAAACTTATGTGGTTCAGATGGTGTCAAGCGTGTGGCGGCAACCAGTTGAGGAGTACAAAGACAAGTGTGTCTTGCCTACAGTCAAGCATGGTGGTGGGAGTGTCATGGTCTGGGGCTGCATGAGTAAACAAAATAAGTGTAGCGCTAAAACAGGACCCCACTGCCGCCATTTGTACATTTTACAGCGCTGTTTTTAAGATTTACATGTGAGTGTATTTCCTGGTTTTTAATAAATTTGCTATATAATTTTATGGATTTACACTATGTGGCCTTTCCTTTTTCCTCCCCATCTATCGTTATCACCATCTGCTTTTTGACATCATCTTGAGGGATACACCGGTCCAGGGTTCATCTCAAAGACCCCCACCCTTTCAATTCTTCTGGATCTCCCACAGTGGTTCACCACCCAAGCCCGTTTGACCCGACTAGATGTATGTCTTTTTGGGTCCAATTGATCTGGTAAGCCTTCTTATTGTCGGTGGTGGTGTTCTTCTCACGCCAGATGTCACACATTTATTGATATATTCCAAACACAAAGTCACGCAATATCTATGGACCATTACTCTATATGAACTATATTGATATTTTTGTCCAATTTATATCTAGAGATTTATTGGCTCCCGAACTGTATCATTTTCATTTATATTGGACATCTAGGGTTGTTTTAGCGCTACACTTATTTTGTTTACTCTTTTATATGCACATATCCTACTGGCTGTGTTAGCTGCTTACTTTCCACTTTTTTAGGGCAGCGCAGAATTATTTGTTATATTTATTTAATGGGGCTGCATGAGTGCTGCCGGCACTGGGGAGCTACAGTTCATTGAGGAAACCATGAATGCCAACATGTACTGTGACATACTGAAGCAGTACATGATCCCCTCCCTTCGGAGACTGGGCCACAGGGTAGTATTCCAACATGATAACGACCCCAAACACACCTCCAAGGCGACCACTGCCTCGTTAAAGGAGTTGAGGGTAAAGGTGATGGACTGGCCAAGCATGTCTCCAGGCCTAAACCCTAATGAGCATCTGTGGGGCATCCTCAAACGGAAGGTGGAGGAGCGCAAAGTCTCTAACATCCACCGGCTCTGTGATGTCATCATGGAGGAGTGGAAGAGGATTCCAGTGGCAACCTGTGAAGCTCTGGTAAACTCCATGCCCAAAAGGGTTCAGGCAGTGCTGGAAAATAATGGCGGCCACACAAAATATTGACACTTTGGGCCCAATTTAAACATTTTCACTCACTTTTGTTCAGCGGTTTAGACATTAACGGCTGTGTGTTGAGTTATTTTGAGGGGACAGCAAATTTACACTGTTAGAGCCCTTTCACGCTGGGGCGGGGGGCGGCGTCAGCGGTAAAACGCCGCTATTATTAGCGGTGTTTTACCATCGGTATTCGGACGCTTGCGGGGCGGTTTTACCCCCTGCTAGCAGCCGAGAAAGGGTTACATACCACCGCAAAGCGCCTCTGCAGAGGCGCTTTGCCGGCGGTATAGCCGCGCCGTCCCATTGATTTCAATGGGCAGGAGCGGTAAAGGAGCGGTATACACTCCGCTCCTTCACCGCTCCGAAGATGCTGCTGGCAGGACTTTTTTTACCGTCCTGCCAGCGCATCACTCCAGTGTGAAAGCCCTCGGGGCTTTCACACTGGATACACAGCAGCGGCACTTTCGGGTCGGTTTGCAGGCGCTATTATTAGTGCAATAGCGCCTGCAAACCGCCCCAGTGTGAAAGGGCTCTTATACAAGCTGTACACTCACTATTTTACATTGTAGCAAAGGGTCATTTCTTCAGTGTTGTCACATGAAAAGATATAATAAAATAATTACAAAAATGTGAGGGGTGTACTGACTTTAGTGAGATAGTGTAGCTGTATACACTACACAGATATACACAAAATGTGATTGCATCTGTCCTGTGTAATGTATACAGCTGGTGGGCCCAGATGAGACCACACTAGTGGGCACAGATGAGAAGGCACTGGTGGGCACAGATGAGACCGCACTAGTGGGCACAGGCAGGCAGCACTTATGAGCACAGATGAGACTGCACTGATATGCTGCACTAATAGGCACTGAGGCCGCACTTATGGGCACTGATATGACTGCACTGATATGCTGCACTGATGAGGCTGAACTTATGGGCACTGATAGGCTGCGCTGATAAGCAATGGACACCATCCATTGCCCTACAGACAATGTCCACTGCTTTACTGACACAGTCCACTGCCATATATCTGTAGGAGGGGTGTCCACCATCCCTGCTAAGTTTGCAGTCATTTTTATGTCCTATTTTCAGTTTGATGTGTATTATATGTGATGCTACATATCACAGAGACCGGTATTGTGGTGATATTGAAGCTTATTGGGATTTCCATACATTAGAGGGTTTCACTATTATAGTGTTACTGATTAGTAATTTAGAAGCAGTTTAAATAAGGGGTATCAAGCAGTCATAAATTGTGAGTACATCTGACCTGTGTAGTGTATACAGCTATATACACCCACCTTCTTCCTTCCTGTATATAGAGACCTTCCTCCATGCAGATATACATCATATGTACTGTTACAGTATATATAGCTGTATACAGGACAGATGATGTATAACTGCAACTCCATACCCTGATCTGTGAGGCTGAGCTATATACCCTGATCTGTAATGCTGAGCCATATACCCTGATCTGTGAGGCTGAGATATATACACTGATCTGTGAAGCTGAGCTATATACCCTGATCTGTATGGCTGACCTATATACCCTGATCTGTGAGGCTGAGATATATACCCTGATCTGTGAGGCTGAGCTATATACCCTGATCTGTAATGCTGAGCTATATACCCTGATCTGTGAGGCTGAGCTGTATACTCTGTCTTGTGATGCTGACCTGTATACTCCTGACACTATGGGTTAAAGCAAGTGGAATACAGGGGACGGAGTGGGTGGATTCTATAAGGGGTAGGGCTTATGAGAAGTAGGAGGGGTCAAAAGGAAGGCGGCCCCCCCACCCTAAAACGTCATCAGCCACCACTGTTTTTCAGTGATACCAGGCTAGATCCTCAGATGACAAGTCCCTCAGTCAGATTCAGCAAACTCTCAGCAGAAAAGACCCCCCCAGCTACTGAAGCTGGGACCGCATTGAGCAGCTGACACATGGCAGGTTTGCCCAGGGAGCAAACAGCCCCCCAGGCTTTGATCTCCTCCTCAGGCACAAGACACCTTTGTTCCAGGTCTCAGAGTATCAATACACAAACCCAGCTACCATCTGGGCATACTCTCACCAGGGATTGGCCAGGGCTGCATTCATATGCAGCTGCTAATTTAACTCTCCCTGCCCTTTATCTTCCAGAGCATTTCCAGACAGACCAACCATGCAGCCAGTGAAACACAGAACAGACCAAAATAACCACAAACTTCTCATTGATTACAGTGAACCAAAAATGTAATTTACCTAACCTAACACCTATCTATGAAGGTGCTACATTCACCCCCTCCAAAAATAAGCCCTGGACTCATGGGTCAAGCTTGACAGTTTCTGTCTAAATACTCCCAAAAAGAAGATGGGTTATTCCACTATTGTGCACTCCACCTCCATAAAGACTGAAAATCTAGAGTGTCTTTGTCCTTATGCTTTAACCATGTGCTGACCACCCTATAGCAGTTTTACTGCTACAGAGCGGCAGCTGTGCGCTGGATCACATATATATGCATGACTCCGCACTTCTGCCTGCAGAGGGGACCCACGCATTACATCACATTATAAAAAAATAAAAATAAAATTCCAGTATATATATCCCATAGTTTGTAGACGCTATAACTTTTGCGTAAACCAATCAATATACGCTTATTGGGATTTTTGTTTACCAAAAATATGTAGCAGAATTCATATTGGCCTACATTTATGAAGAAATGTGATTATTTTATTTTGTTTTGTTGGATATGTTTTTTTTTTAGTTTCAAAATTTTTTATTTTGTATAGAATAACAGAAATTGTGGTTCATACAAAACAATGAATGAAGTACATAACTTTTTATATGCATTTAAAGACAGAGGAACGATAAAAAGATTCCTTCCAGGACAGTGGTTCTCAACTCCAGTCCTCGGGACCCACCAACAGGCCAGATTTTAAGTATTACCTTGGGGAGTTGCAGACTAGAATACTGCAATCACTGAGCAGCAAGTGATATCACCTGTGATGTATTTCAGTTATCTTGCAAACCTGGCCTGTTGGTGGGTCCTGAGGACTGGAGTTGAGAACCACTGTTCCAGGAAGCAGACAAACAGAGTCATTTCAACTACCTAGGAAGAGAGTATCCGAAGGTACATGAGAGGTCAGCTCGTGTGTATAATAAGGGGGGTTGTTAATCAACAAGATCTTATAGGAGGGGACTCACCCTCTTAACCCCGGACTAGTGGCACTCCTCCCCTATGGGAGCTCACTGTGGATGTGCCATTCAGTCTCAGCGCTGGTCCTGTTAACGTCATTCCTATATCCTTCCTCCGTACCTATCCCCTCGCCCTAGCGCCCCTCCTATCGCTTACCCTTCAAGGGAGCATCAAGCGCTATGAAGATGGCTTATCTCGAGTTTTGACAACAACATACAGTTGTGGTATGTCTACCTTCGGATACTCCACTCTAGTAATGGATATGTTTTAAAGCAAAAAGTAAAACATTTTTTTTTTTCAAAATGGTCGGTCTTTTTTTGTTTATAGCGCTAAAAATAAAAATCCTAGTGGTGATCAAATACCACCAAATGGAAGCTCTATTTGTGGGGGAAAAAATGACATACAGTAGATTTCATTTATGTACAGTGTTGCATGGCTGCACAATCGCCAGTTAAAGTAACGCTGTGCCGTATAGCAAAAAATGGCCTGGTCAAAAAGGGGAATAGATCTTCCGGAGGTCAAGTGGTTGAAAAACAAACAAACCTTTAGAATCACTTGTGTGCAGCCACAGATGTCAGATGACTGGGCAATGCAAATTAATGCATTATATGGTGTATTACATAGGCAGGTTGTATTTGCCTGCATACCATCATAGATAATGTCCATGAGTGATGTTGAACCTCCATGATTCAAAGCTAGCTAGATGGTGCTGGATGTCCTTCAGCTAACAAATGAGGCACATCTGATTTGCTGCAGCTTCCATTCCACAGATGTGAACAAGGGCTATTGAAAACAATGGGTTCTTGCTTGTTTAGAGTTTTTGAGGTTCAAGCTACAAGCTACAAGCTACAAAAAATCTAAAGTGTGAATGGGGCTTAAGAAGCAATCAAAATGAGCAATTCCAGTACAGGAGAGGAACCTGTACAACTGTGCAAGACTAAAATGAAGGCTGGAGGACAGCTCTAAATTCGGTATGAATCTAATAATGTCCAAATTTCAGAATTATAATTCTCATAATCATGCAAAACAGATTCATTTTTTGTATGTATTATATGCACGGATGTAGCATGAAAAAAAAAAACTGGGCACCTAAATAGCAGATTTCATGGTGGCACTCAAAAAAAATCACAGGAAATGATGCCTTTGGTAAAGTGACCAGGGTTCTTTGTGTTGTTGTCTTCCTGTTGTGGTAGAATACCCCTCGTATAGAAGATGTTTCTGAGAACACAATATGTGAAAGAGAGGGATCTGAGTCTCTATTCCAGATACAGGAATTAGCACATTATTCCTCTGAACACCAGTTTCAATCTTATGTGTACTTGTGTGGTTTGTGTGTGAGACTTCTCATGTATCATTTTCCCATCCTCATACACCAGCCATGGGAACATACTGTATGTCTTTGTCTCTGCGGGCTATGGTCACATATGCCACCTGATTACTAACATGTTCCAGTTCTGACTGGAATTTGAAATGTTTATTTCAAATTGAATTGTTGTCCTGATCATACTAAATTAGATATCTACCTGAAACGGCTTATTTTTTAGTTTTGGACTGAGTATGGAAGAGATTAACTGTAAAAATCCTTAATCCGCCAGCATGCCGAGGAGTAGACCCTTGTTCCAAGTGAGGAAGCTTGGCCTCCTTGCAGAGCTATGGCGGCCCATCCATTAGGGGCGCACGGGCGCCGCCCCCACTGATCCATGCGCCCGGCCCCTAATCTACATGCAGGGAGCCGGACGCATGAAGATTTCTATGTGAGTTTTTTTTTTTTAAGCAAGTGATTAACAATAGACATGTGCATTCGTTTTCGTCCGAATGCATTTTCGTCCGAATTTCAGGTATTTTCGTTATCGTTTTAACAAACGATAACGAAAGTGCAGAGTCCGAAAAACGAAAGATCCGATATAAACAAATGCTTTATTTTCGTTTTCGTTGCTACAACAGTTCGATATAGATAGGAGATTCGACATGATGATGACAATAACAATCTGTGTCCATCAAACCTGTAGTCGAATGTGCCTAACCTTAGCTCTATTAGTCCAAGATTATTCTACATAGAGAGAAAAGATTCGACGTAGAGAGGAAAGATTCGACGTAGGGGAGGAAAGATTCGACGTAGGGGAGGAAAGATTCGACGTAGGGGAGGAAAGATTCGACGTAGGGAGAAAAGATTCGACGTAGGGGTGGAAAGATTCGACGTAGGAGAGGAAAGATTCGACGTAGGGGAGGAAAGATAAATAAAAATAATGATGATGATGATGAATGTTATTGGCTGATTGTAACCAAAGAGGAGGAGCAGTAAAATAGCTAGAACTAAGTACACAGTACTTTGGCTTATGGTGTCTGTTGAAAGTTCTAAGAAGATTCGACGGAGCAGGTAAACTATATGGCGTCGCACAGTTTAGCTGCTCCGTCGAATCTTCTTTGAACATTCGACAGACACCATAAGCATTCAATGACAGATTCGACCTTAATTAGGATTTTCGGACGAATGCAATTTTTAACGAAAAACGAAATAAATAACAACGAATTTCGGGAGTAACTAAATAAATGTATTTTTTGGACGAAAACGAAATTCCGAAACGAAATATTTCAGTGTGCACATGTCTAATTAACAAGTGATTAGAGCCTGAGGCTCTAATTGACGTCAAAAAAGTGTGGGCTTAGGTGCAGTGCTCTGCGCCCCGAGCCCACCCACTTGTATGTCATTAGCGAATTAATTTTCACTAATGTCTTCCTTTTTTTCCTCCTGGCCAGTCAGGAAGGGGTTAGGTAACGCCGCCTTTCCGTCACCTGTGGGGAGGGAGTGGTGGCGGCAGTACAAGTGAGAGGGGTGGGTGGTGGCGGCAGTGCAAGTGAGAGGGGTGGCGGTGGAAGGTGGTGGCGGTGCGAGTGAGGAGGAAGGTTTGTTTGCCACCCCCCCAAAATATTCAGCACCAGCCGCCACTGTTGCATAGGTCTGAAATATACTCTGCTGAGCAAAAGCTAGAGCTTTCCCAATTGGCACGGAACATGAGTTTTCCTGATTGAAGAGTTAAACGTCTGACATAACAGGGGCAGTGCTGGACCTCTACAGAAAGACCACTGCTTTCACACACAGAGCAAAGGCCCTTCTCTGTAGCATGCTGGCAAGGAGGCAGGCTTATCTACTCAAGCTGTGGCTTCTTTCTAAAATAGTAAGAGTTTGTACATCTTTGATTTTGATGTACATAATGTTATTGGTCCCTCACCCATTAACACTCTAGAGCAATTTTTATATTTCTGCTATGGACCTCTTTATTCAGCAATAATTTTGTCATTACTTGAAGTAGACCTTCACTCAAAATTGATTGCACAGCTATTCCTCATTCCCTCCCCAACCACTCTCAAGTCCCAGGAGGCTGCAGGACCAATTCTATAGCTCATCTGCAGTCGACAGCTGGCTGTAAATCCTTAGGAAGTCACAGCTGGCTCCCATATTCAAGATGGCCAGGGACCTGAAGTGTTAAGAAGAACTGGCTGCAGGAAGACAGTATGTTGTGCAATCCATAGAAGAAAAAAAAAACTTTAAAAACACACTATTTTCCTATTTGATCAGTGTTAGTTAATATTATGAATCTTACTGTAGATAAAACATATACTGTACATGTATAATATAATATTTTTTGCTGTTTAAAATTGTTATGGTCATAGTTTTGTTACTTTGTATCTCTCTATCTAATGTCTGAACATAAGCACTGTGTGAGAAGGTGGCTGTAATAGTGGCTTTATTTATTTAGCAAATCCCTGCTGTCATTTTGACAGCTGAGAATTGCCAACAAAAGTTGGGGCATAAAGTGACAGTGGAGCAGAAGGACCATGAGTCCTACATATGCCCTATATACTTCAATGAAGTTTTTTTATGCATGTGTAGCACGCCCAAGGTACACAACTAGTTGTGTTGTATGTAAACCCTAAATCCATTTTCAGCAATTGTTGAATGATTGTGGAATGATTTATTAATGTATACAGCAAGTAGTTTTTCTTTTTTTTTTTTTTTTAATCTGTTGCAAAGTTTCTTGGAGATCCTTCCAATTACATACCTTTATGCAGGATGACAACACTAGGCCCCTATCTCGTATTTAGCGGTAGCATTGTCAGCCTGCTGCAAATTGGGTCAATTAGATAGGTAGTCAACTAAAGGAGCCATCACAGCAGGCTAACAACACTGCTCATTATGAACAAGTGGCTTAGTGTCATGAACAGGTGTGACCAGACTGTGTGGACTGCAAAGAGGAAACAAAAACGCATGTAAAGTGAATAAGAATAATGTTTATTTAACCACTTGCGACCGCCTAACGCAGATATACTGTGGCAGAATGGCACGGGCAGGCAAAATCATGTATCTGATACGTAATTTGCCTGCTGCGGATGAGGGGTGCATCGCGCCAACCCCCCCCCCCCCCCCCGCTGCCCGGGGTGGTCGGCATCATTAGGGGAGCGATCCATGCTGAGGGGGAGGCCACTCATTCATGGCCACCCCCTCGCAATCGCTCCCATCGAATGACAATCTTTCTCTGCTGCTGTAATGTAAACAGCGGCAGAGGAAGTGATGTCATCTCTCCTCGTGTCAGTCTTTTCATTCCGGCACCGAGGGGAGAAGACATCCAAGTAAGTTCACCAACACTACACTTACAGGAGAACACTCTAGGCACACTTTTCACTCCCCCCTCCAATCATCCCCTGATCACCCCCCCTGCCACAGTGACACCAATAGCAGTTTTTTTTTTTTTTTTTTACTGATTACTGCATTGGTGTCATTTTGTGACAGTTATAAGTGGTAGTGCAGTTAGTGGTAGGCCCCTTTAGGTCTAGGGTACCCCCCTAACGCCCCCTAATAAAGGTTTAACCCCGTGATCACCCCCGTCGCCAGTGTCACTAAGCGATCATTTTTCTGATCGCTGTATTAGTGTCACTGGTCACGCTAGTTAGGGAGGTAAGTATTTAGGTTCGCTGTCAGCGTTTTATAGCAACAGGGACCCCCATATACTAACTAATAAAGGTTTTAACCCCCTGATTGCCCCCTAGTTAACCCTTTCACCAGTGATCCCTGTATAACTGTTACGGGTGTTGCTGGTTAGTTAGTTTATTTTTTATAGTGTCAGGGCACCCGCCGTTTATTACCTAATAAAGGTTTAACCCCCTGAAGTTAGGTTTTAGGGTCAGATAAGATCTGTGTCACCCCAGGCAGCGTCAGGTTAGTGCCAGTACCGCTATCACCCACGCACGCAGCATACAACTCCCTTAGTGGTATAGTATCTGAACAGATCAATATCTGATCTGATCAGATCTATACTAGCGTCCCCAGCAGTTTAGGGTTTCCAAAAATGCAGTGTTAGTGGGATCAGCCCAGATACCTGCTAGCATCTGCGTTGTGCCCCTCCGCCCACCCCAGCCCAGCCCACCCAAGTGCAGTATCGATCGATCACTGACACTTACAAAACACTAAACACACATTACTGCAGCGTTCGCAGAGTCAGGCCTGATCCCTGCGATCGCTAACGGTTTTTGTTGGTAGCGTTTTGATACAGACGCTAACAGTCAGGAGCTTTTTTGCCTGTGAGTCTCACTAGTGTACCACTAAATTTAGAGCCCAAAATGGCAAATCGAAGGTACAGTAGTGAAGAGGCCTACACGTTTCTGAGCATGACAGATAGTGAAGAGGAAGTCACTCAGATTCAGGCTCAGAATATGATCCTGTAGGGGACAGCGGCTCCATGACAGATAGCTCTGACAACGGAGTTGTGGTCCCTGCCAAGGTCAGGAGTACCAGACCCCAAACTTCTTCTTCTGTCGTTGATGTGCAAGAACCGCAGGTCTCTCGTATGGAGCAGAGCAGTACTAGCGCCACTATTTCTTCTGGTGAACTGGCAAGCGCCAGCGGCCTAGTACACCCTGGTCGTAGTCAATCCAGCACTGCAGTATCACATGGTGACAAAGTCCCATAAGTGCAGTTCAAGCTGGTGAGGTGGCAAGCACAAATAGTGTCTCACTGCCACCAAGAAGATGAACACAGGCCCGTCATGCCCATAGTGCCCTTCCTGCTGCATTCGCCAATTCTAATTGGGAACCCACCACTTCTGCAGCACCCGTACTTCACCCATTCACTGGCCAACCCGGAATTTAGGTGGAAACAGTTGATTTTACGACACTTGAATTTTTTTTGCTGTTTTTCACCGAAGATCTCTATAGATCTATTGTGGACCAAAGCAATTTGTACGCTGGTCAACACATCGCCACTATTCCCCAGTCCTTCCTTGCCAGAGATTGGAGACCAATTACGGTCTCCGAATTTAAGCTCTTTCTGGGCCTCTCCCTCCTCATGGGCTTGAATAAAAAGAGTGAGTTGCGGTCATATTGGTCCACTGACCCAATTCACCATATGCCCTTGTACTCTGCCTCCATGACCAGGGCGCGATACGAGTGGATCTTGCGGTTCATGCATTTCAACAACAATGAACTCTGTCGTCCTCGTGGAGACCCTGAATACGATCGGCTCTACAAAATTCGGCCCCTCGTAAACCACTTCAACCAACGTTTTGCAGGCTTGTTTACTCCCCATCAAGTTGTCTGCGTTGATGAGTCCCTGATTAAATTTTCTGGCCGCTTGTCATTCAAACAGTACCTTCCCAGCAAGCGTGCCAGATACGGGGTCAAGATGTATAAGCTCTGTGACAGGGCCACAGGCTATGCGTGTAGTTTTATGTTTTATGAGGGAAAAGATAGTCACAAACTGCCCTGACTACATAGGAAGCACTGGCAAGATTGTGTCGGACTTGGTGTCACCCTTATTTGGAAAGGGGTACCACTTGTACGTGGACAATTATTAGTGCCACTTTTTAGTATTTGAACAGCAGATTGGAGCATGTGGCACCGTGTAACCTAAATGCCGGGGCTTTCCCCAGCGGCTTGTAGACCCTTCAGGTCTGGTATAGATTTTAAGGGGAACCCCGTGCCAAATTTTTTTTAAAAAATGGCGTGGGGTCCCCCTAAAAATCCATACCAGACCCTTATCCGAGCACGCAACCTGGCAGGCCGCAGGAAAAGAGGGGGGACGAGAGAGCCCCCCTCCTGAACCGCACCAGGCCACATGCCCTCAACATTGGGAGGGTGCTTTGGGGTAGCCCCCCCAGGACAACAGGACAAGGGCCTCATCCCCATAACCCTTGGCCGGTGGTTGTGGGGGTCTGCGGGCAGGGGGCTTATCGGAATCTGGAAGCCCCCTTTAACAAGGGGACCCCCAGATCCCGGCCATCCCCCCTGTGTGAAATGGTAAGGGGGTACAAAAGTACCCCTACCATTTCACAAAAAACTGTCAAAAATGTTAAAAATGACAAGAGACAGTTTTTGACAATTCCTTTATTTATTTGTTTCTTCTTTCTTCTATCTTCTATCTCCCTTTGGTTTCTTCCTCCATGTTCTTCTTCTTCTGGTTCTTCCTCCGGTGTTCTCATCCGGCATCTTCCTCCACGGCATCTTCTTCCCTTCTTCTCCTCAGGCCGCTCCGCATCCATGATGGCATGGAGGGAGGCTCCCACTGTGTGACGCTTCTCTCTTCATCTTTTTCTCTTCATCTTCTTTTTCTCTTCATCTTCTTGTCTTCATCTTCTTTTCAGGCCGCTCTGCATCCATGATGGCATGGAGGGAGGCTCCCGCTGTGTGACGCTTCTCCTCTTCTGTGTCCTGATCGACCACAGAGTTAGCTAAACGGATAATCTCCAGCAGCTGATCACTGGACCACCCTTTTAATGTCTGGCGGAGATATTCAGAACTCTCTGTTGCCAGCAGAGCATAATAAACAATTATATCTGCATTCATCCCAGCAATGCGAAACAGAACCGAGATGGTTCCCCTGTGCAGCCACTTCTGGTCAGAGATGGCCTTAGTATACTGTCATGAACAGGTGTGACCAGACTGTGCGGACTGCAAAGAGGAAACCAAAACGCATGTAAAGTGAAAAAGAATAATGTTTATTTAAGATAAGTGATATAAATAAGTAAACACCCCAAATACAAATAGTGCTCAACCAACCAACAGAAACCCACAGAAAACAGATAATATATACAGCCAAAAGGAAGTACCGAAATCAAACACGTTAGCCAGGCCAGGGTCATACACAGGGGATCAGCAAATGAACAAGGGCAGGACAGCAGAGGGAGATAATGGATGGGATCAGGCTACAAGGGAACAGGAACGCAGGAGGGACAGGATCAGGATGAGATCAGGGACAGGCTTGGGTGCAGGCTAAGGTTCAAGTTCAGATACAGGATTCAGGATTCAGGATTCAGGTCGGAGGTATGGGTCAGGGCGCAAGGAAGAAAGTTACCAAGGCAAGCATGTGAGGGCTTGCTGGGTATTTATGGGACTGCCAGTGATTGTCCTCATGTAACACCTGAGCGCAGAGAGTGTTGTCTGCTCCATACTGCCAGGATCCATCCACTGGTGGACGTCAGTACTGCGGCCCAATGATGACATAACACTGCCAAACTGCCAGGAGACACCTGCTGGTGGACCTCAGTACTGCACGCCAAATGATAGATCTTACCAGCGGATGGACCCTTTCCTGACACTAATTCCCTGAACACGCTGTCCGACGGATTATGTGCGATCGGAGCTTGTTGTCGGAATTTCCGACCGTGTGTGGGCTCCATCGGACTTTTTCCATCGGAATTTCCAACACACAAAGTTTGAGAGCAGGTTATAAAATTTTCTGATAACAAATCCGATCCTTTAAATTCCGATCATGTGTAGACAAATCCGACGAACAAAGTGCAACGCATGCTCAGAATAAATAAAGAGATGAAAGCTATTGGCTATTGCCCCGTTTATAGTCCCGATGTACGTGTTTTACGTCACAGCGTTCAGAACGATTGGATTTTCCGACAACTTTGTGCGACCGTGTGTATGCAAGACAAGTTTGAGCCAACATGCGTCGGAAAAAATCTGATGGATTTTGTTGTCGAATTGTCCAAACAACGTCCGACCGTGTGTACAGGGCATTAGGGTCGTCAGTGCTGTTATTTTCAGAATCTCCATATAAGAAACTTTGCAAATGTTTCACAAAAAATCATTTTCTTGAGAAAACTGTATACAGTAAGGCATCAAACATACTGAAAAATTGATTTAGGGTTGGCATGCTTTTTGAGGTTACAATATAGTAAGCATGTTGTTGTGTAGGCAAAGCAAAATATGCATAAGACACTGCAAAGAATCAATATTATGGTCAATGATATCTATTCATTAGTATTCTTGGCAATGATAAATTATCAGTCCACCATGAGGAGGAGGCTACATAGCTAGCATTTAGATTGAAGGGAGCCTAATAATAAGGAGTTGGCTATCAGAGCCTATTGACAGATAAATTTCACTTTGTGACTTCCTCACTACCTGTCCATGTGACACCTGGGACACTGCAGTGAACTGAACTTCCTGTTTTCTCTCTTAGGTGTTGATTCTCCTTATGTTGCATTATGCCACGTACACACGTTCGGACTTTACAGTAGACTTGGTCCAGCGTACCGGATTTCGTCGGACAATTCGATCGTGTGTGGGCTCCAGCTGACTTTTTTCTCAAAAGTTTGACGGACTTAGATTTGAAACATGTTTCAAATCTGACGGACTCGAGTCCAGTCGAAAAGTCCGCTCGTCTGTATGCTAGTCCGACATACAAAAACCGACGCTAGGGCAGCTATTGGCTACTGGCTATGAATTTCCTTGTTTTAGTCCGGTCGTACGTCATCACGTACGAATCCGTCGGACTTTGGTTGATCGTGTGTAGGCAAGTCCGTACATTCGGAAAGTCCTTCGTAAAGTCCGTCGAAAAGTCCGCCGGGCAAAGTATGCCTTAAAAGTCCGGTCGTGTGTACGCAGCATTAGAGAAACTATTGGGAGGGTAGGTTATCCTCTTACCAGTCTCCAGTGGATTTTCCAAAACAATATATGGAAATATAAAAGAAAGACTGTAACATAATTATGTATAGTATACAGTAAATCATACAGAGCAGGGGCCTCTACACGTTCTAAACAAAAGACCAGTATACTGTCCTTCAGGCTTTAAGAGGGGGGACTGGGGTGTTATGAGGCCAATGGGAGTAGAACATTTCCTAATGTCACTGAGAGTAAACAATGCCCAGTCCTTGGTGCCAGTGGTAGGAACAGTGCCCCATTGTTGGTGTCATTAGGAGGAATTGTGCCCCTTCATTGGTGTCAGTAGGAGGACATATGTCTAAGTGTTGGTGTCAGTAGAAAGAATATTGCCCTATCGTTGGTGTCAGTGTCAGGAACAGTGCCCCATCCCTGGTGTTATTGGGAAGAATTTTGCCCCAATGTTGGTGTCATTGAGAGATATTGCGGCCAACTGTTGCTGTCAGTTGGAGGAATGTTGCTCAATCGTTGGTGTCTGTGGGAGGAATAGTGCCCCATCCTTGGTGTCATTGGGAGGAATTGTGCTTTAAGAGGGTGGGTGCTATGAGGCCAATGAGAGTAGAACATTTTCTAATGTCACTGAGAGTAAACAATGCCCAGTCCTTGGTGTCAGTGGTAGGAACAGTGCTCCCATTGTTGGTGTCATTAGGAGGAATTGTGCCCCTTCATTGGTGTCAGTAGGAGGACGTATGCCTAAGTGTTGGTGTCAGTAGAAGGAATATAGCCCTATCATTGGTGTCAGTTTGAGGAATAGTGCCCCCTCCATGGTGTCATTGGGAGTAATTGTGCCCCATTGTTGGTGTCATTGAGAGATATTGTGCCCAACTGTTGGTGTCAGTTGGAGGAATATTGTTCGATCGTTGGTGACAGTGGGAGGAATAGTGCCCATCCTTGGTGTCATTGGAAGGAGTTATGTTTCATTGTTGGTGTTATTGGTGTTATTGAGAGATATTGTGCACCATTGTTGGTGTCATTGGGTGGAATTGTGCCCTTCACTGGTGTCATTGGGAGGGCATATGCCCATTTGTTGGTATCAATAGGAGGGAACATGCCCAATTGTTGGTGTCAGTGGATGAAACAGTATCCCAAGGATAAAAGAAAGCAAAGGGCCCAATGTTGCCGCAATTAGGAGACCATTGATATAGAGAATTTCAATACAGATTCTAACACTGATCTTGTTTTTTTCCTCCTTTCCCTAGGGTATATTCCATGCAACTGTCTGAATATGTTGCTCCTCATCTTGATTCTTCTAAGCTTTGCCACTTCTGCCTCCTGCCAAAATAACCGCCAGCTCTCCTTCACTTGCCGGGTTGCCAGGAAACCAGAATGCAATAAGGTCCATTTTGTCCCCGGTTACCATGTTCTTGGTCAAGGCTTTGACATTGTTACCATGAAGCAAACAAGGGCTCAACTACTAGATCTCCAGAAATTGTCTACAAGGGATGACTCTTGCATTGTCTGTTACAACCCCTATGTCACCAAGCCTTGGCAAAAGCTTCCCTTTGTGATGGTGGACTGGAGGCCCCAGTCATACTGTTCCAGAACGATCAGCAGTGAGATCTCCCAATCTTTTACATCGCTGGCTGAGGTTGCTGCATCTGAGGTGAAGAATGACTGGGAAGCTGGTCTGGAGCTCCACTTCCACGGGGCAGATTCCAAGCTAATAATGGCTGGATCTCAGTCCCAAGTGGCACAGTTTGGTAGGAGTAAAACCAGCACAGACCGTTATACCTTCATCAAGCACCATCTGAGTTGTGTTTATTATAGGTACGTCATCTAATATAACATATTGCATCCTTATAAAACCTGTAAAGTTCAAAAGTTTCAAGAGTTCTTAAGAGCGGAAGCTTAGATGGCCTAACAAAATAAAGAAAATTTTGTTCCCTGTGCTCAAAATGATCTAATACTTATATTTACTGTCACTCCACCATAGTGACACTGTGCTACTCGGTGGGGGGGGGGGGGGTAGTTCATCTGTCACTAGCTCCCCCGTAGCTTGACAATGCTCCAGTCCAAGGGTGGCTCTGTTGCTTCTCCATAGTGGAACCAGCCTAAGACATGAACTGTGTTACTGGCTGGATCACCAGATGAAATTATAGGAAAAAGAGAAAAAAACACATTTTTGGATTTTTTAGGTGCAATAGCACATTAATATGCTGAACACAGTGGTCTCCTCTGTCAGTCAGGTACCTCTGTATTGTGCATGATAGTAAAGCTTAGTTGGTTTACAGCAGTGGTTCCCAACCTCAGTTCAAAAGCAGAGCTGGACTGGGACAAAAATTTGTCCCTGGTCTTCATCCAGATCAGCATACTTTAATTTTGCAAACACGCACAAAAACAGTATATAAACTATACACAATTGCGCAAAAAAACATAAGTAAAAACAGTCCACTGTTGGGCATAGGACAAAGCATAGCCACACCAGTGCCCATTAATGCAGCCTCACCAGTGCCCATTAATGCAGCCTGATCAGTGCCCATCAGTGCAGCCACACCAGTGCCCATTAATGCAGCCTGATCAGTGCCCATCAGCGCAGCCACACCAGTGCCCATTAATGCAGCCTGATCAGTGTCCGTCAGTGCAGCCACACCAGTGCCCATTAGTGCAGCCACACCAGTGCCCATTAGTGCAGCCACACCAGTGCCCATTAATGCAGCCTAATCAGTGTCGATCAGCACAACCACACCAGTGCCTATCAACGCAGCCTGATCAGTGGCCATCAGCGCAGCCACACCAGTGCCCATTAATGCAGCCTCACTAGTGCCCATTAATGCAGCCTGATCAGTGCCCATCAGGGCAGCCACACCAGTGCCCATCAAAGCAGCCTCATAAGTGCCCATCAATGTTAGTCCCCCCAGGTTCCTGATCTGCACAGCTTCTTCTACCTAGGTCCCAGGTGCAGTGATTGTCCTGCAGGTGGTTCCTCTGGAGCTGGGAGCCCGGGACCAGCTGTGCACTGCTGGAACGTTTGGTCCTCTCCCTTCCTCCTGTGCACCACAGAGCTGGGTAACTAGGGCTGGAGGAAACTCAGGGGGGTGAGTTGAGCAGACAGGGACTCCCAAATTCTGTCCAACAATCAGCTAATCTCCCAACTCCCGCTGTGTAGCTGTTTAGAAAAAAAACTTCTCCAGGTCTCCCCTGTGTTCAGTGGGGGCCGGGGGACAGAAAGCGGACTATTTCATTACTTTTGTCTTTAGGCAGTTTAATCCACAGCAGTGCTGCCAGCCGGCTCTAGTGTATTGATATAGCACATAGGCCGGCCTTCAACTGTGTAGTGCACTGCTGCAGATTAATCCGCCCAAAGCTAAAAAGGATGAAATAGTCTGCATTCTGTCCCCCGGCCCCCACTGTACACAGGGGGCCCGGAGAAGTTTTTTTCTAAACAGCTGTAAAAGCGTGAGATTAGCTTATTGGTGGACAGGGTTTGGGAGTCCTCACCCGCTCTACATTTGCTGTCACTGAAACAGGCCCACTGAGCCATCGGCTCACCGGGAAACTCCCAGTAGTCCCAATGGCCAGTACATGCCTGTCCACAAATACCCCCAACAGGCCATGTTTTGGGAATTTCTCTTAGATAAAATAGTTGTCCAAAATACCAAGCCACTGACTCTTTAAAGCACTTGCGCAAGATAAAGGAAAACCTGCAAACATGGCCTGTTAGGGGTACTTGAGGACTGAGGTTTAGAACCACTGGTTAACAGCACATCCCTTTCCTATTTCAGTCTTCAGCATGTTAGAGAAGGAACTACAGGAGGACACAGATAAGACAAAACAGCAATGCATTACCTAGATGTACTCCTAGTACCTTTTGGAGCAAACCATGGCCATGTTGATTAAATGATATGGTTAGCATCCAAAAGGCTTTCCCCATACAATGTACCAAAATGCTACATTATAATGGTAAGATCAATGAGTTCACATTTTTATTCATTTTAAATTTGTCCCTTTGCCAGCTTCCGCCTTTCATACCTTCTTTTTTTGAGCGAGAATCTGAAACAGGCCTTGAAGTCACTGCCACCAATTTATGATGCCAGCACTCAAGCTGACTACAGAAGTCTAATTAACATCTATGGAACTCATTATATCAGCCAAGCAGATGTAGGGGGCCAAGTGCTAGAGGTCAATGCCATCAGAACATGTCAAGTCTCCATGGATGGCATGTCTGTGGAAGAGCTGAAGGATTGTCTGAACATTGAGGCTTCAGTTGCTGTCAGTGGAAAAGCTGAAGCAAGTGCAAGAGCTAGCGTCTGCAAGGAACTAAGCCAAAAATCCAACTTGGGGGAGAGCTTCTACCAGAAATTCGATGAGAGAAATTGGGAGGTAAGTTGTTACATACTATATGTATAGGTTTTCTTTGTATGTTCATGATGCATATTATTAGGGCTGTATTTATACTTCTTGCCCCCAAGATGACATCCTGTTGCGCCTTAATCAACTGGTTAGGCTTAGTATCACACCAACAAGATAAGGCATCATAGACACACAAGGTAGTCCAAACCCAAAGGAAATGAAAGAGGCATTGTACCAACTTAGTCTACTTTAGTACATTGAGAATAAACAACTAGAGGAATAGGAATATTGTCTACTGTCTATTGTCTTTCCTATCAGTTTAGTTCTAGATATACAGAGCCAGAGTGGGGGGAATTGTAAGTGTACAATAGAATAGTCCACCAATCAAAAACACACAGCTTGTAGAGGGGAAACAATGAGGATCCAACCAGATTGCCTCTGTACAGCACTATCATGATTGAGGTCCAAACTAGATTGCCTTTGTGTAGTGCTATAATAATTGAGTAGCCAACCGGATTACCTTTGTACAGCCCTATCTATAATGAGGACCCAACAAGATTGCCTTTGTACAGCTCTATTAAAAATAAGTAGAGATGTGCATGACAGAAAATTTTGTTTTGTTTTCAATTTGTTCTTTAAGTTAATATTTTTATTTTTTATTTTTACACTGTTGCTAATGTTAATTTATTTTTAAATCACTTTTATTAAGGAATGTAAACAACCCATGTGAGAGCAATAGGCATGTGATAGGTACTCTTTATGGAGGGATCTGGGGTCTATAAGACCCCCAAATCCCTCATCTGCCTTTTGAAAGCATTCAAAACACCAAGATCAACATTTTTTAATACTTTTGATTTTCAAAAAATTGACATTCGGGTAAACTGGAAGTGATGTCATGTCATTGCTTTCGGTTTACAATAGTGGACACCCAATCAAAGCCAATTCTGGCTGTGTATGGGTCTCCAACTAGCTGGTGGACGTACCAGATAGTAGTTTGGGCCTCCCAGTGGGACGGGTGAGCCTGAGAGAGCCACAGAAGGTGGCAGGAGGGGGGAGTCGTCCCCTCCCACTGCTTGTAATAGCAATCAAGCAGCTATTTAGCCGCTCAGATTGCTATTACAAGAGAGCCAACTGTTGCCTCTAAAAAGCTGTACTGGGGTAATGCCTGCAGCAACAGGCATCACACCGGTATGACTACAGATGAATTAGGTACGTGATTTGGCAGAAAGTGGTTAATAAACCTAGTCCTGCATATTGCTTTATGTTACAGATTTTTTTCCCCTTCACTCTAGGTAAGAGGAGGACAAATGACATTTGACCAGCTCTCTTTTGACTTAAGGAATGGGAAAGGCACAGCATCTTTTGATAACTGGATGGAAAGCCTAAAGACTAACCCTGATATTGTAACCTACTCTCTGGCACCCATCCACAACCTGGTTGGAATCATAGGACCCCGCAGAGAGAGCCTACGGAAAGCCATTAGTGACTATATCATGGAAAAGGCACTGAGTAAGAACTGCTCTTGCCCATCGGATTCAAAGCGGAGCCCGGGTAGAGAGTGCAACTGCATTTGTTCAGATAATACAAGCAAAAATATAAATTGTTGCCCCTCCAAAAGGGGACTTGCCAAAGTGGTGGTCACTGTACAATATGCTTTTGACCTTTGGGGTGACTTCTTTTCGAAAACTGATGCTTTTGTAAAAATAAGCGTTGGAATGGTTTCTCTTCGGACACACACCATATGGAACAATAATAATCCAAACTGGGGCTCACGGTTTGACCTTGGCGTTTTGGAACTCAGTTTGATGTCTAGCTTGAAGGTGGAGGTTTGGGATGAGGATAATAAGCATGATGATGACCTGCTTGGAGCATGTCAAAAACCAGTCAGCAGTGGATTGAAGGACCACATTTGTTACTTTGACTATGGCAGAGTGACTTTTAAAGTGAGTGTACAATGCCTCCCTCATCTGACTGGGCCCCACTGTAGAGACTATGCTGCTTCCACCACATAGACGTGTGTTCTATAAGCCAAGGTCATTTTTTTAAAGGATTGAAAATGGTAAGAATCAATCAAGGATCAAGCTGTCATTCCCATCAAGAAAAGGATTTACTGAGCACTAAACTGTTAGTTCATTGCAGTGCAATTTTTTGCACCTACAGCTGGGTCTGGGTGTACTTTTTATTTATCGGCTTAGAGATTTATTTGTGCATTTTATATATATATATATATATATATATATATATATATATATATATATATATATATATATATATATATACAGTATCTCACAAAAGTGAGTACACCACTCACATTTTGGTAAATATTTTAATACCGTATATACTTGAGTATAAGTCGAGGCCCTAATTTACCACAAAAAAATGGGAAAAACGTATTGACCCGAGTATAAGACGAGGGTGAGAAATGCACAGCTACTGTAAGTGGAAAAGAGGGTCAACAATGCCCATTTGCAGCCTCACTGTGCCCATTTGCATGCCTCACTGTGCCCATTTGCAGCCATAGGTCCCTCAAACTTCAAACTTGGTAGTTAAGGGTTCCTAGATGCCCCCCTAGCTGCAGCCAAAATTTGGGGTCTCTGAACCCAAAGGGTCCCGAAATGACATTGCTGCAGATGGACACAGTTGACCGAATTTGGGGCTCCGTATCTCTGGACCACTTAGTGCTAAGAACCCAACATTTGGTGTGCAAACCCAGTGGAACTAGCACCATAAAATATCCAAAGCTGGAGTTTCTAGCACCAAGTGGCCCCAAGATACAGGGCCGGTTCTTCTTACTATTTGTTATGTTGGAGTGTGATGGGATACATCGAGCCTAGGCAACTGTGAGTGGACCTGGTGTATGGATTGGGTTGTCCCTGCAGAGAGCGCTGGTACCCTTTTCTCTTCCATGTAGTATACATGAGGCCTGAATGTTTCAGATACATTTAAACTCTCAAATGATCTAATTGAGCTGCTAAGGTGAAATTTGTTTATGGAAAAAGTCTCTTTTTTTATTTAGAGTGTGTGCTTTAAGGGGTTGTGTTGAAGACAGTTTAGTTGCTTTTAATGTAAAGGTTGATTTATTTGACATGTACAATTCATTTCGTCTGAATTTGTTGTTTAACAAATTTCGACAAATTCGTTAATTCAGAAATATCCGAATTAACGAAAACCCATTTAATGAATTTTTCCAAATATTCGTAAATTTGAATATTCGAAAATTTGTAAATATGTAAATTCGTACATTCGTACATCCGTACATTCGTATATTCATAATTCATAAATTAGTAAATTCTTAAATTCGTAATTCGTAATTCGTAAATTAGTAAATTCTTAAATCCGTACATTCGTAATTCGTAAATTAGTAAATTCTTAAATTCGTACATTCGTGCATCCATACATTCGTACATTCGTAATTCGTAAATTAGTAAATTCTTAAATTCGTACATTCATACATCTGTACATTCGTACATTCGTAATTTGTAAATTCATAAATTCGTACATTTGTAAATTCGTACATTTGTAAATTCGTAAATTTATAAATTCGTAAATTCGGAAATTCTGAAATCTGAAATAATAATTATTACCGAATAATAACTTAACTATTACTAACTATAAAATTATAGGTATTGTAATTTCCTTTCAAATTTGGCTGTTAGTGAACGTAACACATACAAATTTATCCGAAGTTATGAATTATCCAAAATAACGAATGCCATATCTAAACAAATGGAACGTAATGAATTAATAATAATAAATAACAATAATGATAAAAACATTTATTGTTATTATTTATTATTAATTTGTTCCGTTCCATTTGTTTAGATGTGGCATTCATTATTTTGGATAATTCGTAACTTCGGATAAATTCCTATTCGTTACGTTCACTAACAGCCAAATTTGAAAGGAAATTACAATACTTATACCTAATTTAATAGTTAGTTGCTGGCATGATAAAATTAAATCGATAAAGAGTAGAGTTTACAAGAGCCCATCTTTATACACCCTGCACTCGACCTCAGTAATGGCCCGTACACACGATCCGAATATCGTACGATAGATCGTATGACCGTTTTCGCTTAATAATCGCAAATAGAAATAGAATAGGTTAAGTCACGAAAATTCTTGTACGACTGAAAAAAAAAAAAATCAGAAGTGATGTCATGTGTTGTAATGTATTTGTATTGTATTTTCGGACAACAAGTATACTGACTAAACGAAAATCGTACGATCTTGAATCGTGCATGCCCGATCGAATTATATCGGATGAAGGGTTGCGATCGGCTGTCGAAAGTAGTGTACACACGATCCGAATATCGTACGATTCTTCCTCGGACGACAGTTTTCACGCGATATTCGGAACGTGTGTACGACCATAAGCCTAGTCAGAATTCAGTAGCGGACATCTTGTTACACCCAGCCCAAATAGTTAGTAGAGGTGCACGATTAATCGTCAAGAATCATTATCGTGATTTTTTTCCCCGTTGCGATCTTGACTAAAGTGTTTCACGATTCTGTCTATGCAAAGAATTCTCTCTGCTCTTCTGAAGCCTCAGCCATCAAAAGAAAGGAAGAAAAAAAAACGGGCAGTCTGCCAAGAATCACAACATTCTTTATCAGTGAAACTTAAGTATAAACATTGTAACAATTCGTCAATGGAATAGACTTTGGTGTGTAAAAGAAGAAAGTTTAACCACTTAACCCCTTCCCACCGACCGTACGCACATATGTGTACTCGGCTTTCCAGGGTTATACCGGGATGATGCCCGCAGCTGCAGGCATCATCCCAGTACCGTTGTTAACAGCGGGCGATCGGCTACCCGTGTATAACAACTGATGCGGCTAAAAGCCGCTCGGTTGTTATACCGGAGGAGCGGGAGGGGACATCCACCCCTCCCGCCGCCTCCCGCCGCTGTTACCGGGCCTCCCGATCGCACGGGAGGCCCGGTGTCCAATCGGGTACTTTCGGAGGCTGGGGGGCGGGCTGGAACGAAGCTGTGAGCGGCTTCGTTCCAGCCTTCTTGTTGTAAACGCGGAAGCGACGTCATGACGTCACTTCCCGTTTACTCGGCTGCCAATGGCGCCAAATTTTAAAAAGTACACAGTATTCAGAATCGCCGTTTTCAGCGATCTGAATACTTTGAAGTGTAAAGAGTACCTGTCACCACCTATTACTGTCACAAGGGATGTTTACATTCCTTGTGACAGCAATAAAAGTAAAAAAAAAAAAAAAAGTTTTTAAAACACAATTTATAAAGTAAAAAAATAAAATAAAATAAATTAAAAAAAAAATAATTTTTTTTTAAAGTGCCCCTGTCCCCGCGAGCTCGCGCAGAGAAGAAAACGCATACGGAAGTCGCGCCCGCATATGTAAACGGTGTTCAAATCACTCATGTGAGGTATCACCGCGATCGTCAGAGCGAGAGCAATAATTCTAGCCCTAGACCTCCTCTGTAACTCTAACCTAGTAACCGTAAAAAATTTTTAAAGCGTCGCCTATGGAAATTCATAGGTACCGTAGTTTGTCGCCATTCCACGAGTGCGTGCAATTATAAAGGGTGACATGTTTGGTATCTATTTACTCGGCGTAACATCATCTTTCACATTATACAAAAAAATTGGGCTAACTTTACTGTTTGGATTTTTTAAAATTCATGAAAGTGTCCCTTTTCCAAAAATTTGCGTTTAAAACACCGCTGCACAAATACCGTGTGATAAAAAATATTGCAACAATCGCCATTTTATTCTCTAGATTCTCTGCTAAAAAAATATATATAATGTTTGGGGGCTCTAAGTAATTTTCTAGCAAAAAATATGGATTTTAACAAATTTCAAAAATAGGCTTAGTCATGAAAGGGTTAAACACTAAACCTTTTTCTGACATTTGTTGATTTCAAGTTAAAATCTTTTTTTTTTTTTTTTGCTAGAAAATTACTTAGAATCCCCGAACATTATATATATTTTTTTAATAGAGACCCTAGAGAAAAAAATGGTGGTTGTTGCAATATCACATTGTATTTGCGCAGCGGTCTTTCAAATGCAATTTTTTTGGAAAAAATTACTTTAATGAATTAAAAAAAAAAAACTAACCAGTAAAGTTGGTGTAGTGGGTAGCACTTTCGCCTAGCAGTAAGAAGGGTCGTTGGTTCGAATCCCAACCACGGCACTACCTGCCTGGAGTTTGCATGTTCTCCCTGTGCCTGCGTGGGTTTCCTCCGGGTACTCCGGTTTCCTCCCACACTCCAAAGACATGCTGGTAGGTTAATTGGATCCTGTCTAAATTGTCCCTAGTATTTATGAATGTGAGTTAGGGACCTTAGATTGTAAGCTCCTTGAGGGTAGGGACTGATGTATACACCGCTCCTAAAGCGCCCTTGCCCATTGAAATCGATGGGCAGTGCCTGCAAAGCGCCTCCGCAGTTGCGCCTTTGAACCCTTTAGTGGGGGTTAAATGTACCTCTAAATCGACGGTAAAGTGCCACTAAAAGTAGCGTTGCATTACCGCCAACGCCTCCGCACTGTCAGTGTGAAAGAGCTCTTAGTACATCTCATTATACATCATATCTGTAGATGGACTACTGAGGTGCAGGAAGGGACAGGGCCTGTGTATCCTATGTAATCTATCATGCCATAAAACATCTCCTAGCAGGGGCAGCCCAGAGCACATGTAAAGGTGTGCTGGGGATACCATTCCCACACACAGCACACTGAACACTGTGATCACCTCGGTTCTCTCTCCTTGCAGCCCCAGATAGAGATGGGAGGGGGAGGCATTCCAACTGGAGTTGGTGGAGACAGTGCGGGATCCCAGTGTGAGGAATTCATTCCCACACATCAGCACTCAGCAGACACTGACTAGAACCCTCATGTCAACAGTTGTCACCAAGCTTCTTGCTGATGGTCTTGTAGCCCATTCCAGCCTTGTGCAGGTCTACAATCTTATTCCTGACGTCCTTTGACAGCTCTTTGGTCTTGGCCGTAATCAGGCCCGGATTTACACCCTTTGTCGCCCCAAGGCCGGGTCCTTCAATGCCGCCCCCCCCCCACACACCACACCATCATTCTCGTCCTTTATCGATGACTGCTACAATAGATCAATTAAAAACATATCTCCACTATATACTCCCCCCTCTATCATCTCTATATACTCCCCTCTATCATCTCTATATACTCCCCCCCTATCATCTCTATATACTCCCCCCCTATCATCTCTATATACTCCCCTCTATCATCTCTATATACTCCCCCCCTATCATCTCTATATACTCCCCCCCTATCATCTCTATATACTCCCCACTATCATCTCTATATACTCCCCTCTATCATCTCTATATACTCCCCTCTATCATCTCTATATACTCCCCCCCTATCATCTCTATATACTCCCCCCCTATCATCTCTATATACTCCCCTCTATCATCTCTATATACTCCCCCCTCTATCATCTCTATATACTCCCCTCTATCATCTCTATATACTCCCCCCCTATCATCTCTATATACTCCCCTCTATCATCTCTATATACTCCCCCCCTATCATCTCTATATACTCCCCCCCTATCATCTCTATATACTCCCCACTATCATCTCTATATACTCCCCTCTATCATCTCTATATACTCCCCCCTCTATCATCTCTATATACTCCCCTCTATCATCTCTATATACTCCCCCCCTATCATCTCTATATACTCCCCCCCTATCATCTCTATATACTCCCCACTATCATCTCTATATACTCCCCTCTATCATCTCTATATACTCCCCCCTCTATCATCTCTATATACTCCCCTCTATCATCTCTATATACTCCCCTCTATCATCTCTATATACTCCCCCCTCTATCATCTCTATATACACCCCTCTATCATCTCTATATACTCCCCCCTCTATCATCTCTATATACTCCCCTCTATCATCTCTATATACACCCCCCTCTATCATCTCTATATACTCCCCTCTATCATCTCTATATACTCCCCTCTATCATCTCTATATACTCCCCCCTCTATCATCTCTATATACACCCCTCTATCATCTCTATATACTCCCCCCTCTATCATCTCTATATACTCCCCTCTATCATCTCTATATACTCCCCCCTCTATCATCTCTATATACTCCCCTCTATCATCTCTATATACTCCCCCCTCTATCATCTCTATATACTCCCCTCTATCATCTCTATATACACCCCCCTCTATCATCTCTATATACTCCCCTCTATCATCTCTATATACACCCCTCTATCATCTCTATATACTCCCCTCTATCATCTCTATATACTCCCCCCTCTATCATCTCTATATACTCCCCTCTATCATCTCTATATACACCCCTCTATCATCTCTATATACTCCCCTCTATCATCTCTATATACTCCCCTCTATCATCTCTATATACTCCCCTCTATCATCTCTATATACTCCCCCCTCTATCATCTCTATATACTCCCCTCTATCATCTCTATATACACCCCTCTATCATCTCTATATACACCCCTCTATCATCTCTATATACTCCCCTCTATCATCTCTATATACTCCCCCCTCTATCATCTCTATATACACCCCTCTATCATCTCTATATACTCCCCCCCTATCATCTCTATATACACCCCTCTATCATCTCTATATACACCCCTCTATCATCTCTATATACTCCCCCCTATCATCTCTATATACTCCCCTCTATCATCTCTATATACTCCCCTCTATCATCTCTGTATACTCCCCTCTATCATCTCTATATACTCCCCTCTATCATCTCTATATACTCCCCCCTATCATCTCTATATACTCCCCTCTATCATCTCTATATACTCCCCTCTATCATCTCTATATACTCCCCTCTATCATCTCTATATACTCCCCTCTATCATCTCTATATACACCCCTCTATCATCTCTATATACTCCCCTCTATCATCTCTATATACACCCCTTTATCATCTCTATATACTCCCCTCTATCATCTCTATATACACCCCCCTATCATCTCTATATACTCCCCCCTCTATCATCTCTATATACTCCCCCCCTATCATCTCTATATACACCCCTCTATCATCTCTATATACTCCCCTCTATCATCTCTATATACTCCCCCCCTATCATCTCTATATACTCCCCACTATCATCTCTATATACTCCCCTCTATCATCTCTATATACTCCCCCCTCTATCATCTCTATATACTCCCCCCCTATCATCTCTATATACTCCCCACTATCATCTCTATATACTCCCCTCTATCATCTCTATATACTCCCCTCTATCATCTCTATATACTCCCCTCTATCATCTCTATATACTCCCCCCCTATCATCTCTATATACTCCCCCCCTATCATCTCTATATACTCCCCCCCTATCATCTCTATATACTCCCCTCTATCATCTCTATATACTCCCCTCTATCATCTCTATATACTCCCCTCTATCATCTCTATATACTCCCCTCTATCATCTCTATATACTCCCCTCCTATCATCTCTATATACTCCCCCCTCTATCATCTCTATATACTCCCCTCTATCATCTCTATATACTCCCCCCTCTATCATCTCTATATACTCCCCCCTCTATCATCTCTATATACTCCCCTCTATCATCTCTATATACTCCCCTCTATCATCTCTATATACTCCCCTCTATCATCTCTATATACTCCCCCCCTATCATCTCTATATACTCCCCACTATCATCTCTATATACTCCCCTCTATCATCTCTATATACTCCCCCCTCTATCATCTCTATATACTCCCCTCTATCATCTCTATATACTCCCCCCTCTATCATCTCTATATACACCCCTCTATCATCTCTATATACTCCCCACTATCATCTCTATATACTCCCCTCTATCATCTCTATATACTCTCCCCCTATCATCTCTATATACACCCCTCTATCATCTCTATATACTCCCCTCTATCATCTCTATATACACCCCTCTATCATCTCTATATACTCCCCTCTATCATCTCTATATACACCCCCCTATCATCTCTATATACTCCCCTCTATCATCTCTATATACTCCCCCCCTATCATCTCTATATACACCCCTCTATCATCTCTATATACTCCCCCCTATCATCTCTATATACTCCCCCCTCTATCATCTCTATATACTCCCCCCCTATCATCTCTATATACACCCCTCTATCATCTCTATATACTCCCCTCTATCATCTCTATATACACCCCTCTATCATCTCTATATACTCCCCTCTATCATCTCTATATACTCCCCCCTCTATCATCTCTATATACTCCCCTCTATCATCTCTATATACACCCCCCTATCATCTCTATATACTCCCCTCTATCATCTCTATATACTCCCCTCTATCATCTCTATATACTCCCCTCTATCATCTCTATATACTCCCCCCTATCATCTCTATATACACCCCTCTATCATCTCTATATACACCCCTCTATCATCTCTATATACTCCCCTCTATCATCTCTATATACTCCCCTCTATCATCTCTATATACTCCCCTCTATCATCTCTATATACTCCCCCCTCTATCATCTCTATATACTCCCCTCTATCATCTCTATATACTCCCCCCTCTATCATCTCTATATACTCCCCTCTATCATCTCTATATACTCCCCTCTATCATCTCTATATACTCCCCCTATCATCTCTATATACTCCCCTCTATCATCTCTATATACACCCCTCTATCATCTCTATATACTCCCCTCCTATCATCTCTATATACTCCCCTCTATCATCTCTATATACTCCCCCCTATCATCTCTATATACTCCCCTCTATCATCTCTATATACTCCCCTCTATCATCTCTATATACTCCCCCTATCATCTCTATATACTCCCCTCTATCATCTCTATATACACCCCTCTATCATCTCTATATACTCCCCTCCTATCATCTCTATATACTCCCCTCTATCATCTCTATATACTCCCCCCTATCATCTCTATATACTCCCCTCTATCATCTCTATATACTCCCCCCTATCATCTCTATATACTCCCCTCTATCATCTCTATATACTCCCCTCTATCATCTCTATATACTCCCCTCTATCATCTCTATATACTCCCCTCTATCATCTCTATATACTCCCCTCCTATCATCTCTATATACTCCCCTCTATCATCTCTATATACACCCCTCTATCGTCTCTATATACAGGTATACAGGCAGGCCAGAACAATATACAGGCAGGCTAGGACGGTATACAGGCAGGCTAGGACGGTATACGGGCAGGCTAGGACGGTATACGGGCAGGCTAGGACGGTATACAGGCAGGCTAGGATGGTATATAGGCAGGCTAGGACGGTATATAGGCAGGCTAGGAGGGTATATTGACAGGTTAGAACGGTATACAGGCAGGCTAGGATGGTATACAGGCAGGCTAGGACGATATACAGACAGGATAGGACGATATACAGGCAGGCCAGGACAATATACAGGCAGGCTAGAACAGTATACAGGCAGGCTAGGACAATATACAGGCAGGCTAGGACGGTATACAGGCAGGCTAGAACAGTATACAGGCAGGCTAGGACGGTATACAGGCAGGCTAGAACAGTATACAGGCAGGCTAGGACGGTATACAGGCAGGCTAGAACAGTATACAGGCAGGCTAGGACGGTATACAGGCAGGCTAGAACAGTATACAGACAGGCTAGGACAGTATACAGGCAGGCTAGGACAGTATACAGGCAGGCTAGAACGGTATACAGACAGGCTAGGACAGTATACAGGCAGGCTAGGACAGTATACAGACAGGCTAGGACGGTATACAGGCAGGCTAGGACGGTATACAGGCAGGCTAGAACGGTATACAGACACGCTAGGACGGTATACAGGCAGGCTAGGATGGTATACAGGCAGGCTAGAACAGTATACAGGCAGGCTAGGACGGTATACAGGCAGGCCAGGACAATATACAGGCAGGCTAGAACGGTATACAGGCAGGCTAGGACGGTATACAGGCAGGCTAGGACGGTATACAGGCAGGCTAGAACGATATACAGGCAGGCTAGAACGGTATACAGGCAGGCCAGAACAATATACAGGCAGGCTAGGATGGTATACAGGCAGGCTAGGACGGTATATAGGCAGGCTAGGACGGTATACAGGCAGGCTAGGATGGTATACAGGCAGGCTAGGACGGTATACAGGCAGGCTAGGACGGTATACAGGCAGGCTAGGATGGTATACAGGCAGGCTAGGACGGTATACAGGCAGGCCAGAACAATATACAGGCAGGCTAGAATGGTATACAGGCAGGCTAGGACAATATACAGGCAGGCTAGGACGTTATACAGGCAGGCCAGGACAATATACAGGCAGGCTAGGACGGTATACAGGCAGGCTAGGGTGATATACAGGCAGGCTAGGACGGTATACAGGCAGGCTAGGACGGTATACAGGCAGGCTAGGACGATATACAGGCAGGCTAGGACGGTATATAGGCAGGCTAGAACAGTATACAGGCAGGCTAGAACAGTATACAGGCAGGCTAGGACGATATACAGGCAGGCTAGGACGATATACAGGCAGGCTATAACAGTATACAGGCAGGCTAGGACAATATACAGGCAGGCTAGAACGGTATACAGGCAAGCTAGGATGATATACAGGCAGGCTAGAACAGTATACAGGCAGGCTAGGACAATATACAGGCAGGCTAGGACAGTATACAGGCAGGCTAGAACAGTATACAGACAGGCTAGGACGGTATACAGGCAGGCTAGAACGGTATACAGACAGGCTAGGACGGTATACAGGCAGGCTAGGACGGTATACAGGCAGGCTAGGACGGTATACAGGCAGGCTAGAACGGTATACAGGCAGGCTAGAACAGTATACAGACAGGCTAGGACGGTATACAGGCAGGCTAGGACGGTATACAGGCAGGCTAGGACAGTATACAGGCAGGCTAGAACGGTATACAGGCAGGCTAGGACGGTATACAGGCAGGCTAGGACGGTATACAGGCAGGCTAGAACAGTATACAGGCAGGCTAGGACAATATACAGGCAGGCTAGGACGGTATACAGGCAGGCTAGAACAGTATACAGGCAGGCTAGGACGGTATACAGGCAGGCTAGAACAGTATACAGACAGGCTAGGACGGTACACAGGCAGGCTAGGACGGTATACAGGCAGGCTAGGACGGTATACAGGCAGGCTAGGACGGTATACAGACAGGCTAGGACGGTATACAGGCAGGCTAGGACGGTATACAGGCAGGCTAGGACGGTATACAGGCAGGCTAGGACGGTATACAGGCAGGCTAGAACGGTATACAGGCAGGCTAGGACGGTATACAGGCAGGCTAGGACGGTATACAGGCAGGCTAGGACGGTATACAGGCAGGCTAGAACGGTATACAGGCAGGCTAGGACGGTATACAGGCAGGCTAGAACGGTATACAGGCAGGCCAGGACGGTATATAGGCAGGCTAGGACGGTATATAGGCAGTCTAGGAGGGTATACAGGCAGGCTAGGACGGTATACAGGCAGGCTAGGACGATATACAGGCAGGCCAGGACGGTATACAGGCAGGCCAGGACGGTATACAGGCAGGCTAGGACGATATACAGACAGGCTAGGACGATATACAGGCAGGCCAGGACAATATACAGCCAGGCTAGGACGATATACAGGCAGGCTAGAACAGTATACAGGCAGGCTAGGTCGATATACAGGCAGGCTAGGACGGTATACAGGCAGGCTAGAACGGTATACAGGCAGGCTAGGACGGTATACAGGCAGGCTAGAACGGTATACAGGCAGGCCAGGACGGTATATAGGCAGGCTAGGACGGTATATAGGCAGTCTAGGAGGGTATACAGGCAGGCTAGGACGGTATACAGGCAGGCTAGGACGATATACAGGCAGGCCAGGACGGTATACAGGCAGGCCAGGACGGTATACAGGCAGGCTAGGACGATATACAGACAGGCTAGGACGATATACCGGCAGGCCAGGACAATATACAGCCAGGCTAGGACGATATACAGGCAGGCTAGAACAGTATACAGGCAGGCTAGGTCGATATACAGGCAGGCTAGGACGGTATACAGGCAGGCTAGACCAACACATCAGAAGACGGAGATGGTGGTCTAGTACGGGAAGCACACAAAGCGGTGATCCGCGGAGTGCTTATCAAGTATGGGGCAAGGCTTAAAAAACAGAAGTCAGCACAACTAGCATCACTATTTGACAAACTACATAAACTAGAATCTGCCCATAAACCAACTCCGTCTAGACCCCTGGGTAGCGAATTAGATATAATACGGATGCAAATAACAGTCCTACTCCAGTTTAAGGCTAAGGCAGCTCTCCATATTTCCCGAAAAAAGATTTACGAATCCGGCAACAAGTGTGGCAAACTACTGGCCCAATCTTTAAAATTGCAGAACATGGCATCATATATCCCACACATTAACTCTTCAACGGGACAAAGAGCTGCCTTACCCCTACAAATCACACAAGAGTTTAGATCGTACTACGAAAACCTATACAATTTAAACAAGACACAACCCTCCCAAGGAAAAATAGCAGAATATATAGCAGACTCCAAAATGCCATCTCTATCGACTGAGACGCGAGACCTACTAGACAAACCCATAACATTGACAGATATACAAATGGCAATAAAAAATACCAAGCAAGGGAAAGCTCCCGGACCAGACGGACTTACAATCCAATATTACAAAACACTACTCCCATCATTAGGACAACACCTGGCCAAACTATTCAATGATTTAGGTAAAGGGAAACAGCTACACAAGAACACGTTACAAGCCCAAATAACAGTAATCCATAAAGAAGACAAAGACCCCACCCAGTGCGGTAGCTACCGTCCTATATCCCTACTGAACACGGACCTTAAGCTATTCACAAAAATCCTGGCCACTAGACTACAACAACACATAACCAGTTTGATCCACCTAGATCAGGTGGGCTTCGTCCCTACCAGAGAGGCGAGGGACAATACTACTAAGGTCCTGAACTTGCTCTATAACGCCACAATGACAGCTACGCCGATGGTCTTGCTTAGTACAGATGCTGAAAAAGCATTTGACCGGGTAAACTGGTCATTTATGCTTACAACGCTAAGACACATTGGTCTAGGGAACTCTATGCTAAATTGGATCTCAGCAATATACACCACACCGACTGCTAGAGTAAGGGTGAACGGCGTAATGTCAGACGCTTTCCAAATTTCGAATGGCACACGGCAAGGTTGCCCGCTCTCCCCCCTTCTTTTTGCATTATCACTGGAACCATTTCTTTGCCACATCAGACTGAACCCGGACATTACCGGACTTACCATAGACAATACTCAATATAAGATATCAGCATATGCAGACGACTTGATGTTTTCATTAACAAACCCAGCTATCTCCCTCCCAAATTTGTTAAAAGAATTTTCCGTATACGGGTCCCTGGCCTTCCTGAAAATTAATTTGGCCAAATCAGAAGCTATGAGTATAGGAATTCCTTCATCGCTACTCACATCCCTTAAAGCCAGTTTTAAACTGAAATGGACAGACAAAGCCTTAAAATATCTGGGCACATATATCCCCTAAACAATGTCGAAACTTTATGAAATTAATTTCCCGCCACTACTTACAAAGATAAAAACACTGCTAAATTCATGGCAATTGGGCCTTTATTCCTGGTTGGGACGTTGTAACATCCTGAAAATGTCTATATTACCAAAGATACTATACCTAATGCAGGCCATTCCAATACGTATCCCCCCCGGATTCTTTAAGCAAATACAAACAATATTTACTGAATTTGTCTGGGCTAAGAAAAGACCCCGTCTACCAAACAAATGACTTGTCCTTCCCAAGTCTTATGGGGGGTTGGCTCTTCCCGACATACGTGCTTACCACCAAGCGGTTCACCTGGGAAGACTCATAGATTGGCGTAGACATAGAGAGACCAAATTATGGACCCAATTAGAGCAATCCCACACCACAGTCCCGCTGGGTGGTACTCCATGGTGTTACCGAAGCCTACCAAGGGAACTTAAACGACATCCTCTGATAGGCAACACAGCTCGAATCTGTGCTAAACTAATCTCTAAACCAAACATTTCATCCCGAAACTTGCCCCTTTATCCAATTATAGGACACCCTCTATTCACACCTGGCTTACAGGATAGAATTTTTCAGACGTTGGCGGAAACGGGCATACATATGGCCTCCCATTTTAGCTCGGGAGGACGATGGAAAACATATGCGGAGCTCTCTAACCCGCTAGGGATGTTCCATTTAGATCTCATGCGGACACTTCAACTAGGACACTTCCTTCATTCCATCCCGCCCCCCGCAGACGTAGACCAAGGACTCACGACCCTAGAAGAAATCTGTACTAACACAGGCATTTTACCACATACACTTTCACTGATGTACAGTCTTCTGAATACACCTCCCTCGGACTATATACCCCCGGGTTTGACCAAATGGGAAGAGGAACTAGGCTGCAGTTTCAACCTCATGCAGAGACAACGCATACTCCGCTTCACACACAAGTCGTCCATTTGTGCTAAAACCCAGGAAAGAAATTATAAAATACTCTCTAGATGGTACAAAACCCCAGCACAACTACATAAAATATTTCCTACTACATCTGAAGAGTGTTGGAGATGTCAAAGAGACAAGGGAACCTTGTTACACATACTTTGGTCATGCCCCAAACTCTCACGTTTTTGGAAGGTAGTACACGAGACGGTACAACTGTTCACCGATAGGACAATTACAAAAGACCCAGCACTCTTTTTACTGCATGCCACTGATATTCCAGACAAGGCGTACAAACGATCAGTCATACGACATCAATTAGATGCAGCCAAAGCCTGCATACCTCTATGCTGGAAATCCACCACACCACCGACCATTGACATGTGGCTAGGAAAGGTGGAAGACATAAGGAAAATGGAAGACCTTATCCACACGGCACAACATAGGGAGGAAGCATTCTCTAAGACATGGCAATTATGGTCAATGTTCATATACTCGGCAGCGGGTCAATCTTTGAGAGGAGCAGATGAAGCCCGGTGAATATACGGGTTTACATGTCACCATTATCCTATGAGCAGGGTCATAGAAATTTAGGAACACGGTCTGTTTTGGCCCTCCATGTTCGCGAGACACATCCCCTCCCCTTATCCCCCTCCACCCCCCCTTACCCCCCCCCCCGGCCTTCCTATTATAACCCCCTTCTCCCTCCTGCACTTTCCTTCCCTTCCTTTCTTTCCTGTCATTCAGTCTTCAACAACCTCTAACTTCTTCTAATTTTCAATAAATAAAGAAAATAGAGAACCGGCACAATGGGAGTCATTGCTGAAAGTTGACACATGGTCACTAAGATCCCGCAGTCTAACACACTACAGTCTTACAAGCACTAATGTTTGGTTCTGGAATAACAGGTTAGATGTTGTTCTGTCATAAAGAGTTATGCAAGAATGTGTATCACGATATTGTACCATGTGTGCTATCTGAGGAATATATATCTATGTACCTGTGGGCCCATGTGGGCCGTGTTCTCCACTTAAATAAACAATTTAAAAAAAAAAGAAATGTGATGAGGAATGTTTGTTATGTGAAGTATACAGGGACCTGAGGGATGGTATATAGAAATGTAATGAGGAATGTTTGTTATGTGAAGTATACAGGGACCTGAGGGATGTATATAGAAATGTGATGAGGAATGTTTAATATGTGAAGTATACAGAGACCTGAGGGATGTATATAGAAATGTGATGAGGAATGTTTAATATGTGAAGTATACAGAGACCTGAGGGATGTATATAGAAATGTGATGAGGAATGTTTAATATGTGAAGTATACAGGGACCTGAGGGATGTATATAGAAATGTGATGAGGAATGTTTGTTATGTGAAGTATACAGGGACCTGAGGGATGGTATATAGAAATGTGATGAGGAATGTTTAATATGTGAAGTATACAGGGACCTGAGGGATGGTATATAGAAATGTAATGAGGAATGTTTGTTATGTGAAGTATACAGGGACCTGAGGGATGGTATATAGAAATGTGATGAGGAATGTTTGTTATGTGAAGTATACAGGGACCTGAGGGATGTATATAGAAATGTGATGAGGAATGTTTGTTATGTGAAGTATACAGGGATCTGAGGGATGGGATATAGAAATGTGATGAGGAATGTTTGTTATGTGAAGTATACAGGGACCTGAGGGATGGTATATAGAAATGTGATGAGGAATGTTTGTTATGTGAAGTATACAGGGACCTGAGGGATGGTATATAGAAATGTGATGAGGAATGTTTGTTGTGTGAAGTATACAGGGACCTGAGGGATGGGATATAGAAATGTGATGAGGAATGTTTGTTATGTGAAGTATACAGGGACCTGAGGGATGGGATATAGAAATGTGATGAGGAATGTTTGTTATGTGAAGTATACAGGGACCTGAGGGATGTATATAGAAATGTGATGAGGAATGTTTGTTATGTGAAGTATACAGGGATCTGAGGGATGGGATATAGAAATGTGATGAGGAATGTTTGTTATGTGAAGTATACAGGGATCTTAGGGATGGGATATAGAAATGTGATGAGGAA
The DNA here is from genome assembly GCA_037952835.1 of Lithobates septentrionalis. Classification (NCBI taxonomy): domain Eukaryota; kingdom Metazoa; phylum Chordata; class Amphibia; order Anura; family Ranidae; genus Lithobates; species Lithobates septentrionalis. The sequence continues at coordinate 212,562 of JBBDGP010000320.1, forward strand.
TGTTTGTTATGTGAAGTATACAGGGACCTGAGGGATGGGATATAGAAATGTGATGAGGAATGTTTGTTCTGTGAAGTATACAGGGACCTGAGGGATGGGATATAGAAATGTGATGAGGAATGTTTGTTATGTGAAGTATACAGGGATCTTAGGGATGGGATATAGAAATGTGATGAGGAATGTTTGTTATGTGAAGTATACAGGGATCTTAGGGATGGGATATAGAAATGTGATGAGGAATGTTTGTTATGTGAAGTATACAGGGACCTGAGGGATGGTATATAGAAATGTGATGAGGAATGTTTGTTGTGTGAAGTATACAGGGACCTGAGGGATGTATATAGAAATGTGATGAGGAATGTTTGTTATGTGAAGTATACAGGGATCTGAGGGATGGTATATAGAAATGTAATGAGGAATGTTTGTTATGTGAAGTATACAGGGATCTTAGGGATGGGATATAGAAATGTGATGAGGAATGTTTGTTGTGTGAAGTATACAGGGACCTGAGGGATGGGATATAGAAATGTGATGAGGAATGTTTGTTATGTGAAGTATACAGGGACCTGAGGGGTGGGATATAGAAATGTAATGAGGAATGTTTGTTCTGTGAAGTATACAGGGATCTTAGGGATGGGATATAGAAATGTGATGAGGAATGTTTGTTCTGTGAAGTACACAGGGACCTGAGGGATGGGATATAGAAATGTGATGAGGAATGTTTGTTGTGTGAAGTATACAGGGATCTTAGGGATGGGATATAGAAATGTGATGAGGAATGTTTGTTGTGTGAAGTATACAGGGATCTGAGGGATGTATATAGAAATGTGATGAGGAATGTTTGTTGTGTGAAGTATACAGGGATCTTAGGGATGGGATATAGAAATGTGATGAGGAATGTTTGTTATGTGAAGTATACAGGGATCTGAGGGATGTATATAGAAATGTGATGAGGAATGTTTGTTGTGTGAAGTATACAGGGACCTGAGGGATGGGATATAGAAATGTGATGAGGAATGTTTAATATGTGAAGTATACAGGGACCTGAGGGATGGTATATAGAAATGTAATGAGGAATGTTTGTTATGTGAAGTATACAGGGACCTGAGGGATGGTATATAGAAATGTGATGAGGAATGTTTGTTATGTGAAGTATACAGGGACCTGAGGGATGGGATATAGAAATGTGATGAGGAATGTTTAATATGTGAAGTATACAGGGACCTGAGGGGTGGGATATAGAAATGTGATGAGGAATGTTTGTTATGTGAAGTATACAGAGACCTGAGGGATGGGATATAGAAATGTGATGAGGAATGTTTGTTGTGTGAAGTATACAGAGACCTGAGGGATGGGATATAGAAATGTGATGAGGAATGTTTGTTATGTGAAGTATACAGGGACCTGAGGGATGGTATATAGAAATGTGGTGAGGAATGTTTGTTATGTGAAGTATACAGGGACCTGAGGGATGGTATATAGAAATGTGATGAGGAATGTTTGTTATGTGAAGTATACAGGGACCTGAGGGATGTATATAGAAATGTGATGAGGAATGTTTGTTATGTGAAGTATACAGGGATCTTAGGGATGGGATATAGAAATGTGATGAGGAATGTTTGTTGTGTGAAGTATACAGGGATCTTAGGGATGTATATAGAAATGTGATGAGGAATGTTTGTTGTGTGAAGTATACAGTGATCTGAGGGATGTATATAGAAATGTGATGAGGAATGTTTGTTGTGTGAAGTATACAGGGATCTGAGGGATGGGATATAGAAATGTGATGAGGAATGTTTGTTGTGTGAAGTATACAGGGATCTTAGGGATGTATATAGAAATGTGATGAGGAATGTTTGTTGTGTGAAGTATACAGGGATCTGAGGGATGTATATAGAAATGTGATGAGGAATGTTTGTTGTGTGAAGTATACAGGGACCTGAGGGATGGGATATAGAAATGTGATGAGGAATGTTTAATATGTGAAGTATACAGGGACCTGAGGGATGGTATATAGAAATGTAATGAGGAATGTTTGTTATGTGAAGTATACAGGGATCTGAGGGATGTATATAGAAATGTGATGAGGAATGTTTGTTATGTGAAGTATACAGGGACCTGAGGGATGTATATAGAAATGTGATGAGGAATGTTTGTTGTGTGAAGTATACAGGGACCTGAGGGATGGGATATAGAAATGTGATGAGGAATGTTTAATATGTGAAGTATACAGGGACCTGAGGGATGGTATATAGAAATGTAATGAGGAATGTTTGTTATGTGAAGTATACAGGGATCTGAGGGATGTATATAGAAATGTGATGAGGAATGTTTGTTATGTGAAGTATACAGGGATCTTAGAGATGTATATAGAAATGTGATGAGGAATGTTTGTTATGTGAAGTATACAGGGATCTTAGGGATGGGATATAGAAATGTGATGAGGAATGTTTGTTCTGTGAAGTACACAGGGACCTGAGGGATGGGATATAGAAATGTGATGAGGAATGTTTGTTGTGTGAAGTATACAGGGATCTTAGGGATGGGATATAGAAATGTGATGAGGAATGTTTAATATGTGAAGTATACAGGGACCTGAGGGATGGTATATAGAAATGTAATGAGGAATGTTTGTTATGTGAAGTATACAGGGACCTGAGGGATGGTATATAGAAATGTGATGAGGAATGTTTGTTATGTGAAGTATACAGGGACCTGAGGGATGGGATATAGAAATGTGATGAGGAATGTTTGTTATGTGAAGTATACAGAGACCTGAGGGATGGGATATAGAAATGTGATGAGGAATGTTTGTTGTGTGAAGTATACAGAGACCTGAGGGATGGTATATAGAAATGTGATGAGGAATGTTTGTTATGTGAAGTATACAGGGACCTGAGGGATGGTATATAGAAATGTGATGAGGAATGTTTGTTATGTGAAGTATACAGGGACCTGAGGGATGTATATAGAAATGTGATGAGGAATGTTTGTTATGTGAAGTATACAGGGATCTTAGGGATGGGATATAGAAATGTGATGAGGAATGTTTGTTGTGTGAAGTATACAGGGATCTTAGGGATGTATATAGAAATGTGATGAGGAATGTTTGTTGTGTGAAGTATACAGGGATCTGAGGGATGTATATAGAAATGTGATGAGGAATGTTTGTTGTGTGAAGTATACAGGGATCTGAGGGATGGGATATAGAAATGTGATGAGGAATGTTTGTTATGTGAAGTATACAGGGATCTTAGGGATGTATATAGAAATGTGATGAGGAATGTTTGTTGTGTGAAGTATACAGGGATCTGAGGGATGTATATAGAAATGTGATGAGGAATGTTTGTTGTGTGAAGTATACAGGGACCTGAGGGATGGGATATAGAAATGTGATGAGGAATGTTTAATATGTGAAGTATACAGGGACCTGAGGGATGGTATATAGAAATGTAATGAGGAATGTTTGTTATGTGAAGTATACAGGGATCTGAGGGATGTATATAGAAATGTGATGAGGAATGTTTGTTATGTGAAGTATACAGGGACCTGAGGGATGTATATAGAAATGTGATGAGGAATGTTTGTTATGTGAAGTATACAGGGATCTTAGAGATGTATATAGAAATGTGATGAGGAATGTTTGTTATGTGAAGTATACAGGGATCTGAGGGATGTATATAGAAATGTGATGAGGAATGTTTGTTATGTGAAGTATACAGGGATCTTAGAGATGTATATAGAAATGTAATGAGGAATGTTTGTTATGTGAAGTATACAGGGATCTGAGGGATGTATATAGAAATGTGATGAGGAATGTTTGTTATGTGAAGTATACAGGGACCTGAGGGATGTATATAGAAATGTGATGAGGAATGTTTGTTATGTGAAGTATACAGGGATCTTAGAGATGTATATAGAAATGTGATGAGGAATGTTTGTTATGTGAAGTATACAGGGATCTTAGGGATGGGATATAGAAATGTGATGAGGAATGTTTGTTGTGTGAAGTATACAGGGACCTGAGGGATGTATATAGAAATGTGATGAGGAATGTTTGTTCTGTGAAGTATACAGGGACCTGAGGGATGGGATATAGAAATGTGATGAGGAATGTATGTTATGTGAAGTATACAGGGACCTGAGGGATGGGATATAGAAATGTGATGAGGAATGTTTGTTGTGTGAAGTATACAGGGACCTGAGGGATGGGATATAGAAATGTGATGAGGAATGTTTGTTATGTGAAGTATACAGGGATCTGAGGGATGTATATAGAAATGTGATGAGGAATGTTTGTTATGTGAAGTATACAGGGATCTGAGGGATGGGATATAGAAATGTGATGAGGAATGTTTGTTCTGTGAAGTATACAGGGACCTGAGGGATGTATATAGAAATGTGATGAGGAATGTTTGTTATGTGAAGTATACAGGGATCTTAGAGATGTATATAGAAATGTGATGAGGAATGTTTGTTATGTGAAGTATACAGGGATCTTAGGGATGGGATATAGAAATGTGATGAGGAATGTTTGTTCTGTGAAGTACACAGGGACCTGAGGGATGGGATATAGAAATGTGATGAGGAATGTTTGTTGTGTGAAGTATACAGGGATCTTAGGGATGGGATATAGAAATGTGATGAGGAATGTTTAATATGTGAAGTATACAGGGACCTGAGGGATGGTATATAGAAATGTAATGAGGAATGTTTGTTATGTGAAGTATACAGGGACCTGAGGGATGGTATATAGAAATGTGATGAGGAATGTTTGTTATGTGAAGTATACAGGGACCTGAGGGATGGGATATAGAAATGTGATGAGGAATGTTTGTTATGTGAAGTATACAGAGACCTGAGGGATGGGATATAGAAATGTGATGAGGAATGTTTGTTGTGTGAAGTATACAGAGACCTGAGGGATGGTATATAGAAATGTGATGAGGAATGTTTGTTATGTGAAGTATACAGGGACCTGAGGGATGGTATATAGAAATGTGATGAGGAATGTTTGTTATGTGAAGTATACAGGGACCTGAGGGATGTATATAGAAATGTGATGAGGAATGTTTGTTATGTGAAGTATACAGGGATCTTAGGGATGGGATATAGAAATGTGATGAGGAATGTTTGTTGTGTGAAGTATACAGGGATCTTAGGGATGTATATAGAAATGTGATGAGGAATGTTTGTTGTGTGAAGTATACAGGGATCTGAGGGATGTATATAGAAATGTGATGAGGAATGTTTGTTGTGTGAAGTATACAGGGATCTGAGGGATGGGATATAGAAATGTGATGAGGAATGTTTGTTATGTGAAGTATACAGGGATCTTAGGGATGTATATAGAAATGTGATGAGGAATGTTTGTTGTGTGAAGTATACAGGGATCTGAGGGATGTATATAGAAATGTGATGAGGAATGTTTGTTGTGTGAAGTATACAGGGACCTGAGGGATGTATATAGAAATGGCTGGGCAGAGATTCCTGGCACATGGAGAGACATGGAGATGTCTTCACTGGCTTCTTGCTCAGCACTGCAGTGACAACTCTCTGCACTTCTAGGCTGGCTTCATATTCACCTCTCTCCAAAATCCTAAAGTTTTGTGACTTTGTTCCCCTCCCCCAGCAGAAGTACTACTCCATCCAAAGCCTGGAGTTCAGTGACAGTATGATCTGGAGGGAGGGGGGTCAGAGGTCAGGACTCAGGGAGGAGGAGCTGAAGAAAGCTTCCTACTCACCCTGACCAACCACAACACTGACGAGGGGGAGTTTCAGGCCTGGAAAGTAATGCACCTCCAGGAACTCCTCCCTCTTCCAGGCTACACCCCCTCCCAGCAGCAGCCTGCAGGAGATAGGCTGGGAACCTGAAGGGGGCGGAGACTCCAATGTATGGCTTTTACGGGGCTAATGGTTTCCATGGAAATCATCACCTCGGCTTATTTACCTTCTGCCGTCTCCGAGCCGCACATGCGCAGTAGCTGCAGGGAGGATTTCACGCGTCTCCTCCTGCCAAGTCACGTGGACTCGTTCTGACCGTTACGTGCAACACGTGACTGCTGCGTAGAGCGACCTAACGGCTCAGGTGGGAGTAGGCGTGATCAGCGCATGGGACGGGCGTGACCAGAGGATGAATAGCCAATCAGGAGCTAGAGGCTGGAGCCGTTACACCTGTGACGTCACGGCTTGATCATATAAATAGCAGAGCGGGGGAAGGGAGCGCGTCAGTGTGAGGAGAGCGGCGAGGAGGAAACATCTCCACTACAGAGCTCCAGAGGGAGGAGCCATTGTCCGGATTACGGCCGGGTCACAGCGTGTCTGTGTGTCCGGGGAACCTGCCTCCTCTGCTCAACCTCCGAGGGACTGCAACTCCCAGCAATCTCTGTCCACATGAGGAACTACAACTCCCAGCATGTACTGTGTAAGTAATGGGGGTTCAGCTCCCAGCCCAGAATAGGATGTTACAGGACTACATATCCCAGCATGATTTCTTCTATAGATGTACTACAAGTCCCAGCAATCTCTACATACCCCAGCCTGCTACCCTCCCCCTCCTCAGGGGTAATTGCACCCCACCATCCTCTCCCACCACAGGTGGTGGGTCCCCTCCCCCCAGGATGGGGGAGGGCTGATCGGGACTGGGGAGGTGCAATTCCCCCTGAGGAGGGGGAGGGGCCGGGGAGCAGACTGGGGTATGTAGAGATCACTGGACCTGTAATATCTCCATAGAGAAAATCATGCTGGGATATGTAGTCCCACAGCATCTTATTCCAGACTGGGAGCGGAACCCCCATCACTTACACAGTGCATGCTGGGAGTTGTAGTTCCTCATGTGGACAGAGATTGCTGGGACTTGTAGTTCCTTTAGAGCCTGAGCAGAGGAAGCAGATCATACAGACACGCTGTGACCCGGCTGTAGTCTGGACCATCCCTCAGGTCCCTGTATACTTCATACAACAAACATTCCTCATCACATTTCTATATACATCCCTCAGATCCCTGTATACTTCACACAACAAACATTCCTCATCACATTTCTATATACATCCCTCAGGTCCCTGTATACTTCACACAACAAACATTCCTCATCACATTTCTATATACCATCCCTCAGGTCCCTGTATACTTCACACAACAAACATTCCTCATCACATTTCTATATACATCCCTCAGGTCCCTGTATACTTCACACAACAAACATTCCTCATCACATTTCTATATACATCCCTCAGGTCCCTGTATACTTCACGTAACAAACATTCCTCATCACATTTCTATATACATCCCTCAGGTCCCTGTATACTTCACGTAACAAACATTCCTCATCACATTTCTATATACCATCCCTCAGGTCCCTGTATACTTCACACAACAAACATTCCTCATCACATTTCTATATACATCCCTCAGGTCCCTGTATACTTCACACAACAAACATTCCTCATCACATTTCTATATACATCCCTCAGGTCCCTGTATACTTCACGTAACAAACATTCCTCATCACATTTCTATATACCATCCCTCAGGTCCCTGTATACTTCACGTAACAAACATTCCTCATCACATTTCTATATACCATCCCTCAGGTCCCTGTATACTTCACATAACAAACATTCCTCATCACATTTCTATATACATCCCTCAGGTCCCTGTATACTTCACACAACAAACATTCCTCATCACATTTCTATATACCATCCCTCAGGTCCCTGTATACTTCACACAACAAACATTCCTCATCACATTTCTATATACCATCCCTCAGGTCCCTGTATACTTCACACAACAAACATTCCTCATCACATTTCTATATACCATCCCTCAGGTCCCTGTATACTTCACACAACAAACATTCCTCATCACATTTCTATATCCCATCCCTCAGGTCCCTGTATACTTCACATAACAAACATTCCTCATCACATTTCTATATCCCATCCCTCAGGTCCCTGTATACTTCACATAACAAACATTCCTCATCACATTTCTATATACATCCCTCAGGTCCCTGTATACTTCACAGAACAAACATTCCTCATCACATTTCTATATACCATCCCTCAGGTCCCTGTATACTTCACATATTAAACATTCCTCATCACATTTCTATATACATCCCTCAGGTCCCTGTATACTTCACATATTAAACATTCCTCATCACATTTCTATATACCATCCCTCAGGTCCCTGTATACTTCACATAACAAACATTCCTCATCACATTTCTATATACCATCCCTCAGGTCCCTGTATACTTCACACAACAAACATTCCTCATCACATTTCTATATCCCATCCCTCAGGTCCCTGTATACTTCACATAACAAACATTCCTCATCACATTTCTATATCCCATCCCTCAGGTCCTGTATACTTCACATATTAAACATTCCTCATCACATTTCTATATCCCATCCCTCAGGTCCCTGTATACTTCACATAACAAAACATTCCTCATCACATTTCTATATCCCATCCCTCAGGTCCCTGTATACTTCACATAACAAACATTCCTCATCACATTTCTATATACCATCCCTAAGATCCCTGTATTACTTCACACAACAAACATTCCTCATCACATTTCTATATCCCATCCCTCAGGTCCCTGTATACTTCACACAACAAACATTCCTCATCACATTTCTATATACCACCCCTAAGATCCCTGTATACTTCACACAACAAACATTCCTCATCACATTTCTATATCCCATCCCTCAGGTCCCTGTATACTTCACATAACAAACATTCCTCATCACATTTCTATATCCCATCCCTCAGATCCCTGTATACTTCACACAACAAACATTCCTCATCACATTTCTATATCCCATCCCTCAGATCCCTGTATACTTCACACAACAAACATTCCTCATCACATTTCTATATAATCCTCAGGTCCCTGTATACTTCACACAACAAACATTCCTCATCACATTTCTATATACCATCCCTCAGGTCCCTGTATACTTCACAGAACAAACATTCCTCATCACATTTCTATATCCCATCCCTCAGGTCCCTGTATACTTCACACAACAAACATTCCTCATCACATTTCTATATACATCCCTCAGGTCCCTGTATACTTCACATAACAAACATTCCTCATCACATTTCTATATACCATCCCTCAGGTCCCTGTATACTTCACACAACAAACATTCCTCATCACATTTCTATATCCCATCCCTCAGGTCCCTGTATACTTCACATAACAAACATTCCTCATCACATTTCTATATACCATCCCTAAGATCCCTGTATACTTCACATAACAAACATTCCTCATCACATTTCTATATCCCATCCCTAAGATCCCTGTATACTTCACATAACAAACATTCCTCATCACATTTCTATATCCCATCCCTCAGGTCCCTGTATACTTCACATAACAAACATTCCTCATCACATTTCTATATACCATCCCTAAGATCCCTGTATACTTCACATAACAAACATTCCTCATCACATTTCTATATCCCATCCCTCAGGTCCCTGTATACTTCACATAACAAACATTCCTCATCACATTTCTATATCCCATCCCTAAGATCCCTGTATACTTCACATAACAAACATTCCTCATCACATTTCTATATCCCATCCCTCAGGTCCCTGTATACTTCACATAACAAACATTCCTCATCACATTTCTATATACCATCCCTCAGGTCCCTGTATACTTCACATAACAAACATTCCTCATCACATTTCTATATCCCATCCCTAAGATCCCTATATACTTCACATAACAAACATTCCTCATCACATTTCTATATACCATCCCTCAGGTCTCTGTATACTTCACATAACAAACATTCCTCATCACATTTCTATATACCATCCCTCAGGTCCCTGTATACTTCACATAACAAACATTCCTCATCACATTTCTATATACCATCCCTCAGGTCCCTGTATACTTCACATAACAAACATTCCTCATCACATTTCTATATACCATCCCTCAGGTCTCTGTATACTTCACATAACAAACATTCCTCATCACATTTCTATATCCCATCCCTCAGGTCCCTATATACTTCACATAACAAACATTCCTCATCACATTTCTATATCCCATCCCTCAGGTCCCTATATACTTCACATAACAAACATTCCTCATCACATTTCTATATCCCATCCCTCAGGTCCCTGTATACTTCACAGAACAAACATTCCTCATCACATTTCTATATCCCATCCCTCAGGTCCCTATATACTTCACATAACAAACATTCCTCATCACATTTCTATATACATCCCTCAGATCCCTGTATACTTCACATAACAAACATTCCTCATCACATTTCTATATACATCCCTCAGGTCCCTGTATACTTCACATAACAAACATTCCTCATCACATTTCTATATCCCATCCCTCAGGTCCCTGTATACTTCACACAACAAACATTCCTCATCACATTTCTATATCCCATCCCTCAGATCCCTGTATACTTCACATAACAAACATTCCTTATCACATTTCTATATACCATCCCTCAGGTCCCTGTATACTTCACATAACAAACATTCCTCATCACATTTCTATATCCCATCCCTCAGGTCCCTGTATACTTCACACAACAAACATTCCTCATCACATTTCTATATCCCATCCCTCAGATCCCTGTATACTTCACATAACAAACATTCCTTATCACATTTCTATATACCATCCCTCAGGTCCCTGTATACTTCACAGAACAAACATTCCTCATCACATTTCTATATCCCATCCCTCAGATCCCTGTATACTTCACACAACAAACATTCCTCATCACATTTCTATATACATCCCTCAGATCCCTGTATACTTCACATAACAAACATTCCTCATCACATTTCTATATACATCCCTCAGATCCCTGTATACTTCACATAACAAACATTCCTCATCACATTTCTATATTCCATCCCTCAGATCCCTGTATACTTCACATAACAAACATTCCTCATCACATTTCTATATACCATCCCTCAGGTCCCCGTATACTTCACAGAACAAACATTCCTCATCACATTCTATATCCCATCCCTCAGATCCCTGTATACTTCACACAACAAACATTCCTCATCACATTTCTATATACATCCCTTCAGATCCCTGTATACTTCACATAACAAACATTCCTCATCACATTTCTATATACATCCCTCAGGTCCCTGTATACTTCACAGAACAAACATTCCTCATCACATTTCTATATCCCATCCCTCAGGTCCCTGTATACTTCACAGAACAAACATTCCTCATCACATTTCTATATCCCATCCCTCAGGTCCCTATATACTTCACATAACAAACATTCCTCATCACATTTCTATATCCCATCCCTCAGGTCCCTGTATACTTCACACAACAAACATTCCTCATCACATTTCTATATCCCATCCCTCAGGTCCCTATATACTTCACATAACAAACATTCCTCATCACATTTCTTATCCCATCCCTAAGATCCCTGTATACTTCACATAACAAACATTCCTCATCACATTTCTATATACATCCCTCAGATCCCTGTATACTTCACACAACAAACATTCCTCATCACATTTCTATATACCATCCCTCAGATCCCTGTATACTTCACATAACAAACATTCCTCATCACATTTCTATATACATCCCTCAGGTCCCTGTATACTTCACATAACAAACATTCCTCATCACATTTCTATATCCCATCCCTCAGGTCCCTGTATACTTCACACAACAAACATTCCTCATCACATTTCTATATCCCATCCCTCAGGTCCATGTATACTTCACATAACAAACATTCCTCATCACATTTCTATATCCCATCCCTCAGGTCCCTGTATACTTCACACAACAAACATTCCTCATCACATTTCTATATCCCATCCCTCAGGTCCCTATATACTTCACATAACAAACATTCCTCATCACATTTCTATATCCCATCCCTCAGATCCCTGTATACTTCACATAACAAACATTCCTCATCACATTTCTATATACCATCCCTCAGGTCCCCGTATACTTCACAGAACAAACATTCCTCATCACATTTCTATATCCCATCCCTCAGGTCCCTGTATACTTCACATAACAAACATTCCTCATCACATTTCTATATACCATCCCTCAGGTCCCTGTATACTTCACATAACAAACATTCCTCATCACATTTCTATATCCCATCCCTCAGGTCCCTGTATACTTCACATAACAAACATTCCTCATCACATTTCTATATACCATCCCTCAGGTCCCCGTATACTTCACAGAACAAACATTCCTCATCACATTTCTATATCCCATCCCTCAGGTCCCTGTATACTTCACATAACAAACATTCCTCATCAAATTTCTATATCCCATCCCTCAGGTCCTTGTATACTTCACATAACAAACATTCCTCATCACATTTCTATATACCATCCCTCAGATCCCTGTATACTTCACATAACAAACATTCCTCATCACATTTCTATATCCCATCCCTCAGGTCCCTGTATACTTCACATAACAAACATTCCTCATCACATTTCTATATACCATCCTTCAGATCCCTGTATACTTCACACAACAAACATTCCTCATCACATTTCTATATCCCATCCCTAAGATCCCTGTATACTTCACATAACAAACATTCCTCATCACATTTCTATATACATCCCTCAGATCCTGTTATACTTCACATAACAAACATTCCTCATCACATTTCTATATACATCCCTCAGGTCCCTGTATACTTCACAGAACAAACATTCCTCATCACATTTCTATATCCCATCCCTCAGGTCCCTGTATACTTCACATAACAAACATTCCTCATCACATTTCTATATCCCATCCCTCAGGTCCCTATATACTTCACATAACAAACATTCCTCATCACATTTCTATATACCATCCCTCAGGTCCCTGTATACTTCACATAACAAACATTCCTCATCACATTTCTATATACATCCCTCAGATCCCTGTATACTTCACATAACAAACATTCCTCATCACATTTCTATATCCCATCCCTCAGGTCCCTGTATACTTCACATAACAAACATTCCTCATCACATTTCTATATACCATCCCTCAGGTCCTGTATACTTCACATAACAAACATTCCTCATCACATTTCTATATCCCATCCCTCAGGTCCCTGTATACTTCACATAACAAACATTCCTCATCACATTTCTATATACATCCCTCAGATCCCTGTATACTTCACATAACAAACATTCCTCATCACATTTCTATATACCATCCCTCAGGTCCCTGTATACTTCACATAACAAACATTCCTCATCACATTTCTATATACCATCCCTCAGGTCTCTGTATACTTCACATAACAAACATTCCTCATCACATTTCTATATACCATCCCTCAGGTCTCTGTATACTTCACATAACAAACATTCCTCATCACATTTCTATATACCATCCCTCAGGTCTCTGTATACTTCACATAACAAACATTCCTCATCACATTTCTATATCCCATCCCTCAGGTCCCTATATACTTCACATAACAAACATTCCTCATCACATTTCTATATCCCATCCCTCAGATCCCTGTATACTTCACATAACAAACATTCCTCATCACATTTCTATATACCATCCCTCAGGTCCCTGTATACTTCACATAACAAACATTCCTCATCACATTTCTATATCCCATCCCTCAGGTCCCTGTATACTTCACATAACAAACATTCCTCATCACATTTCTATATACCATCCCTCAGGTCCCTGTATACTTCACATAACAAACATTCCTCATCACATTTCTATATACCATCCCTCAGGTCCCCGTATACTTCACATAACAAACATTCCTCATCACATTTCTATATCCCATCCCTCAGGTCCCTATATACTTCACATAACAAACATTCCTCATCACATTTCTATATCCCATCCCTCAGGTCCCTGTATACTTCACATAACAAACATTCCTCATCACATTTCTATATCCCATCCCTCAGGTCCCTATATACTTCACATAACAAACATTCCTCATCACATTTCTATATCCCATCCCTCAGGTCCCTGTATACTTCACATAACAAACATTCCTCATCACATTTCTATATACATCCCTCAGATCCCTGTATACTTCACACAACAAACATTCCTCATCACATTTCTATATACATCCCTCAGGTCTCTGTATACTTCACATAACAAACATTCCTCATTACATTTCTATATACATCCCTCAGGTCTCTGTATACTTCACATAACAAACATTCCTCATCACATTTCTATATACCATCCCTCAGATCCCTGTATACTTCACATAACAAACATTCCTCATCACATTTCTATATACATCCCTCAGATCCCTGTATACTTCACATATTAAACATTCCTCATCACATATTCTTGTATTTCGCACATAGGGGAACCCGTTCACTTGAATGGGCCACCATATATGTGATAAACACATCATAGAGGCTTTAGAAACTTTTAAGGCATGCAGCTTTTCCACAAGACAGAACACACGTCTGATCATTGCATTTGGGGCGCCATTAACAATTATTGGGCACCTCAAGTTCTTTGCGCATGTGAAGTACATTTCTGAAATGCGCTGCAGATTGCCCGTTATCTGTGCACTTTGTCACACATTCAGGTGACCTCAAATGTCAATGTGGCCCAATGTCTCCTATACACGGCTAGTTTTCTTTTCATTTCCGGGGGGGGGGGGCCTGTCAGGTAAGTTGTAGGGGGCCCCCTGATTTCTAACAGCGGCCCTGCCAATGGGGTGCCATCTCCTCCTCATGTATCCCGTGTGTCATGTATGTAATCTCTGACCATCCCCGTGTGTCATGTATGTAATCTGTGAGCATCTCGTGATCATGTATGTAATCTGTGACTGTCCCTTGTGTTATGTATGTAATCTCTGACCATCCCGTGTGTCATGTATGTAATCTGACTGTCCAGTGTGTCATATATATAATCTATGATCGTCCCTTGTGTCATGTATGTAATCTCTGACTCTTGTATCATGTATGTAATCTCTGACTGTCCCAAAGGTTTACCCAGGGGGGGTATTGCTCTCCTCTGATCATACAGAATGGAATCAGGAGGGCCCCAGCTAAACCCACCCTAAAATGTCTGATAGATCCCCCATCAGGGGGCGCTCTGGGCTCCTCCGGGGACAAAGTTCCCCCTTTGGTGTCATAATGAGTGGCGGCAGAATCGCCTCTTGAAGCGCACATGTGACTTTCCCCTGACAATGGCGCGGTCATGTGACGCCGTACACAAATCTCATTTCTATCATTTTATCCCACAAATAGCGCTTTTTATTGGTGGGATTTCATCACCTCGCTGCTTTTTTACATTTTTGCGCCATAAACAGGAAAAAAACTACAGTTTTGAAAAACAACATTATATCTTTTTACTTCCCGTTATAAAACATTTCCAATAATTGTTTTTGTTTTTTTTAAAAATCAAATTTCTTCATCAATTTAAGCAAAATGTTTTTGGTAAAAATATCCCAATAAGGCTTTTTCACACAGGGGCGTCGGCAGTAAAGCGCCGCTATTGTTAGCGGCGCTTTACCATGGGTATTCGGCTGCTAGTGGGGCGATTTTACCCCCCGCTAGTGGCCGAGAAAGGCAGAGGCGCTTTGCTGGCGGAATAGCCGCGCTGTCCCATTGATTTCAATGGGAAGAAGCGGTGTATACAACGCTCCTCCACCGCTCCGAAGATGCAGCTAGCAGGACTTTTTTTCCCGGCCTGCTAGCGCACCGCTCCCTCTGGGCTTTCACACTGGAGAGACAGCAGCGCCTGTTTTCTGGGTCGGTTTGCAGGCGCTTTTTTTAGCGCAATAGCGCCTGCAAACCTCCCCAGTGTGAAAGGGGCCTAAGTGTAAATTGATTGGTTTATAGAAACGTTATCACATCTACAAACTATGCGATATATACTGGATTTTATATTTGTTTATTCATACTAGTAATGGCGGCAATCAGCGACTTCTAGCGGGACTGCAATATTGCGGCGGACAATCTGACACTGACTGACACATTGTGGGAACCAGTGACACCAATACAGTGATCACTGTTAATATTATATGCCCAACTGCTGGCCCACGCCGCCCTCTGATGTGACCCGCCACCTCCTGCTCTGGGGTGGCCGGTCAGCAAGCCCAGATCACGGGTTCTCCGACCCGCCATCCCGAGAATCGTGTGAATGGAGCCGTCGCTAGAGTAAGCATGTGGCTGCAGTAGAGAGCAGAGCCAATGAGTCCTGTATAGTGCCGGCTCCTGTCACAGGCGGAGTGATACCAAATGTACTCTGCCTGGGACACAGCCGCCAGCGATACCCACCAGGAGTACCCAGCAGCAATACCTGCTAGCAGTAACTGCTAACAGTACCCACCAGTAGTACCAGCAAAACCCACCAGAAGTACCAGCAAAACTGACCATCTGTATTCATCCAGGGGGACAGCCAGCAGCAGCCGCCAGCCATACCCGCCTGGGGGACAGCAACCGCCAACGATACCTGCAGGAATCCTGAGGAAGAAGTGAAGATTGAGGTCAGTTTTTAATAAAAAAAAAAAATCAAACAGCAATGGGGATATCTGCACTCTGCACTCGCTAAACTGGGCTGCTTTCACACTGATGTGCAGGTGCGGTGCAATGTACCCGTACTGAGCCATAGACTTCTGTTATTACCTGGGGTTTGGTGTGCTTTCAGAAAGTGCATCACACCTGCAGGATATAATAGAATTCTATGGCAAAGTGCAGCTAACCCACAGAAAAGCCACAGGCGCACTGCGCTGAACCCACGGTGCAGGTAAACTGTAGCGCATCAGTGTGAAAGCAGCCTTAGCACTCATTCATACAATCGGTCCCTGCTTTGCAGGGAACCGAAATCCCGCACATCCCCCACTGACAGGACAGAGCTCTGCCTTGTTTACATAGGCAGAGCTCTGTTCTGTGTCTCTCCTCGCTAATCAGCAGGTGTCGGAGGACATGCATTGGCTGGAGGACATGCTTACTTACCTCCTCTATGCAGTTGGTTTTGCACAGAGCAGCCCGGATCCTCCTCTTCTCGGGTCCCTCATCGGTGCTCCTGGCCCCTCCCTCCTGTTGAGTTCCCACACAGCAAGCAGCTTGCTATGGGGGCACCCGAGCCAAGTCACCAGGGCCGCTGTTAGAAATCGTGGGGCCTCCGCACAGCCTACCCGATGGGGCCTCTTTCAACCACACCCTTGACCCCACCCCTGACCTTGGCTCAAAACAAAATGCAGGTTTGTTGCCATTTACATATATGTGTGTGTTTGCAATTGCACAAAGGAGTGGGGGCAGTTTAAATTGTATTTTATTATTATTATTTTTTTTTTTTTTTTTTAAATCTTACACTGTATCTTTTACATTTTTTTTCTTTGTTCTTTCTTTGATAGTATAGGCCATGACAGGTCCTCTTTATGGAGAGATCTGGGGTCTTTTAGACCCTCTTATCTGTCCTCTGGCCTCCAAAGCACCTGATCAAACCAAGATCAGTCTGATCAGATGCTTGTTCAGGCCGGTAATGGATTGTTTACATAACAAAACCGGAAGTGATACAATTCTCGCCACTCCTGGTTTGTAACGTCACACAGTGGGAGGAACGACATCCACCCCTCTCACTGTGTCTCAGAAACTGGATGCTACTGGTCCCATCTTAAAGGTGGTGGTTGGGGGACCCCCTTCCGCTGCCTGGAAAAATAATCCAGTGGCTTCTTAGCCGCAAGGATTACTTTTAGTTTGTGCAGAATTGCTGGGGCTAAAAAATGATATCATTGCTGCAGTGATGACTGAGATATCACCCTTCCAATCCAGAGACGTACTGGTAAATCGCTGGACGGGAAGAGGTTAAAGTTGATTTGTTTGGGGGGCAGTAAAAATGCAGCTCTGCTGCACATCTTTACTGCTCCCCCCCAAATGAAGTGTAAAGTAGCAGCATCTCACCGTCTTATGATCATCAGCATTACAATAATCACACAGACAGCTCAGTAAGCAGGTGCCCTATCATATCCCTATCATGGCCCTATCACATCCCTATTATGGCCCTATCATGGCCTTTTCATAGCTCTATCATCATATCCCTATCATGCTCTACCATGGCCCTATCATGGCCTTATCATAGCGCTATCATATCTCTACCATGGCTTTACCATGGTTCTACCATGGCCCTATTATATCTTTATCATGCCTCTATCATGCCTCTACCATGGCTCTATCATATCTCCATCATATCCCTCCATCATGGCTATCTCATGCCGCCCCTCTTGGGGCTGGCTGTCTTCCCCTTCCCCAAGCCGCTCCTCTCGGGGCTGGCTGTCTCTTCCCCTTCCCCCAAGCCGCCCCTCTCGGGGCTGGCTGTCTCTTCCCCTTCCCCCAAGCCGCCCCTCTCGGGGCTGGCTGTCTCTTCCCCTTCCCCCAAGCCGCCCCTCTCGGGGCTGGCTGTCTCTTCCCCATCCCCCAAGCCGCCCCTCTCGGGGCTGGCTGTCTCTTCCCCTATCCCCCAAGCCACCCTCTCGGGGCTGGCTGTCTCTTCCCCTATCCCCCAAGCCGCCCCTCTCGGGGCTGGCTGTCTCTTCCCCTATCCCCCAAGCCGCCCCTCTCGGGGCTGGCTGTCTCTTCCCCTATCCCCCAAGCCGCCCGTGTCTTCCCCTATCCCCCAAGCCGCCCCTCTCGGGGCTGGCTGTCTCTTCCCCTATCCCCCAAGCCGCCCCTCTCGGGGCTGGCTGTCTCTTCCCCTATCCCCCAGAGCCGCCCCTCTCGGGGCTGGCTGTCTCTTCCCCTATCCCTTAAGCCGCCCCTCTCGGGGCTGGCTGTCTCTTCCCCTATCCCTTAAGCTGCCCCTCTCGGGGCTGGCTGTCTCTTCCCTATCCCTTAAGCCGCCCCTCTCGGGCTGGCTGTCTCTTCCCCTATCCCCCAAGCCGCCCCTCTCGGGGGCTGGCTGTCTCTTCCCCTATCCCCCAAGCCGCCCCTCTCGAGGCTGGCTGTCTCTTCCCCTATCCCCCAAGCCGCCCCTCTCGGGGCTGGCTGTCTCTTCCCCTATCCCCCAAGCCGCCCCTCTCGGGGCTGGCTGTCTCTTCCCCTATCCCCCAAGCCGCCCCTCTCGGGCTGGCTGTCTCTTCCCCTATCCCCCCAAGCCGCCCCTCTCGGGGCTGGCTGTCTCTTCCCCTATCCCCCAAGCCGCCCCTCTCGGGGCTGGCTGTCTCTTCCCCTATCCCCCAAGCCGCCCCTCTCGGGGCTGGCTGTCTCTTCCCCTATCCCCCAGGCCGCCCCTCTCGGGGCTGGCTGTCTCTTCCCCTATCCCCCAGGCCGCCCCTCTCGGGGCTGGCTGTCTCTTCCCCTATCCCCCAGGCCGCCCCTCTCGGGGCTGGCTGTCTCTTCCCCTATCCCCCAGGCCGCCCCTCTCGGGGCTGGCTGTCTCTTCCCCTATCCCCCAGGCCGCCCCTCTCGGGGCTGGCTGTCTCTTCCCCTATCCCCCAGGCCGCCCCCTCTCGGGGCTGGCTGTCTCTTCCCCTATCCCCCAAGCCGCCCCTCTCGGGGCTGGCTGTCTCTTCCCCTATCCCCCAGGCCGCCCCTCTCGGGCTGGCTGTCTCTTCCCCTATCCCCCAGCCGCCCCTCTCGGGACTGGCTGTCTCTTCCCCTATCCCCCAGGCCGCCCCTCTCGGGGCTGGCTGTCTCTTCCCCTATCCCCCAGGCCGCCCCCTCTCGGGGCTGGCTGTCTCTTCCCCTATCCCCCAGGCCACCCCTCTCGGGGCTGGCTGTCTCTTCCCCTATCCCCCAGGCCGCCCCTCTCGGGGCTGGCTGTCTCTTCCCCTATCCCCCAGGCCGCCCCTCTCGGGCTGGCTGTCTCTTCCCCATCCCCCAAGCCGCCCCTCTCGGGGCTGGCTGTCTCTTCCCCTATCCCCCAAGCCGCCCCTCTCGGGGCTGGCTGTCTCTTCCCCTATCCCCCAAGCCGCCCCTCTCGGGGCTGGCTGTCTCTTCCCCTATCCCCCAAGCCGCCCCTCTCAGGGCTGGCTGTCTCTTCCCCTATCCCCCAAGCCGCCCCTCTCGGGGCTGGCTGTCTCTTCCCCTATCCCCCAAGCCGCCCCTCTCGGGGCTGGCTGTCTCTTCCCCTATCCCTTAAGCCGCCCCTCTCGGGGGCTGGCTGTCTCTTCCCCTATCCCCCAAGCCGCCCCTCTCGGGGCTGGCTGTCTCTTCCCCTATCCCCCAAGCCGCCCCTCTCGGGGCTGGCTGTCTCTTCCCCTATCCCCCAGGCCGCCCCTCTCGGGGCTGGCTGTCTCTTCCCCTATCCCCTAGGCCGCCCCTCTCGGGGGCTGGCTGTCTCTTCCCCTATCCCCCAAGCCGCCCCTCTCGGGGCTGGCTGTCTCTTCCCCTATCCCCCAGGCCGCCCCTCTCGGGGCTGGCTGTCTCTTCCCCTATCCCCCAGGCCGCCCCTCTCGGGACTGGCTGTCTCTTCCCCTATCCCCCAGGCCGCCCCTCTCGGGGCTGGCTGTCTCTTCCCCTATCCCCCAAGCCGCCCCTCTCGGGGCTGGCTGTCTCTTCCCCTATCCCCCAAGCCGCCCCTCTCGGGGCTGGCTGTCTCTTCCCCTATCCCCCAAGCCGCCCCTCTCGGGGCTGGCTGTCTCTTCCCCTATCCCCCAAGCCGCCCCTCTCGGGGCTGGCTGTCTCTTCCCCTATCCCCCAAGCCGCCCCTCTCGGGGCTGGCTGTCTCTTCCCCTATCCCCCCAAGCCGCCCCTCTCGGGGCTGGCTGTCTCTTCCCCTATCCCCCAGGCCGCCCCTCTCGGGGCTGGCTGTCTCTTCCCCTATCCCCCATGCCGCCCCTCTCGGGGCTGGCTGTCTCTTCCCCTATCCCCCAGGCCGCCCCTCTCGGGGCTGGCTGTCTCTTCCCCTATCCCCCAGGCCGCCCCTCTCGGGGCTGGCTGTCTCTTCCCCTATCCCCCAGGCCGCCCCTCTCGGGGCTGGCTGTCTCTTCCCCTATCCCCCAGGCCGCCCCTCTCGGGGCTGGCTGTCTCTTCCCCTATCCCCCAAGCCGCCCCTCTCGGGGCTGGCTGTCTCTTCCCCTATCCCCCAGGCCGCCCCTCTCGGGGCTGGCTGTCTCTTCCCCTATCCCCCAGGCCGCCCCTCTCGGGACTGGCTGTCTCTTCCCCTATCCCCCAGGCCGCCCCTCTCGGGGCTGGCTGTCTCTTCCCCTATCCCCCAGGCCGCCCCTCTCGGGGCTGGCTGTCTCTTCCCCTATCCCCCAGGCCGCCCCTCTCGGGGCTGGCTGTCTCTTCCCCTATCCCCCAGGCCGCCCCTCTCGGGGCTGGCTGTCTCTTCCCCTATCCCCCAGGCCGCCCCTCTCGGGGCTGGCTGTCTCTTCCCCATCCCCCAAGCCGCCCCTCTCGGGGCTGGCTGTCTCTTCCCCTATCCCCCAAGCCGCCCCTCTCGGGGCTGGCTGTCTCTTCCCCTATCCCCCAAGCCGCCCCTCTCGGGGCTGGCTGTCTCTTCCCCTATCCCCCAAGCCGCCCCTCTCGGGCTGGCTGTCTCTTCCCCTATCCCCCAAGCCGCCCCTCTCGGGGCTGGCTGTCTCTTCCCCTATCCCTTAAGCCGCCCCTCTCGGGGCTGGCTGTCTCTTCCCCTATCCCCCAAGCCGCCCCTCTCGGGGCTGGCTGTCTCTTCCCCTATCCCCCAAGCCGCCCCTCTCGGGGCTGGCTGTCTCTTCCCCTATCCCCCAAGCCGCCCCTCTCGGGGCTGGCTGTCTCTTCCCCTATCCCCCAAGCCGCCCCTCTCGGGGCTGGCTGTCTCTTCCCCTATCCCCCAAGCCGCCCGTGTCTTCCCCTATCCCCCAAGCCGCCCCTCTCGGGGCTGGCTGTCTCTTCCCCTATCCCCGAAGCCGCCCCTCTCGGGGCTGGCTGTCTCTTCCCCTATCCCTTAAGCCGCCCCTCTCGGGGCTGGCTGTCTCTTCCCCTATCCCTTAAGCCGCCCCTCTCGGGGCTGGCTGTCTCTTCCCCTATCCCCCAAGCCGCCCCTCTCGGGGCTGGCTGTCTCTTCCCCTATCCCCCAAGCCGCCCCTCTCGGGGCTGGCTGTCTCTTCCCCTATCCCCCAAGCCGCCCCTCTCGGGGCTGGCTGTCTCTTCCCCTCTCCCCCAAGCCGCCCCTCTCGGGGCTGGCTGTCTCTTCCCCTATCCCCCAAGCCGCCCCTCTCGGGGCTGGCTGTCTCTTCCCCTATCCCCCAAGCCGCCCCTCTCGGGGCTGGCTGTCTCTTCCCCTATCCCCCAAGCCGCCCCTCTCGGGGCTGGCTGTCTCTTCCCCTATCCCCCCAAGCCGCCCCTCTCGGGGCTGGCTGTCTCTTCCCCTATCCCCCAGGCCGCCCCTCTCGGGGTTGGCTGTCTCTTCCCCTATCCCCCAGGCCGCCCCTCTCGGGGCTGGCTGTCTCTTCCCCTATCCCCCAGGCCGCCCCTCTCGGGGCTGGCTGTCTCTTCCCCTATCCCCCAGGCCGCCCCTCTCGGGGCTGGCTGTCTCTTCCCCTATCCCCCAGGCCGCCCCTCTCGGGGCTGGCTGTCTCTTCCCCTATCCCCCAGGCCGCCCCTCTCGGGGCTGGCTGTCTCTTCCCCTATCCCCCAAGCCGCCCCTCTCGGGGCTGGCTGTCTCTTCCCCTATCCCCCAGGCCGCCCCTCTCGGGGCTGGCTGTCTCTTCCCCTATCCCCCAGGCCGCCCCTCTCGGGGCTGGCTGTCTCTTCCCCTATCCCCCAGGCCGCCCCTCTCGGGGCTGGCTGTCTCTTCCCCTATCCCCCAGGCCGCCCCTCTCGGGGCTGGCTGTCTCTTCCCCTATCCCCCAGGCCGCCCCTCTCGGGGCTGGCTGTCTCTTCCCCCTATCCCCCAGGCCCGCCCCTCTCGGGGCTGGCTGTCTCTACCCCTATCCCCCAGGCCGCCCCTCTCGGGGCTGGCTGTCTCTTCCCCTATCCCCCAGGCCGCCCCTCTCGGGGCTGGCTGTCTCTTCCCCTATCCCCCAGGCCGCCCCTCTCGGGGCTGGCTGTCTCTTCCCCATCCCCCATGCCGCCCCTCTCGGGGCTGGCTGTCTCTTCCCCTATCCCCCAAGCCGCCCCTCTCGGGGCTGGCTGTCTCTTCCCCTATCCCCCAGGCCGCCCCTCTCGGGGCTGGCTGTCTCTTCCCCTATCCCCCAGGCCGCCCCTCTCGGGGCTGGCTGTCTCTTCCCCTATCCCCCAAGCCGCCCCTCTCGGGGCTGGCTGTCTCTTCCCCTATCCCCCAAGCCGCCCCTCTCGGGGCTGGCTGTCTCTTCCCCTATCCCCCAAGCCGCCCCTCTCGGGGCTGGCTGTCTCTTCCCCTATCCCCCCAAGCCGCCCCTCTCGGGGCTGGCTGTCTCTTCCCCTATCCCCCAGGCCGCCCCTCTCGGGGCTGGCTGTCTCTTCCCCTATCCCCCAGGCCGCCCCTCTCGGGCTGGCTGTCTCTTCCCCTATCCCCCAGGCCGCCCCTCTCGGGGCTGGCTGTCTCTTCCCCTATCCCCCAGGCCGCCCCTCTCGGGGCTGGCTGTCTCTTCCCCTATCCCCCAGGCCGCCCCTCTCGGGGCTGGATATCTCTTCCCCTATCCCCCAGGCCGCCCCTCTCGGGGCTGGCTGTCTCTTCCCCTATCCCCCAAGCCGCCCGTCTCTTCCCCTATCCCCCAAGCCGCCCTCTCGGGGCTGCCCGTCTCTTCCCCTATCCCCCAAGCCGCCCCTCTCGGGGCTGGCTGTCTCTTCCCCTATCCCCCAGGCCGCCCCTCTCGGGGCTGGCTGTCTCTTCCCCTATCCCCCAGGCCGCCCCTCTCGGGGCTGGCTGTCTCTTCCCCTATCCCCCAGGCCGCCCCTCTCGGGGCTGGCTGTCTCTTCCCCTATCCCCCAGGCCGCCCCTCTCGGGGCTGGCTGTCTCTTCCCCTATCCCCCAGGCCGCCCCTCTCGGGGCTGGCTGTCTCTACCCCTATCCCCCAGGCCGCCCCTCTCGGGGCTGGCTGTCTCTTCCCCTATCCCCCAGGCCGCCCCTCTCGGGGCTGGCTGTCTCTTCCCCTATCCCCCAGGCCGCCCCTCTCGGGGCTGGCTGTCACTTCCCCATCCCCCAAGCCACCCCTCTCGGGGCTGGCTGTCTCTTCCCCTATCCCCCAAGCCGCCCCTCTCGGGGCTGGCTGTCTCTTCCCCTATCCCCCAAGCCGCCCCTCTCGGGGCTGGCTGTCTCTTCCCCTATCCCCCAAGCCGCCCCTCTCGGGGCTGGCTGTCTCTTCCCCTATCCCCCAAGCCGCCCCTCTCGGGGCTGGCTGTCTCTTCCCCTATCCCTTAAGCCGCCCCTCTCGGGGCTGGCTGTCTCTTCCCCTATCCCCCAGGCCGCCCCTCTCGGGGCTGGCTGTCTCTTCCCCTATCCCCCAGGCCGCCCCTCTCGGGGCTGGCTGTCTCTTCCCCTATCCCCCAGGCCGCCCCTCTCGGGCTGGCTGTCTCTTCCCCTATCCCCCAGGCCGCCCCTCTCGGGGCTGGCTGTCTCTTCCCCTATCCCCCAGGCCGCCCCTCTCGGGGCTGGCTGTCTCTTCCCCTATCCCCCAGGCCGCCCCTCTCGGGGCTGGCTGTCTCTTCCCCTATCCCCCAAGCCGCCCCTCTCGGGGCTGGATGTCTCTTCCCCTATCCCCCAGGCCGCCCCTCTCGGGGCTGGCTGTCTCTTCCCCTATCCCCCAAGCCGCCCGTCTCTTCCCCTATCCTCCAAGCCGCCCCTCTGGGGCTGCCCGTCTCTTCCCCTATCCCCCAAGCCGCCCCTCTCGGGGCTGGCTGTCTCTTCCCCTATCCCCCAGGCCGCCCCTCTCGGGGCTGGCTGTCTCTTCCCCTATCCCCCAGGCCGCCCCTCTCGGGGCTGGCTGTCTCTTCCCCTATCCCCCAAGCCGCCCCTCTTGGGGCTGGCTGTCTCTTCCCCTTCCCCCAAGCCGCCCCTCTCGGGGGATGGCTGTCTCTTCCCCATCCCCCAAGCCGCCCCTCTCGGGGCTGGCTGTCTCTTCCCCTATCCCCCAAGCCGCCCCTCTCGTTGCTGGCTGTCTCTTCCCCATCCCCCAATCCGCCCCTCTCGGGGCTGGCTGTCTCTTCCCCTATCCCCCAAGCCGCCCCTCTCGGGGCTGGCTGTCTCTTCCCCTATCCCCCAAGCCGCCCCTATCGGGGCTGGCTGTCTCTTCCCCCTATCCCCCAAGCCGCCCCTCTCGGGGCTGGCTGTCTCTTCCCCTATCCCCCAGGCCGCCTCTCTCGGGGCTGGCTGTCTCTTCCCCTATCCCCCAGGCCGCCCCTCTCGGGCTGGCTGTCTCTTCCCCTATCCCCCAAGCCGCCCCTCTCGGGGCTGGCTGTCTCTTCCCCTATCCCCCAAGCCGCCCCTCTCGGGGCTGGCTGTCTCTTCCCCTATCCCCCAAGCCGCCCCTCTCGGGGCTGGCTGTCTCTTCCCCTATCCCCCAAGCCGCCCCTCTCGGGGCTGGCTGTCTCTTCCCCTATCCCCCAAGCCGCCCCTCTCGGACCTGGCTGTCTCTTCCCCTATCCCCCCAAGCCGCCCTCTCTGGGCTGGCTGTCTGTTCCCCTATCCCCCAAGCCGCCCCTCTCGGGGCTGGCTGTCTCTTCCCCTATCCCCCAGGCCGCCCCTCTCGGGGCTGGCTGTCTCTTCCCCTATCCCCCAGGCCGCCCCTCTCGGGGCTGGCTGTCTCTTCCCCTATCCCCCAGGCCGCCCCTCTCGGGGCTGGCTGGGGGCGGCTTGGGGGATAGGGGAAGAGACAGCCAGCCCCGAGAGGGGCGGCCTGGGGGATAGGGGAAGAGACAGCCAGCCCCGAGAGGGGCGGCCTGGGGGATAGGGGAAGAGACAGCCAGCCCGAGAGGGGCGGCCTGGGGGATAGGGGAAGAGACAGCCAGCCCCGAGAGGGGCGGCCTGGGGCATAGGGGAAGAGACAGCCAGCCCCGAGAGGGGCGGCCTGGGGGATAGGGGAAGAGACAACCAGCCCCGAGAGGGGCGGCCTGGGGGATAGGGGAAGAGACAGCCAGCCCCGAGAGGGGCGGCCTGGGGGATAGGGGAAGAGACAGCCAGCCCCGAGAGGGGCGGCCTGGGGGATAGGGGAAGAGACAGCCTCTCGGGGCTGGCTGTCTCTTCCCCTATCCCTTAAGCCGCCCCTCTCGGGGCTGGCTGTCTCTTCCCCTATCCCCCAAGCCACCCGTCTCTTCCCCTATCCCCCAAGCCGCCCTCTCGGGGCTGGCTGTCTCTTCCCCTATCCCCCAAGCCGCCCCTCTCGGGGCTGGCTGTCTCTTCCCCTATCCCCCAAGCCGCCCCTCTCGGGGCTGGCTGTCTCTTCCCCTATCCCCCAAGCCGCCCCTCTCGGGGCTGGCTGTCTCTTCCCCTATCCCCCAAGCCGCCCCTCTCGGGGCTGGCTGTCTCTTCCCCTATCCCCCAAGCCGCCCCTCTC